>CM053786.1:437934298-438421798 GCA_028749045.1 Cupressus sempervirens | reverse complement strand
TTCTAAAAAGAACCATCAGGTATGCATCTAAAATGCTAATAAAACCTTCATTAAACTAACTTGGAGGTGAAAATATCCATCCCTAACTACATTCCTACTACCTCTGGCATTAATCCAGTTCATCATCTTACTAAAATTCAATTCTAAACTACTATACCTGAATGAGATTGAAAAATGGGTACTTAAGACAAAACCTTGAATCACTTGAGCAAGTGGAAAGTTTATTATCTCTTGGTTTTGATGATATATAATAGTCCTATGTTTGTTTACCGAAAGTGCCCAGAGGATCAAATTGAAAACCAAGTTCCTATCATGAGCTTCAGGACTACACTTCATTTTCCAAAAATTTAAAAACTCCTAAGGTCAAAACTATATTATATCCAATGTATATTTAAAATTACCTATACGTGATTTGGAGAAAAATAATTAAATATTAAAATTTTTCACTTTTGAAATTTCCCACCACTTTCCATCCAGGTTAAACTAGTTTGACTTTCCTATGACATGTGTCACACTATGATTCATCTATCTCTTTCCTTGTCACCTATTCTATCAGTACTTCTGCCACCCAAGTGTCATGTGTCACTTCCTGATTATGTCTCTATGTCACATGACACCTCAACACCTTGCCACATCTTCATGACATAGCAACATCACAACATGTGGCACCTCCATCCATATCACCACTCTGTCATAAGCTTCCACATCACTAAATTTGCATCATCGGCCCTGCCACATGGTGGCTTGTCACTATGTCTCTATCCTTGTCAGCCACCACCATGTCACTAGCAACATAGCGACATCACACCATATGTCATTCCTATTATGTCATCACCTCATTTTTGTTAGAGAAATTATTTGCTACGCTTATTAATTAGATCATCTTGATTTAGCTAATTAAGTTGTTTATTACTCTAGTTACTTAACCTTTCTCTTAGGTGCATATAATTAATATTTTATATTAATTATAATGCATAAACCTAGCTTTCTTTCCCTTTAGGGTTTTGTTCACCTTTAAGGTTGAGATTTTGTACTTTTTGTTTTCATAACTTCGAATACATTTTTCAATCTCACACCATTGAGATTTTCCAAGCTCTGTCTTTTCCTCTTCTAGTTTCTCTTCAGTACAAGTAATTGCATGCAGGTGTTCTTAGTAATCTGTGAAGTTGGTTTTCACAACTTCTACATGGTACCAAAGTGTCCCCACTGCTTCCTGGTTTGAAGAGTTTGAAGTCATGATTTAGAGTTAGAAACCCCAGCTTTTTCAAGGTTTTTTCTTCAATCAGGAGGAGGAAATCTTTTCGTAGCACTTTGGACCTAAATAGATTCTACCATTGCACTTATAAGGCCTATTACAGTCATAATCCATATTAAAAATATATATTTTTGGCTACTGTAAAGTGACAAAAAAAAAATTCCTCCTAGAAGGCCATATAGATGCATTTATTGCAAAAAAATTAAAAAAAGGTTTGGGTGGCTATAGCAACCACTCCACTCAATGGCCACCATGGCACCACCCTGGCACCGCCGCCGCACCTCCAGTGCTTGGCCTAGGTGCTACCACCACCTACAAAGTAGTTGTGGCATAGCCATAACCTAGTTGCCGCTCTATGGCCACCATCGCCCCACCAGCCCAACACCCTCCTTTATGGTGCCACCCTAGTTCTCTACCTAGCCGCAACCTCTACTAGCAGCACTGTTGATAATCCCTATGTAGGTGTGATGTCATTCTCAAATAGGACTATGTTAACATCCCAGCTAACTACATCATCTTTTCAGAGAGCTACATCATTTTTTGGCACCAATTTTTTGACCTTACTGATGTCATCATTTCAAGAATTGACATCATCATTCTAGCAGCCAAAATTTTTTTCAGAGATGTTCAGTTGATGGTCATATGACCGTCAAATTTTTTGTCATGTCTATAATTTTCTAGTGAGCTTTTCTTTTGGAGCTATAGTTGGTTTTTTGGCCATAACTTGAGCATACAAAGGTCTTCTCTAATCCAAAAGAAGCACCAAAAAGCTAGTTCTAAGATAGAGACAATGATGCTAGTTTCATTTTGTTTTAAGTTTGTTTGAGCTCTTGTTTTTGGCATTGAAGTAGAGGCTTCTATTTCCTCCCTCTCTACATCCAGAATCCATGTTCTTTTCTCAGTTTTTGTGCTTTCTATAGTTGTTTTCTTTGGTACTTGAGGGATATCTTTATACATTGTTGGGGGGGGGTTGAATTTTCTTTTCTATAATTTACTTTAGAATAAGACCCTTCCGCTTTCATCTTCTTCTCTCAATGTCAAATTCTTCTATGACCTAGCTCACCCCACACAACTATCACACCTAGAAAGCACAAATGACTAGGCTTCTCATGTCAAGAGGCTTATGGTCCTATCTGGATGAGAATCAACCTGTCTTGTAGTGCCTCTTTGAGGTTCTTTAGCAGAAGAACAAAATGGATGAAGCCATGGGATTGATTGTACTAAACATCTCCAATAGTCTACTATTTCACCTGGATGGTTTGACCACTCCTTAGGCTATTTGGACCAAGTTTCACAACTTTTTTGACATAGTGAATGAGTTCTAGGCACTACAGCTTGATGCAGAGTTGACTTCTTTGACACCTATCAGCTTCCTCACTATTGAGGACTTCTTGATGAAGTTCAAATCTCTACATATAGTTTTGTAGGGATGTGGAAAAAACAAAATAGATGATGAGTGTATTTTTTTGATACTCTCAAAGTTACAAGGATAGTATTAGATCTTTTCTTCCACTTTCTACTCCACTATGGATGCCTTGGGTAACAAACATTAGATGCCTTCTTTTGAGACATTTTGTGATTGATTAACATGAGAATAGGAAAAGATCCAATAGTTGGATGCCTCTGGCTCTTCTAGCCAAGCATTAGTTGCTTAGACTTCTCGAGGGAAACTAAAACAAAAAGCCAAATCGAAGAACGATACACCAAAAAATGATGCCAAACCTCTAGCTAACCCTTCCAAGGGTAAATCTGCTTCAAAGTCTATTGAGTCTACCTCCAAGACTAAGAAGAAATCGGCAGAGACCTGTACTTTTTGTGGAAAGGATGGACATCCCATTTCTAGGTGTTGGAAACATTTGGAGGCTTTAGAAGAAGCCTTGCAGGAGCATCACATTTCAGCTCCTAAGTTTTCATCCCCCCCTACAGGGAAAGGTCATGATCTTACTTCACGAGCTATAACTTCTGGGCCTACTTGGATTCTTAATTCTAGTGCCTCTCACCATATGACAAACACTCGACAATTGGTCACCTCACTTGCTCCTTGTGCTACCTCACAGATTGTTGTTGGAAACTCATCACATCTTTTAGTCATGGGTTTTGGTTATGTTGCATTAGTTGGGGGTTCTCTTCAGGATGTTCTTTTTGTCCCTAACATATCAACAAACCTATTGTCTATTTACCAAATTTTCCACTCTGGCTCTAGTAAGATAGTTGAGTTCTCACCACATGATGTGGTTATTTAGGACTTACTTGATTTTGAGTTGATTATGGCTACTAGGAGTGTTGAATCTGCATATCACCTCTACAGATTTGATGGATTTAAGTCTTCTCATGACATAGGTTCTTGTCTTGTAGCACATGCAGATTCAGTAAGTAGGCTTTGGCATGAGTATTTTGGCCATTTAAATTACAGATATCTTCAGTAGATGAGCACATACGCACTTTTTCTTGGGCTTCCCTAGATTTCTTACACATATAGTGTTTGTCAGGGTTGTGCTCTTAGCAAACAACATAGGGATCCTTTTCCACATGGATGATCCACTCGTGCTTTGGCACCATTGGAGTTGATTCATAGTGACCTTATGTCATTTCCCACTCCTTTTTCTAATGCTAGATATGTGCTTACTTTCATTGATGACTTCTCTAGACATACATGGTTGTACTTTTTGAAGTACAAGTTTGATGTCTTTGATTCATTTTGAGTCTTTAAGACATTTGTTGAGAAGCAATCTAATCTTTCTATTTGGTGGATATGCATAGATAATGGGGGGAGTATGTGAACCAATCTTTCAAGGATTTTTGCTCTAAACATGGTCTTTAGCATCAGTTTTCAATGCCCTACACCCCTTAGCAGAATGGTGTGGCCGAGAGAAAGAACAGAACCCTTCGGGAGATGGCTAATTATATGATTTAGTCCAGGTCCCTGGATTCATGTTTTTGGGTAGAAGCAGTCAATTGTGCCAACTATATTTAGAATCAGATGCCTCACAAGGTAGTTCAACATATGACTCATGAGGAGGCTTGGTCTCATCTCAAGCCTAATGTGTCTTCATTCTGAGTTTTTGGTAGTGAAGCATGGGCATTTATACTAGATGCTTAGAGGAGAGCAATGGAATGGAAGAGTCACCACCTCATTTTTGTTGGCTACTGCAAGGATGTTAAGGCCTACAGGTTGTTTGATCCTAATACTAGAGAGGTCCTATTTTGATGGGATGTCTAGTTTGATTAGCACCTTCCTATAATAGATAGTGCAATGGAGGAGGAGTATTCTTCTTTGATGAAGAATCATACTTGGGATCTTTTTTCTCTTCCTAAGGGAAGAAAGTTAGTGTGATGCATATGGTTGTATCATACTAAGTTTGTTTTTGATGGTTCCATTGATAAGCATAAGGCCCATCTTGTTGTGAAGGGTTTTTCATAGGTTGAGGGTATTGATTACACTAAGGCATTTCCCCTATCACCAAGATGAACTCTATTTTCCTTGTCTTATCCCTCATAGCTTCTCAAGGATGATCTATTTTTCAAATAGATGTGAAGAGTACATTCTTGCATGGTGATCTTACTAAGGAGATTTACATGGAGCAACCTCAGGGATTTTTGTAGGATTCCTCCTTGGTTTACAGACTTCAACGCTCATTATATGGTCTCAAACAAGCACCTCGGGCTTGGTATGAGAAGATGGACTCTTTTTTGCTTTCTATAGGCTTCACTCACTGTCATTCTAATCCTAGAGTCTACATTCAACATCTTGAGGTTTAGGTTTTGATCCTTGTGCTATATGTTGATGATCTTCTTCTCATAGGTAGCTCATCCTCTATGATTATGGATGTTCAAAGAGCATTGATGGAATAGTCTGAGATGACTAATCTTGGTTTGCTATGTTATTTTCTTGGTCTTCAGATTGTTTAGTCCCCTACTGGAATCTTTGTTTACCAACAAAAGTATGCTCTTGACATGCTTCATCACTTTGACATGCTTGATTGTAAGCCTACTCCCACACCTTTTCAATTGGGTCTTACCTTGTCTACCTCTTGCATTTTTCCTTCAGTGGATCCTACATTGTACTAGCAGTTGGTTGGTAGCTTATTATACCTAACACACACTCATCTTGATCTCTCCTTTGTAGTGGGTCTTGTCTCTCAGCTTTCACATGAGCCTCATGAGAGTCATTGGAAAGTTGCCAAGTGTATTTTGAGATACATTCAGGGCACACTGATGTATGGCATTCATTACACATCAGGGACTCCTCACATTGTTGGCTATATTGACTCAGATTGGGCTAGTGATGTTGATGATTGGAAGTCTACTTCTAGCTTTTTTTATTGTCTTGGCTCTGGTCCTATCACATGGTCATGCATGAAATAGCATGCTCATGCACTTTCATCTACAGAGGTTGAGTATCAAGTAGTGTGCTTGCTAGTCAAGAGATTTTATGGCTTTAGTAGTTGATGACTAAGTTTGGTTTTCCTCCTAATCATCCCACTGTTATATGGTGCAATAATCAAAGTGTGATTCATATTTCTCGTAACCTGATCAAGCATCAATGTACTAAACACATTGAGATTCATATGCATTTCATTCATCATCTGATCTAGGATGGTGTTCTCTCTTTGGAGTATATTCCCACTGATGCCCAGGTTGTCGACATCTTTACCAAGTCATTTGCATCACCTCGCTATCTTCAGTTGTGGTCTATGCTTGGGGTTATGGAAGTTGTCCTTGGGGGGTCTTCTTGAGGCCTTCCTTCATGTTTTTTCAGCATGTTTGTTTTATCTCTTTCTGGAGAGGGGTTTTTCCCACTAGTTTTTCTCCTTTGTCTCTAGTTTACAAAGATTTCCTTATTTTGGGTACCTGATCAGACCTTGTTGTCAGGACCCATTTTTCTACTTTCATAGCTTTGCTAGGTTAGCTTCCTCCCGAGCTTTGCTTAAGGGGGGGTTTTAGGGTAATTATTTGTTATGCTTATTAATTAGATTGTCTTGATTTAGTTAATTAAGTTGTTTATTACTATAGTTACTTAAGCTTTCTCTTAGGTGCATATAATTAATATTTTATATTAATTATAATGTGCAAACCTAGCTTTCTTTCTCTTTAGGGTTTCGTTCACCTTTAAGATTAAACTTTTTTTCTTTTTTTCATAACATGGAATACAGTTTTTGCTCTCACACCATTGAGATTTCCAAGCTCTACTTTTTCCTCTTCTGGTTTCTCTTACGTAAGGTTATTTGCATGGAGGTGTTCTTGGCAATCTGTGAAGTTGGTTTTCACAACTTCTACACTATGCCAAGTCTAGGGTCATCCACCATGTGTCACTCAATGAATTATTCCCCTACATCCACATATCTCTTTCTAGTTGGTTGTTGGAACTACCACTTGTCTCCTTTTGATTGGTCATTAGATCCTCATCGAGCCACGCTATCTGATTCAAATTTTGTTTATGTGCATTTGAAAGATCCCGGGCCCACCACGCACTTGAGGTGCTTGTTAAAAGGTGCTCACCTTTAAGACACCTACTAAAGTTATCTTGGGATATTAATAAACCTAAAACCCTCCCATGGCATGAATATGGGATTTTAAAAAAACATATAAATCCTTGCTCTACTCTACTACATGGCTCCCTTTCTATTCACACTCCAATATATTTTATTTCTTCTCCACCTGTAGACATATTCCAACAATTCTTCAAGTGACATCTCCTCTAGATGTTGCAAAAAGTATTTGGTCTCACAAATGTCTTTGACTACTTATTGATACCATTTTTACACTGTGAAGCTTTGTTTTGTTTGCGCATTTAGGAAGAGGCTCATTGTGAGGTTGTCTTTGATTCAAAAGTCAACAACTCTCCCTTGATCCAACTTTCCTTATCCCTCCATTGATTCCATAGGCTTCTCCAAATCCATTGTTATAAAATAGCATGAATCATTAGTATATAGGCTTCTCCTCTATATTTTAACTCACATCTACAAAGGCAAGTCACGAGCTCTATAGTGAATTGTTGTTTTGCAGTCAGCCTCCCCTTTTTGTTTCTTGGCACTACCCCAAGCTCTGTCTTTCCTTGCAAATGGAGGGTTAGTGGGTCAAATAGGAACAACTAGCCTCCTAGCAATTTTATCACAGTTATTCAGTATGATCCATAGACACTGCCAATATTTTTTTTAATAACTTGACTGGAGCAATTGCATTTTCATTGTGCATGGATACAAATATTAATCTTGTTGTTGACTTGGCATGAAACCTATCATTGCCTCTTCTCTTTACTGCATTTGTCCAATGTCATAGCTGAAGGTTAAAAACAATTTCAACACCCAAGATTGATATTTGAAAGTCATTGAGGATTGGAGCAATAAGATCACATCCTCTTGCAACACCTATTCAAGAGAAGAGACAATGATTCCATTACCTTGATGGCTAATTATTTTAGGACCAAAATTGATTACTTCATTCTTGAGTGACAATGGACAAATCAACAGTACATCCAACAACTTTCTTGTTGATAATCCACCATCAATTAGAAAATCTAGCCATCAAAATTTATTTTATATTAACCTTGACAAATCCCATTTCAAATAGCTTGAATCTTCATTTAAGTGTTTAGGTAATTTCTCTAGGAGGATATCATAGAACTGAGTTTGAAGTAGTGCTACCACAAGTAATACCTACGCAATATTGTCAGAATATGACAATGCATCTGACATTCCTCATGTGGATTCAAGGATCCATATGCATAAAACCAAACATTTACATGTATATTGCATTGAAATTTTTTTTTTATAATCGTGGCCATTATGTCTTATCAAGACATTTTTACTCCATGAGTGCAACTTTGCAATCTAACAAAAATAGTTGGGCCCCTAAGCAGGTTTGGCTAAAAAAAATTCAAACTAAAATTCCTAAACTGTTAGATTTATCCAATGAATTTTTTTTATTAATCATATTCAAAAATGATCATGGACTCACCATTAAAACTAATTTTACCACTTTCTGCAAACTGCCAATTTCATGCCAAGGGGTCCTCTGACTAGCCTTAAAAATAGATTGAAATAGGTAGTCAGGCTCTAAAAATTGACATACTAATTCTCTATTCCATATTCTTGCATCTTGTTAAATCTTTTGTCATGATGATCACTCAGTCAAAAGATATTGACCGTCGAAGTTGCCTTCTTAGAATTACCTGCAAGAAAACATGTTAGAAAATCATAAAATGCATTCGGTTTTGACTTTAAAAATAGGTCAAGCTGACATTTGGGAGTTTGAAAATTGGGATGTTAGTTTACTATCATGAGGAGAGTATAATTCTATGATTAGATCTCATGACAAATAATAGGGCACATTTGGCTAACGGTCAAAGTGGGCTACTTGGATTTGTAGAACTGGAAACAATGGTAGAAAAGTGATTTTTGCAAACAGAATGGACCTGGGAAAGTGTGCAAATGGATTCATCAAGATTTACAAAATGGAACACTTAAAGAATTTTTAGATTGGAACAGAACAGCACAATCCATTTGACCTCACCTATCACGGATTTAGAGTTATGACATCCCAAATACGGGTAACGATAAATCTACATTTTATGACACCAGTAAAACTTCATAAATTGTATATGGAATCGCATTCAAAAACTTATCAAAATGATTTTTCATAAGCTCAAATATAAAACATAACAAGCCTCTAACCTCTAAAATTAAATGCAAAAGGAATTTTCTCATTTTGGTCAACTAGGACAAAGTTATAACCAATCAAATAGGGCCTCCTAGAATTTTGAACAATTTACATCAGCATGACAACAGTAAAATTTGATGGATTCAAAACCCAATAAAAACATGTCAAAATAACTTGAAATATGAAACATAGGTTCTTTGATATACATACTAAACACTCCTAAAGTGGTGAGTCATGAAACATTATTGGGTGTGAGATATTCAAATGCAAACTAGCCTTCTGTCGTTGTTTGACACTTAAGCAAAAATGTAGATTTCAACATTGCTCAAAATGAGACTTCATGGAACAACTTAGAATGATATTTTATCTTCATGGGATGAGTGGATATTCTGAATGCAAGGTATTAGAAACATTAAACACCTCTTAGGTCTCAAACGGATAGCCAAGTACACATGCATTAAAATGTGCTTATAGGGATCAAAAGCTTGGTATGGTACTCAAATCGAGAAGGCGATTTTGAGTGCCAACACATTCTAGCTTAGATTATTTCTTATGCTTGATAACTCCTTTGGAAACTTACATTACTATTCTTTTCTAAGGAATCTCCCATTGCATGGTTTACTAGCAAGGGCTACATCTCTAAGGCTCATTTGAGAGCTAATTTCATACTTGTTTTATGCCCCTTGCACTCCATGGATAAGAAGTTCTAAGCCACCATTCAAGCATTCCAATCCATGGGATATCTTGAATAGAAGATTTTAGAGAAGTTCACTTTCTTAGTGTACATTTTTGGCACCCACCATGGGGCAAAACATTCTAGTTTTGCCTCTTAATTTGTACTTTTATCTTGCATTTTCTACTTCTTGTTCTTCCTTTTTTTTCTCTATAGTCATGATTATCATGTGATACTTTATTAGTATCGTACGATAGTTCTCAATACCATCATCAAATACTTTTCTAGTAAAAGTATCATACACCTATATAAAACTCTATCGCACTAGTATACAAAGTTTTATCATGCGGATATAGGGAGAAATATCACAGTGCAAAAGTATCATACCCCTATTCTAAAAAGTATCATATGATATTATTTTAGCAGAAAACTATCACCCAGCCTGTAACTTGTTGTTGTTCAAATTATTTGATCATGGGTCTTTAGCAATCTACTTTTTTTATTTTTCAAATTCGTTACTATCTAACAAAGGTTTATTGCAAGTTTTGTACCTTTTTTTGGATTAACCTTTGTTGGACTAATGTTTGTGCTTGTAGGATTGCCCTAAATGCTTGAAATTTTTCTTAAAATAATGCATATCAAAGATTTAAATACAAAAAGGCTACTAATGATTATTTGCAGGGTTGCTTAAAAGCATAAAAACCAAACAAACAAGTGTTTATATTTCCCTTGTTTTTGTGTGTGGCAATATTACTAGTTGTTTATATTTCATAGGCACATAAAACTTTCAATTGGGATCTCTTGGTGGTAGGAAAGTATGCTCTTCACCCTTGTGGTGAATCAGAAATCTTGACCCACCTTTTGATTTCAAAAGCAAGGGGCTAATTGAGCTTCTTGGCATGTTTGGGGGAAGTAATTGGGATAGGAGAGTATGCTCTTCACCCTTGTGGTGAATCAAAAATCCTAACCCTCAAGAATGGATCTATTCTATTTTAGTCTAGAATCCTTTAGAGGGCCTTCTCTTGAGCAATCAAGAGGAATGACCCAAGTGGGGACAAGTGAACCCAACTATTCTGACCCACTATAAATTTAAGGCTATCAAGGACACAAAACCTCGGTAGATGTAGTGCTTATCTTCACTTAGTGTGAGTACTTGTGGTATTGGGACCATGAAGAAAATTTTAGGCAAGAATTCTTAAGGTACTCTTGTGACCATGAGGTCCATTACTTGTCGCAAGGTAAGGTGTCTTGTAATTGGGTGCAAGAGGAGTACTATGAACAAAAGTCTGATCTAAGCACTCTAGGTTAGAAACTACCTTATTTTTCCACTCAACATCTTGTTGAAAGGACCGATCCTAGTGGACTACTTGGATCATCCCAAGATTTTACACTCACCATCTGTGTTCCCTTGGTTATACTAATGGTATCTCCATGACAAAGCCACTATCTCTTGTGGGAAACCACTTGGTGTGAGGTGAAGTGGCACTTTGCATGGGCCAAGTTGTTGAGTAATGAACCATGAATCTTAGGTAGATATTGCTTGGCATATGTTTTCAAATGTGAATAGACCTGTGTAAACATTCTTGAAAATTAAACATCTCATTAGCATTGGTAGGAATTTGCTTTGATATCACATTTTCATGTTGGCAAGGTTGCTTTGTCCCTTGTCCAACAATTTGAGACATGAAAATTACCCTTATTGTTTGCAAACCATGTTTTTCTCTACTAAAAACTAAGGTCCTATATTGTTTGCATCATATTTTGGTCTAAAAACATTCAAAATTCAACCTAAAACATAGGTTTTTAAAGTTGAAAACTATATTTTTTCATCGTTCACTGTCACTCTCACACAGCCTTTTGAGAAATATCATATGACATTTTGTACTGGAAAAGTATCTCCTGTCTATTCTAAAGTCTATCATCAAATAGTAATGAAGTTTATCATGCTCCTTAAGGAAAACTATCATCTGGAATAAAAGTATCACCCAACTATTGTGAACTCTATCATACAATATATTTTGTTGTCCTAATATCACCTAGTTCTCTAAGAAATATTGTCTAGTTTTTGTTGCTTCCAAAATAGAGTCAAAATTATATTTATGGGTGTCATCACTTCGTCCTACTCAAATTTGATCAAAAATCTCCATGTTACGTACTATTCTAAGTTGAAGAGATAAGTCTAGTTTGTTGGATGTAAGCTAAAAAATATCACTAATGGTCACTTGTCAAAATCGAGTTACCTTTCTATGCTAGCTACTTTCTATCAAACTTCTTGATCACTCTCTTGGCTCAAGTCATTAGTGTTGTAAATTCTTGAGCACTCTTGACAAGCCACTTACTTATTTCTATACTTGACAAGTGATCATTCTTGACCCTACAAGCTTCAAATATGAAATGCTTTTCTCATCCTATTAAACAAAGACATACCCTTACATGCCAATCATGACTGGGTTCCAAGTTGGTAAATGCAATCATCCTTCTTTCACCTTTGAACAATTGGAAACTCTAACTAGGCATCCCCGTAGATGACCTTGTGTGGATGATCCTATCTTTGATAAACCACAAGAAGATAATATGTGGAATAACCTGCTCTATAGCTTTGAGAATCTATTTGGTACACCCTTTGATACACCTAGGGTTGAAGACAGTGTGTGTCTCACTATGCATCTTGAGGAGAGGAAATGCCTTTTAGAAGAACTGGCACTCCTAGAGGCCATATGTATGGCTAATAGAGAAAGTTCCTATCACCAAGCTAAGTCTAATGCTCATGCCTGTCATGCTGACAATAGACATGGCTACTATATAAATCCTTTTGATAACATTCCTCTTCGTGGAAATGATGGAAATAATACGCCTCATAGAACTCCTAGTATAAATGATGGAGTGTGTCCATCACCACCTAGACACTCACAGTGACACCATGAAAATGAAACCAATGATGAAATTACTAGTGAAGAACTCATGATATTTCAAAAAGATGAAGTTTCCCAAAGGCTAATGTTAAAAGCCTTTGAACAAAATGGGGATCAATATTTTCAATACATGATGGGTAAAGGATAGAAACTTGCTCAAGACTTTGATGTTAAAGAATAATCCAAAAATGAGAACATACAGAAGTTGAGATCTTAAGAGAGGAAATGCAAGAACTAAAAAATCAACTCGCACAACTACAAGTTTCCAAGGAGCAACCCAAGACCTCCTTTGTCAAATCAATATGTCCTCTTCCTTTTGATAGGAGTCTTTACATGGTCCCATTTCCTAGGGATATAGAGGTTCCAAAATATGATAAATATGATAGAAATGGTGATTCTCACGATCGTGTTAGACACTTATATACTATTAGCATGGACTTCATGCATGAAGACACTTACCTTTTGAGGTTATTTCCTAGGAGCTTGAGGGACCAATCCATGGAATGGTTCAAGAAACTATCACCTCCTCTCAAAAAATTTGATGAACTTTCATAGTTTTTCATCCAATAGTATTCTTATAACATTCAACATCTTATTACTATGCTAGACTTGTGCAACATTAAACAAAAACAAGGTGAACCCATTCCAACATACCTCTAGTGATGGATATTTTTACACTCTAGGTACCCTTGGTAGATTCTTGATTTTCAATACACTTGTACCTGAACTCTACTTTGATCTTAGGAAATAGTTGTTCACGTCCTTCAATAACATGGTTGAAAGTGCATACCTCATAGAAGATGTCGTTGTTATAAAAGGTGGCATTGTGTTGAATAAAGAAAAAAAGGGTAACGGTAATGGCAAAGACAAGAAAAAGCCTTGGAATAAGAATAAATATGTTGTCAATGATGGAGTAGTGGATGTTTCTAAAACCAAGGAACCCACCTTTAACCTTTCTAATTTTATTTGTAATGCAAAACAACAAGAGATTTCAAAGTCTCAAACATTTGATGAAACTAAAAAAAATCTAAGCCAAAATGTGTTTACACACCTATGGTTGAATGTTATGAAGTGGTCTTGAATACCTTGCTTGCAAATAAACTTGTCACACTTCTAGACAACTCCCTACCCTATGACCAACCTGTCAAACCTTCTTGGTGGAGAGAGGATGATTTCTGTAATTATCATAGGAGAAAGGGCCATAACACTAAAAATTGCTTCAAACTTAAAGATTTTATCCAAGACCTCGTCAATGGAGGAAAAGTAGTAACAGATGGCTTAGTCAAAAATTTTGATCACAAAGCCTTAAAATAATTGTTATCTAAGTATGAAAAAGGGGAATCATCCAAGGCTAACAAGAAAAATCATGATGCAAAGATCAACTATACCTACACTAACACTAAAAATTTCATAAACATGCTAGAACTTGTTGAACATATTTGCATGATGGATCCTATGTTTGACAAAGGGCCCAATTATGATATGGATGATGAAAGACCTAAGGTAGTCCTAAAAATGCATAGTGCTCAACAACAATATAGGGATGTTAGAATGTATAGTAAACCAATATAAATGAGAGGGGGATGATTCAATTATCCAACTAATATCACAATTATCAACCTTATTAAACTTTAATTATTCAATAATATAATTGAAAACCACAACAAGATACTCATGCACAATAACACTAGATACGTTAACTAGGGAAACCCTTGAGCAAAGGGAAAACCATAGTGGGGATGGTACCCACAAGATGATGTACTAATATAAATATTCCTTATTAGAGGATGGATTCTGTTAGGAGTCAATAACAATATTCAGTACATATCAGTCCCTATTAGGAGACTTTGAATCCCTATTACGAGATTTTAAACCTATTAGGAGTTGTGAAAGATAGCTGGACCCACTACCCAAACATCTTCAAGGGCAAGATCAATGAACCCATTGTCCAAATGATCTCTATATTATTCCTTGCAGAATAATAGAAATGAATTGCACTTCCTTCCTCTATCATGTCAACTGGACCTTAGCTCCTTCTGACCTTACAACTAGATCACAAAACTTGCATCCAATAATCCCTTGGATCGCTTACTCACATTCAGTAAACACTATGCTCCTTTTTTCCCTTCGTACTCAATAGAATACATGATACTCTCTTATAAACAAGGAAAATATCTTTCATTTATACCATATCTTCAAAATAATTCCTTTAGTCAGCCTTGAGGCTTTCCCAATTAATTATAATAAGATAATTAATTAATTTGCAATTACAATAGTATTGTCAACTCACAATATATACAAAAATTCACACATGCGACTTCAGGACCTGTGCACTTATTGACGTTAGCATCAAGTTTTCCTCTGTCATTGGCTAATAGTGCATCACCAGATTATATCAATATCAAAGGATATAATGCAAACATCAAAAATGGCTTCTCAAGTACTCTATCTCTGTACTTCTCTTTGTAAATCAAGTACAAATTATATCCATCTTCAACTTATGTACTATGCATTAGGCTTTCACATTAGGATGCTTTACTGAACATGTCCATGAATGTGCATCACCAGACAATTGAAACCTTGTTTGTACAACTAAGATCTTTGTATGCTACTATGTTAGTCTTCATAGACTTACTGTTATGTTAACATCTATGAAAAACATAGTCATGAATGCAACATGTCAATACTCTCTAATGCTTAGGATAATCCCCAAATTAGTATCATCAGCATTCATGCTAACAAGGGACACTTGGCCTAAGGTAGCTCTTAGAGTGGTGGAACCTTCATCCTTGCATGGTGAGACACTTAATGTTGTTACTAGGGGGTAATCTAATGTTCTCCTCGAAGTTGAAAATGATCTTAAGAATGCCTCATCATCCAAACAAGTAGCTACCCCAGCTATATCTAACTATGACCTTGTCAGTCAGTTGCAAAAAAACCCAATGCAAATTTCAATCTTTGAGTTGCTAGAACCATCTCCCTTTCATGAGGAAATTCTTGAGAAAGCTTTACGCACAACCAATGTTCCCATGGATATTGATGTTGAGTGATTCCAAGCTATGGTGAACCATATCTCCTCACCACACTACCTCACATTCTCCAAAGAAGATGACAAGTCACTTAGCCATCCCCATAATCTAGCCCTACACATAAAATTCCAAATTTTTTGTATTTGTGTTCCTTGAGTCTTGATAGACAATGGTGCAGGGTTAAACATCATCTCTTTCAATGTTATTCAATAACTAGGCATGCCCTAATTCTCTATCAACCCTAGGAAAAATATCACCATCAAAGCCTATGATGAGGTTGAATGACCTTCTAAAGGTCTTATCGTACTACCAATCCATGTGGGTCCTATTGAAAAAGATGTGGTCTTCCAAGTTTTAGACATCCCACTGGCATATAATTTGTTGCTAGGAATACTTTAGATTCATAACATGCAAGTAGTGTCATCAATGTGCCATCAGTGCATAAAGTTCCCTTTCAATGGTATAGAGATAGTTATTCTAGGAGATAACTCAATATCTATCAACACACTCTCTGCAACTGAAATGTTAGTCCCCCACAGTCACCCTTTTCATGAGCTCAAACCATCTTTCAAAGAGTGTGAATAGAAATTGAAAATGATGAGCCTTGGTATGGGTGAATATACTCTAGACTCTATTGCTTCTTTTCTAGTTTCTCCTAAATCTTATAGGAGACCTAAAAAATTGAAGCCCTCAACTTCTACTATGACCATTTTTGGAACATTTGTTTAGTCTTGTATCCCCTTAGAAGTAGAAAAAGAAGATTAAGATATAAGAGATTGAATTTATAGGGAAGAGGAAGATGAGGAGGAAGTTGTGGTTGTTTCTCCTATTTCCATGAAGTGCTATGGAAAAGGGTATAAACTTTCAAAAAAAATGGGATACCAAGGCCAAGGATCCCTAACTAGTGATAAGAAAGCTCTTTTAGAACCCTTAAGTCATACCGAGGGATGCAAAAATAGAGACACTACTAGACTAGTCTTTGGCCTCAAAGATGAATTACCAAGGTTTGATATGAGGGATCCCATGTTTAGCGACTTAAAGGATGATGATCCTCCCTTTGTTACTACCATTCTACATGAAGAGGATTTCATGCCTCCTACTTCTCTCCTTTGGGAAGAAGAACCAATGGTCACCTACAATGATGTTGAGGCTTCTACCTCTAGATAACACAAACCTGATGAATCTAACCATGAAAATCTTAATAGAGGAAGGATAAGAGAGATCATTGCTCACTTGATAGTTGAGAACTAGAGTATAGATTCTAGTGAATATGAATGGGAATCCCTTTCTGATGCATCTTATGAGTTAAGAGTGGATTTTATCCATGCCTATGCTATCCAACCATATGTAGTTGATGAGATAGTCTAGGGTTTGGCGAGTTTGGTTCACAATTTTCTCTAGTGGATCATGTCAGTCCCTCTAGGTCTATTCCTGATTTGGATTCCTTTGGAGATTTCTCTATAGCCTGGACCTCTCATGTCAGTAGAGATGAAACCTTCCACATCAAAAACCTTGAAGCCTTTACTTCCCTTTCATTTATCCACCCTGATCTCATAGATTGGTCTACTCAACACCAAAGACCATAATTACCATCTTTTCAAAATGACTATGAGATTGCTTTCTACCCCAATGGTATTGAACCTATGATATCTTCTACCATTGAACCCACAGTTAACATGATAGAAACATATATCAAGTACATTAGTCAGAAAATCAAAAGAAAAATAAAAACTAAGTGGTCAAATGGTGAAAACCACTTTATAGCAATGTTTAAACCCCAAAAAAGTAAAAAAAAAGATGTATCTAAGGGTGAATACCTCTTTGAGGCACCTGAGGTTGAGGTACTTGGTAGTTTTCCAAGATATTTTCAAGATAGATCTTTGGTTCTTATTGAGCCTCTGTAGCCTATTAACTTGGGTATAGAAGAGTCCCCCAAAATTATTCATGTTGCTCAACCTCTATCGGTTGAAGAAAATGAGAACTTCACTAAGTTCTTTCAAGAGAAGAAAATCAACTTTGCTTGAACCTATTTAGATATGCCTAGCCTTGACACAAATCTAATCATGCATCATTTGTCTATCTCTCCTAGTGTCAAACCTGTCTAGCAAAAGTTGAGAAAAATGCATTCACATGTGGCTCTCTTGGTCAAGGTAAAATTAAAAATCTCTTACGTGCAAACTTCATTTGAGCTATTGATTATACAGAGTGGATCTCCAACATTCTACATGTGTCCAAACATGATAAGTCCATTTGAGTTTGTACCAATTTTAGATACCTAAACAAAGCAAGCCCTAAGGATGATTTTTTACTACCAAACATAGACATGATAGTGGACATGACCACAAGTTATGAAATGTATTCTTTAATAGATAGCTTCTTTGGATATAATCAAATCAAAATTGCTCTTGCGAATCAAGAAAAATAGCCCTTACATGTGCATAGGGTACCTTTTGTTGGAATGACATATCCTTTGGGTTAAAGAATGCAAGAGCTACCTATCAATGAGCCATGGCCACCATCTTCCACAGTATGATGCACAAAAATATGAAAGACTATGTTGATGACACCTTGGCCAAATCTAAAAAAAGAGATACGCATCTTGAAGACCTTAGTTTGATATTGGACCACATGGAACAATTTCAACTTAGGTTAAATCCTAAAAAGTGTACCTTTGGTGCCACATGTGAAAATTTTCTAGGTTATATCATTTATACAAAAGGTGTTGAAGTTGATCTAGAAAAGGTGTAAGCCATCATGGAAATACCTCCTCCTAAAAATATCAATCAATTAAGAAGTCTTCAGGGACATATACAATCTATTAGGAGGTTCATATATCAATTGGTTGATAGATCTCAAACCTTCAATAAAACCTTCACAAAGGCTCTACTCTAGAACGAGGAATGTCAACAAAGCTTAGATCAAATCAAAGGGTATTTGGCTAAACCTCTAGTATTGATTTCACACATACCAAGAAAACCTTTGATACTATACAACTAAGCTACAAACTCATCCCTAGGAGTGTTGCCGACACAAAGTGATGGCAATAGAAAAGAATGTGCTATTTACTACATTAGTCACACTCTAGTGGATTATGAAATGAACTACAACATTGAGAAGGCTTTCCTTCTAGTGGTATTATCCTCCAAAAATCTTAGACACTACATGTTGGTTCACATTTTACATCTCATTACAAAAATTGATCCCCTCAAATATCTATGGAGCAAAGAAAAACTTATCAGACACCTTGCTAAATGAATGATGATTCTCTCCAAATTTGACATTTAGTACATCGAATGCAAAGCTATTAAGGGACAAGCCATAGCTGACCAATTGGTTAATTTTCCATTGCAATATATCACTCTTATGAAGATTAAATTTTTTGATGCTTCCATCATATATGTCACTGAAAAAACTTGGAAGATGTTCTTTGATGGTTTTCACACTCAAAATGGGGCTGGTGCGGGCATTCTATTTGTCACACCTCAGTGTTACACAATCCCAAAGTCTTACAAACTCTTATTTCCATGCACTAAAAATATTGTAGAGTATGAGGCTTTAATAAATGGGATTAAAATGGCTTTAGAATGGAGGATCACAAAGTTGCACATTTATGGAGACTCTCAACTTGTTATTAACCAAGTTAATAATTATTATCAAACCAAAGATGGCAAGTTGGTAGCCTACAAGAAATTGATTGATGCTCTACAGAACTACTCCACATTTGTGACATTTCAACAAATTCCTAGAGTAAAAAATAAGGTTGCAGATGCTATGGTCACCCTAGAATCTATTCTTCAGTTACAATAACATGAATCACATTTTGAGTTTCTAGTGGAAGAATTACATTATCCTGCATATGACTCTTCTGATAACCATGTGATCTACACCATTGTCATTCATGATTCATCTCGTTACTCCACCATTTTCTCCTATCTGCATGATCAAATTATTCTTGAAAACCTCACGCGCAACCAAAAATGCCAAGTCCTTCATAATGCCTCACACTACACCCTGGTCTCTGGTGACTTGTATAAGAAAGGTCTAGATGGAATGCTTCTTAGGTGTCTAGAACTAGAAGAGTTCAAAAATTAATTAGCCAAAGTCTATGATGGCATTTGCAGACCACATTCCAATGGCTTTGTACTTTCTTGAAAACTACTTAGGGTGGGTTATTATTGGCCAACTATGCAGGCTAAGATTGTTCAATATGCTAAATCTTGCAGGAAATGTTAGCTACATGGTAACTTGATTCATGCTCCTAGACATAAGCTTATATCTTTTATTACATATTGGCCTTTCCAGTAGTGGGCCTTTGATTTGGTGGGGAAGATTCATCTAAGTTCATCTAGTGGACACAAGTTTATTATTATAGCAACAGAATACTTCACAAAATGGGTTGAAGTTGTACCTTTATCTGTTGCTACGGGCAAGCATGGTGCCTTATTTATTCTCAACCACTTTATTTGTCGCTATGACATCCCATCCTCCATCGTTACTGATAATGGAGGAAAATTCAAAAACAAGGACCTTAATGGTGTAGGAGCACCTTGAATAATTATTTTAATATGTCAAAAATTCAATAGAAGTCCAATGGTATAAATGTGAAAGTGTTTAAAATAGTAATAATTTATTTAAATATTATTCAACATTGAAAAATTGGAAAAATTTTAATGTTGTATATGATGTACTCAACTACAATCAATACATTGGTAGTTGAAGGGAATATGTAACTGCCCAAAGCTCATTATAAAGGGCTAAAATGGGTATCTACATGATCATGGTGTACCAAACTATGGCCTTAAGTGGCAATGAAAAATCAACAAATCAGGGTTATGTCAACTTGACACATAATTTTAAAGTGGTTATGGACTTTATATCAAAAAGCTGTAAGAAAATAATTTGTAGGAAATTGAATGTAGTTTCTAAACTACTAGGCCTTATCAGGAGAAAAATAATAATTGATTGGTCAAAAGTTCGGATTTTAATGCAGTACTACAAAAATTTCAGGGCAAAAATAAAAAGTAGGTGTATGTCTGACCACCTTAATCAAAATCAAATGATAATATTTTTTTAATATAATTATAGATATAAAAAGTAGACTCGTGCTTGGATATGACGCATATTTTTTGGTATTTTTATTCCAAATAAATAATTAAATATGAATTTTCTACCAAAACTTTTTTGAAAAAAAAATTCCCGTGCCTGACCACCTTAACTAATAGAAAATTTTACCAAATTTGATTTTTTTAAAATTTTTCTTATACTAGGCAAAGCATAGAATGTGACACGAATTTTAGATTTAAAAAATGTTATACCGTTTGAAAGCTATAGCTATTTTTCAACTAGTATGTCAATCAGCACTTTACAATAATCTTCATTGATAATTAACTAATAAATACTTATTGAACTCAGAATTTGATAGCAAATATATCGATGGAATCTCGAGAGCGATATTTAAAAACCCTTTTTGTTTCATTCAATTTCGATCAAAATAACATTGTCAGATGGCTACCCAAAGTCTGAGTGTCACTAAAACCCTCCTCAAACACGTTTTTTGGGTTGACCGGACAGGCTTGGTAAATACCAGGCATAATCGGATATCCGATATGGCTCAGTGAGCCTCCATCCGCTTTTGGAGGGAAATTTCAAATCCCAAGACATTTTAGAGGGAAAACCAAGTTTATGATTTATAGTTTATAACTTATCAATTATTTGAGTTATATTACTATGTAAAAATATATTATAATATTATATATATATATATATAATAATGTAACATAAAGATATAACATATAATCTATTAATATAAAATAATATATTATATTATTCTTATTATAATCTATAAATATAATATATATTATTATATTATATTACTATTGTTTTTCCTATATTTTTATTAAATATAATAACGTAATATATATATATAATTATTATAATCTATAATATATTATTATTATTATGAGCTATGTTATTAATATATAATAATATATTATCTTATTAGTATTATAATCTATAAATATTTTATATGTGTGTGTGTGTGTGTGTGTGTGTGTGTGTGTGTCCCTAGGGGTCCTAGGACCCCTAGGGACATATTAGAATCATTCTTATGGGTTGAAGGGGGTCATAAGGTGACCTATGACCCCCTTCAGCCCATTACATGATGACATATGTCCCTAGGACCCCTAGGGACATATTAGAATCATTTAGAATCATTCTTATGGGTCAAAGGGCCCCTTCGACCCATTACATGACAACATATGTCCCTAAGACCCCTAGGGACATATTAGAATCATTTAGAATCATTCTTATGGGTTGACAAGAATGATTTTAATATGTCTCTAGGGGTCCTAGGACCCCTAGGGACATATATATATATATATATATATATATATATATATATATATATATATATATATATATATATATTATAATACTAATAAGATAATATATTATTATATATTAATAACATAGCTCATAATAATAATAATATATTATAGATTATAATAATAATATATATTAATAACATACATACATACATACATACATATATATATAATATTACGTTATTATATTTAATAAAAATATAGGAAAAATAATAATAATATAACTTATATTTATAGATTATAATAAGAATAACATTATATATTAATATATTATATGTTATATCTTGACGTTATGTTATTATATATATAATATATTATAATACATCTTTACATAGTAATATAACTGAAATAATTTATAAATCATAAACTATAACTCCCAAACTTAGTTTTCCCTCCAAAAGTCTTTATGGGGCATATCGGATATCCGATATTATTGGCATCAATTTCCAACATATTCCTTGTCCCTACAGACCCGACAACATCATTTTTTGAGTTTTTTTTACAGATTTTACAAAAAGTCATGTTTTGGGGCCCAACCAATAGAAAAAAGTTCAAAAATATAACATTAGGTGTTCGATAGTGTCATCTGAATGGGGAGTAGTAGTCATCAAAAGGCTAAACGCAAAAGGAAGATATCCAATGAAGATATTGCGGCATATAGGGAAAGGGACAAAATGGAACACCGAAGAAAAAGACAAGGTATGCTAAATATCAGTCAAGTTGACGATGAATTAGTCGAAGGTGAAATCATAGAGTCAGATAATGAATATGTATAGTTGGGGAATGAAAATGTACCTATTGAAAATGATAATTCCGAAATTGAAAATATAGAGAATGAAAATTTTGAAGATGAAATGCTACCAAGTCATAATCCAAATTGCATAATTCACCATATCGAACATGACAATGCACAGGAACCTAATGCATAAGAACCTTACATATCTCCTAATTATAATTGACATGAACATTCTAAAATACCAAAATGGATAATTAAAATTGATGAAATGATTATTACTAGTTTGGAAGGGAAAAAATCAGAAAGAACCATTCGATTATGGGCTTCAAGACTATATCAGGTGTTTTTCGGCAACAAGACAGTGGTAGAGCAATGTCAGCTTTTCATGCACTTATTAAAGATGCAAAAGATGAGACCTATGATTTCCAAATTGAAGATTCGTGTCAATAAAAAGTTGGAAAGAAATGTCATTATTGTGAAGAATCTTTTCAGTGCTCTCAATAGCATTGGGAAAAATAGTAGGGAGAAGGATAACAGAACTGCTTGAAGGGTTATTACAACCTTTTTGGTAAGTCATCATTTGAGAAAGGATAGATATATGAGACAAACTTGTATTGATTTGAATCTAAATTGTACTACTTTGAGAAGAGCACTTAGTTGATGAGAGAAAATTGATGATCCTCTTCAAAATAAAACATACGCATTTGGTGGGAGACTTCCATGTTTTGATAAGAAGCTATCCGATGATGTGAAGGAAGAAATTACACAATTTTGGCACTCTAATTCACGAGTATCAGCCAATGCTAAAGACGTGTTAAAGTTGAGAATTGGCATCAGAGACTGCATGCCACATCCTAAACACTATTTGGAGGTAAGTCAAACTATGTTGTTCAAACAATTTAGAGAGAGTCATCCAAGTCTTCATATATCACAAAAGGCTTTTTAATCTTGGAAGCCATTTTATTGTGTGCCACTCAAAATTTGAAATACATGTTGTTGCAAATATCATGTTGAGTTTTCTATGCACCATGAACTACTACGCTCCATTTGTTCTACTTTGCATAGTAAAGAAATGTTGGAGGATTGTGGGGCTAAGAGACTTGCTAGATCAACTTTTATGTTGTAGAGTTGATGGTTTTTTCTTTTATAGAAATGCTTGCTTAAATGAGAAGTGTTTAGAATGTGGTGGCTTATCCAAGTTTGACACATGTTTCCATGAGGGGTGCGAACAAGATCTTGGAAAGACAATAGTGAAAAAAAAGGTAAATGAAACGGTGAAATACACATTGAAGAGTGGGGGTGAGAGCTCTAGATGTGAATTGGTTGGAAAAGATATCAGTGTGGCTAGTTTTATTTTAAATTTCAAGGCAAATCTTTTTTACAATTATGCAAGACATAGTCACAGGTCTCAGTGGTTGGATCAACAATTTAGAATGTGTAAGGAGACTTTTCCCATTGGCACTATTATATCAGTTGTTGATTTTGCTAAGAACGACACATTGCAACCTCAAAATGAGACACAATCTTAGTATTACAACTCCATTTAGATTGTTATTTTTGTTCATATAACATATAGACATGCTCTTGATAGTGCAGAAGATAATCGAAAGATTATTAGAGAGTATAATTTTTATATGAGTGATGATAGATCTCACTCTCACGAGTTTGTGCAACATTGTTTTAAGAATTATTTTGATTTCTTACATGAGCATGCAATTGCTATGGATAGACATATCATTTGGTCAGATAATTGTACAGGTCAATTCAAGAATGTTTGCATGTTTTATTGGTTGTGTAGGATGCACGTAGAGAGAGGGGTGCCTCAAATTTGGAGTTTTTTTTAGTCCAGCCATGGAAAAGGGGAACATGATGGAGCAGGGGCATGTGTGAAGAGAGCTCTAGTTAAGGAGCAATTAAAGATTTCAACAATAGAGCTTCTTGAGGTTCATAGCATTGTTGATTGGTGTAGTTTAGCATTATCACAGGGGGGGACTCTTGATTTAGTGCTATGCAGGTTCTTTTGGTTGGTTGAGGAAGGGTCCATAGCTGATAGATCAGATTGTGCTACAATGGGAGACTCATCAAAAATGCATTCATTCTGGAGCTCTGATTCTAGTACATGGACCATTTGGACATGACAACTAGCTTGCTTTTTTCCTAGTTGTTTTTAGTGTGATTGGGATCATTGTGAGTCAAGTGAGTGGGTGGACACATGGGCTCCACGTTATCTTACTCCATTGTCTATCATACCCTCTATCAAAAATGATGACATGGAAAGTTCACTTTAGCATAACCATCTATTAGATCTACTTCAGCCAGGACATGTCTTTGCATTGGTTGCACCATAGGGGAATGATGAGAAATCCGATTATTGGTTAGCACGTTGTGTAAGAGGTAAGCAAAAACTTGCACAACCGATCACAGATGATGATGGATTCACATATCCTACCGGTTCAGTGGTTGTTGCTAGAACATGTCTACGGACATACATGCTTAGAAGGAATGGAATTCCTAAATTCGAAGACTATCAGAGGCACAAAATAATTCTCATATATTCACATCTTATTATAGCAACAAATGTAAAGTTGTTGAAGCATCAAGGAAGACCAAAAGTAAAAGAACTTTTTACTATTGCTAATGCTGATCGTGAAGCCCTATTGGAGACCCTAAAATAAAGAGAGGACCCTACTGGAACACTCGACTAGGTATATTTACTTCTTATGTTATTTTCTTCATAATGATTCAATGAACTGATGATTATCTTGTTTAATACAATAAGTTACTAATTTTTTTATTATATTGAAATGTAGGTACATCATGAAGAGTTGGAGGGGGATGGTATTAGGGAGAATTAATAAAATTTATGATGTAAAATGTGAAATTTTTTTGTATATGATTTTTGTAATAATGAAAAAGACAGGTTAAATTAGTTGCACATTCTAATTTTTATTTTGGTAGGTTCTTTGTAAGGAATTATAAGAGGAAGATATTGAACAAGTTCTTGCAAATCATATTTGCATGTGATACAAGGCTATAAGGACAATTTTAAGAGCATTTATAACTATATGAAAGATAATTGCTTGCGGATATCTTATTACAAGTTTGGCTTTTTCCTTATTTGACATAAAGCTAACATTGTGATTATTAAAACTATTTTTATCAAACTAATCAAATAAGAAAAATCTAGAAAGTATGGATGAACAATTAGAATACTTGATTTCTTCCATTTTGTAACCAATCATGGCATTTGAAAGCATAAAGAGTCATGATATTGTATAATGTTTTGAAAGAATTTCATATTGAAAAGTTGTAAAAGACCATAAGATTTGAATTTTAGTAATGGCTAGGCTTGCATAGGGTAAATGAGTCATTAGATAGGTCCTAATAAGGTCTCATAATAATCTCAAGTCAATTCATAAGTTGAAACATTTAATAAGTCACTTAAAACTTAGCTTATTGCTTTAGAAAATTCAAATCTTGAATGTAACGGCTACATGAGCATTTTGGAGGGAAACTCCATAGTTTAAATTTTATGAAGGAATAGGAAGTGAAACTGAATGGAGGTGGTTGAGGGGGTCATTAACCATCTCTTGAAACTTATAAATAGTGTTTGTACGGACTATAAGGGCAGTATGTATGGACTGATTCAGAATTTTGAATAAAAAAGCTTGGATTTTAATAGCAATTCGAAGGTTTTTTGGAGTTTATAAGTTCTTTATGATATTATAATGCATTGAGGCATCTTCTAAGATCTGTAAGGAAGTTTAGGACCAAGTTTTGATTTCATTTTTTAAGGGTTATTCATCTAGCTTACTGATTGTTAGCTATAGCAATCTTTTTCATAAGTATTTTGATAGTGTTTTCATCTAATCATGGTCATTCCATGAAATGCTTACCTGATTCTTCATGGAATTCCATTGTCCTAACATGTATAATGTCTTCTAACCCTAAAATGATCAACTAACCAGAATAATTGGTGGCCACCAAACATAAAAGGGTGAAAACAAGGGTTGAAAGTGAGGGGACAGTCCTATAGGAAGATATTTTCCTTAAAGATGGTAGTGTTTGTGAGTTGACTCATGTTTATGGCGATAAAACATAGATGTCTAAATTTTGAATTAGTCCAAGAAGGCTTAGCACGTGTGAGATTGTTGATGCCCTAGGAACAAGGGTTTTGAGAAGGTGAATTGGGGCTTTTGGGGTTAGGGAACCCATAGACTGAAATTGAGAGTGGATTTGTATAATTGAAGTCATTTTAGGAGCCTATGCAAAGTTTGGAGTCCAGTTCTTAAGTCCTAGTGGTTGCTTTGTAAATGCATCTTTTCTACATTGTTAAAAAATAGGAGAAGTGTGAAAGTTCATTGATATTTTCCAAAGGAAGGGTATCTAAGTCTTATATATGTTTTGTGAAAGGATAAAGGGTATCCAAAAAATTCATTTATTGAAGGAGTCTTTTTGAAAAAACAAAAATTTATCCACCTATTTGTCTTGTTGCTGTCACAGAATTGTAAAGTTACATAGACAACATTTTGGCATGTTGTGGATTTTGACTTGAAAAGTATTGAAACTCAAGGGTAAGTGTTGGAACATGGTGAATATTTCAAAACAAACTCATTGAAGCCTTAAAACCTCTTGGAGTTGACCATTTTTGGGATTTGACCATTAGGACCTAAAAGGGTCACTTGGCACATTGTTACAAATTTGCTCATTTTAGGTTGTTACTTGGGTCCAGCACCCTATCCTCTGCATCACTTGTATATTGTCAACATTTGGGACTGAAGCAACATGTTTCATTTGATCCTCTCCATAATCATTTTTATGTTCAAGTGCATCATGGTTCATAGTGTTTCTCCATTTTGTTGGTTCATCATGGTTACCATGCATTATTACAACCATGCCAACTCTTCCTCCATTGGTTACCATGCTTAGAATCATTGGGAAAATTGCATATACTTTGAATTTTTAGTAGCAAGGTTCTCACAAAAAACTTTTACAATACTATTAAAATAATCTTCTAAGCTTTGATTAGCTACCACCTTCAAATCAGTTATTCATTAATATGGTGATTTAACATCATTCTAATATGTTGAGCTCTTAGGCTCACCCCTTGAAACAAGAGTGAAATCGATAAGAATTTCTTTGCATGTAGTCTCAAGCCTCCCCAAATGAACTAGTCGTTACCAAGGTGGTTCAACATCACCCATTAGTGTTGAACCCTTAGGGCCACCCTTCCAACTAAGACGAAAACTAGTTCTTAGTCCAATAACATTAATGAAATATAGGGAACACTAGTGCAAAGAACCTAATCGTTTTTCTTTTCTTGATGTAATAAGGTCTAGGGATAGATCTAATGATCTCCCTGTAACCATCCACATTTGTAATGGACACAAGATCCCATGGTGCAACTATAAGGCTTGGCCATCAATAATTTTCCTAGGAGTTTGTAGAGTCCATTTGCAATCAAATTTGCAATATAACTTGTCTTAGCACAAAAATTGCAAAAATTGCAAAAAGTTGCTTAGCAACTTTTGCAATTTTCTTAACAACTTTTCAAAATCTAACTCCTAATAGCTAGAATTGTTCAAATCATCAGTGCTATTAGCTCTGGGTGGGTGAGTGAACCCTAGTGACACCCTTGTTCCGGCCATGGAGACCATCCATCATCCGCGACCACCCTGTACCGAGGAGTCCCCAAGGTTCTCTAAGTGTGTTTTGAGGTCAATCTTCTAAGGGTCATAACTTGGAGCTCATGAGGGCTATCGATGAACTATCGAATGCTAAAAGACGGTGATGTTGAGGCCTAAAATAGCCTATCTCATTTTCAAGAGTTCACATTCTGTTTGGATTCGGCACAACGATCTCACTCGATGCCAAAACTCACAGTGTGCCTCAGTTCATAGGTGCACCACAGTGTAACTTTGAAACCATTGATCTTGGCATCAAATCGTTAGTGCCATTAGCTCCAGGTGGGTGGGTGAACCCTAGTCACACCCTTGTTCCAGCCACGGAGACCATCCATCATTCGCGGCAACCCCATACCGAGGAGTCCCCAAGGTTCTCTAAGTGCATTTCGAAGTCAATCTTTTGAGGGTCATAACTCAGAGCTTGTGAGGGCTATCAATGAACTGTAGAATGCTATAGGATGGTGATGTTGAGGCCTAAAATAACCTATCTCATTTTTGAGAGATCACATTTTGTTTGGATCGGCACAACAATCTCGCTCGATGCCAAAACTCGCAGTGTGCCTCAGTTCATAGGTGCACCACAGCATATCTTTGAAACCGTTGATCTTGGCATCAAATCGTCAGCTCCATTAGTTCTAGGTGGGTGGGTGAACCCTAGTCAAACTCTTGTTCCAGCCATGAAGACCATCCATCATCCATGCCCACCCCGTACCGAGGAGTCTCCAAGGTGCTCTAAGTGCATTTCGAGGTTGATCTTCTGAGGGTCATAACTTGGAGCTCGTGAGGACTATTGATGAACTATCAAATGCTACAGGATGGTGATGCTAAGACCTAAAATGACCTATCTCATTTTTGAGAGATCACATTCCATTTGGATTCGTCATAATGATCTCGCTCGATGCCAAAACTTGCAATGTGCCTCAGTTCATAGGTGTACCACAGTGCAACTTTGAAACTGTTGGTCTTGGCATCAAATCATCAGTGCCATTAGCTCCAGATGGGCAGGTGAACCCTAGTGACACCCTTGTTTCGGCCATAGAGACCATCCATCATCTGCAACCACCTCGTACCGAGGAGTCCCTAAGGTTCTCTAAGTGTGTTTTGAGGTCGATCTTCTGAGGGTCATAACTTGGAGCTCGTGAGGGCTATCAATGAACTATCAAATGTTACATGATGGTGATGTTGAGGCCTAAAATAACCTATCTCATTTTCAAGAGATCACATTCTGTTTGGATTTGACACAACGATCTGGAACACTAAAGGAGGAGGCATACTCAATCGACAAATGAGCTATCTGCTTTGCTAGATGTAAAGAAATCTTCCCAATTCCATCTAAATATCAGTAGTTGATACCATCTGTATGAACGTAACTATCAGGAATAAGGGAAACTTCATGATCTTGAACATTTAATATTTACTTCAAAGAGTTAGATGGTTGCCCCATTTTCGTGGCATGTATGGCTGAATCATTTTTACAGTGGAAATTTCCCATCCATTTTCTGATGGACTCGGTAGTAACTTTGTCATTTGAAGCAAACATCTAGACTAAATTTTCCCTCAACTAACTGGCCAAGAAGCCAAGGAATTCAAATCTTTTGTTGCCTATTGTAATGCCTTCCTTCAAAATTGACAATATTCTATCATATACTTGTGATCTTTGTGGTCTTGCATGAAAACCATATTCTATTTTTGCAGTGAAAGAAATTGAATGAAGCTTATTAAAGTCCTCCACAAAAGAGACTTTGAGGAAATCATCAACATACTTTGAAAAATGCCTTGTCACTTGATTTGAAATATTCAAGTCGGGGCCCAAAAAGTAGACCCTAGTCAGAGTAACTAGGGCCTGATGGAATTTCAATGTGCCATTATGTCCAGAAATTGTCAAAGACTTCAACTGATTTTGTCTAGTTTGCAACTTCTTTACTTGATTTTGAAGCCATGTTTCTAGGTTGAAACATGTCGACTTCAATTTATGCAGTTCTATTAAGGCCAGACATATGTGCAAAGCTAATTTCTTCTCATTATTTAGCAAATCAAAAAAGTGACAATTCAGTGTTGGGCCACTGAGTATCCCACGATGAATAAGAGAGTTGATTTGAAAGAGTATCTCATAAGGCAGATTAACACCCTCTAGAACATTAATAGTTGGAACCATACGTGGAAAGGGAGAAAATGAATTGCCATTTTCTAGAATAAGTTGCTCTATCATTGCTCTATGCAGAGGTAAGCTTTCAATGATTTTAGTAAGCTTGATACCATCAGGAAGTTTCAGACAAAATGCATTTGCCTGTCTAATGCTACAGAATGCTAAGAAATCTGTTGTCCTACACCAGATAATCTCAATGTCCTCTTTGCAAAATTTGTAAGGATCCTGGTCAACTATCAAACATGATCTCTGCACTGCAACTTTCTTAAAAATTCTTGGACCAAACTCCCACTGCGACAAAAACAAATAACATCACATGTTAACTTTATTTTTATTCTACTCCAAGTCTGCAAGAACCATAATATTTGTAATAAAAAGACAATTGTGTGTGAAATAGGAGGTGAATTTAAAACCTTGTCTAAGCAGTAAAATTTGATATCCCTCAAAATTTGTATACCTTTTTTACAATTTGTGATAATAATTGCCTTTTCCTCATTTAACAAATGCTTAGTTATCAAAGGTGGGTGTGATAGAAAGTCAACATGTAAGTATGCTTAGAAAAGGGTTAAGTAGCAAACAATAAGTAAGAAGGTTGAGGCACTTCTTCAAGAATCTAGCATCATGTGTTAGTATTTAATGTTACAAAAATTACTTATATGTCTTATGCTCCTATTATTATCTGTATAAGTCACACATCTTTTTTATGTTATTACAGTTTACATTTAAAAGACAAGATATATGTTAAAAGCATTTGGTTAGCTCAACCACTTAGAATAAGACTTTTCTAGTGCCAGGGACATTGAGAATAAATATTGAATTCATATGATATTAATTTTTAAATGGGCTAGTGAACTGACTGATTTTGATCTTGAAAATTTTATACTTAAATAGGTTTTGAGTTAGAGTAGTGCAAGGATGGAGATTTTTAAGAAGTTTTGTCATCTATATCAGCATTGCCAGAATGCAATAAGTGCTAAATAGACCATACATTCTTATAAGTCATAAATCTATACAAACCACTACTCATATAATATGAATCAATAATAAAAATTTGAACTGTAATATACCATTTATTAATAATGAACATATCAAAATAGACCAGCGTATCCATAGACAAAGTACTCAAATATATATCAAAATACATAGATCCATATACAAAATGTGGCTGATCATGCCATCAAAATGTGTATAATATCAATGTTTTCGTATACAATGTGGCATATGCCATCTCAAAATGTCTCATGATGCATCCTACAACAACTATACTATCCTAGGGTGCTGGTGGATGATCAAAATACAGCCTCTTCATTGCACTAGGTGGATCGAATGCATCCTACATAAACAAAAATAGAAAACCCAAAGTTAGACTACTAAATTTATATGATTCTTTGTATCTAACATTGAATTACTCAAATGCATAATGATCTTTTTTGTAATGAAGATTTATACTATCAAAATTTCATAATAAATACCTCTCTCGTCAACCTCCTGTGCCGGTCAAGAGTCCTCTCATATGCCCTTGGCAATGCTTCTACCTCTCTAGTTGTGGGCTGTATATGTTCAAATATGTTTGTCAGATGAATCTATAATTTAAACTATAACATTATAATTCATAGCATGCTAAATTTATAACATATTTAATCATGAATTCAAACTACAACTTACTATTGTAGGCTCCTCCTCAGGAAAGAGTGGCTACGTCATCAAATCTACATAACTCTCCCGTCGGACCTCATGTGCACTAGGAGTCGCCTATTAGATACAAAATAGTAGTTGTTAATATCATGGAAATCAGTTTTGAATTTATTTATGAAGATAAGGATAATAAAAAATAAAAAATACTTATACATACAATGGGGCTTTCAGTGTGAATGGAAATCCCTGATGGTCTATGACGTGAAATTTGTACATGCTCATCGCCAGTAGCCACGCCCTATATACAATAAAGAATGTAATTAAATGGGATTAACACAAACATGTTACAAGAATGCATCGATATTTAATCAAATAGAAAGCACCTAATTACCTTTCCTTTGGCAATGTGCGCTAGCTCACCCCCCACACTTTGTCCCCCCAGGATAGGTGGTACCTGCAAGATAAAAGAAAGTTTAGAAACCATATATGCTACAATATCAAATAGAAAAAAAATGCGAACACAACATGATGTACCATAGATGTCTCAAGGCCAAATGAAATGGCTGAGAGTGTGGCATCATCAATTTGTTTGAGCTTCTCATCGATCATCAACTAAACATGAATAAAGATCATGTACATATAAAAGTCAATATGGCTTAAAAATTAAAATTACTCTATTATAAAAATTAACTTTAAATCGCATATGTCATAACAAAAAAATGTATACACGTATCAACACTGAAGGAGTCCATGCCTCTGCATTCCCCTCCTCTCTCGCATTAGGGTTTGTAGCCTCTATGTGTGTGTCTGGTGTATCCTCGTCTAATACAAAATGATACTCAGGAAAATCACCAATGGGACCTGAAAAAATATTCTTGCATGTAATGCAAGTGTGAGGCACACAAACGTGTGATGAGCTAGCAGATGATGAACTAGCACCAGCATCATCAACACGAGGAGGCAGGACTGACCTAGCCCGAGATATCATTAGACTACTCAGCCTATGAATGGCTCTAATGGTCTGAGAGCTAGGCTCTATCATAATATCTGGATGTTGCACTCAAGGAGGAGAGGAGATATCAGTGGGGGGACAAAAGTGCCAGCTTTCTTTTGCTGGGAAGAGGGTCTATCCTGAGGAGCTCCTAGTCCTAAGCCCATGTTGGGCTTCATGCTCCAATAGTTCACTTTAAGTTTCAACACAAATTCTGCATATAATTTTTTAAGGAAATAAAATGGTATGTCTAAATTTCCATGTGGAGGGATATCAAAGACCATCCACCAACGATCCCAAAAGTTTGCATGTATGGCATCATTTGTGCACCATTTAATCGATAGTTTTAATTTTTTTGGGTCGACTGGTAAACCCATTTTCGGGTTCGCAAAAAGGCTAGCCAAATCATCTTTGGTTATGTTGAGGGCCGCAACCTCATCATAGTCCGAACCATCATCAAACATCTCGTGCATTTCATCACGCCAATGAAGAGTGGTATTTTGTTGATTTGTAAGGGTTTCAATGTTATCCACTATGGTGTTTAATGTGGATAACATAGGAGCCAATGCGTGTATATTATTATATGTTCTATGCAAACCTCTCAACTCGATGAGATTTTCATTTATCAAATCTTCAATACGAGGAGGGTTTTGAGGGGTTAGAGGATCATTTGGTGGGGGATTGCGAGGAATATTATTCCCTGCCTCAATGTCATCATTTTGATCATTTCTATTGAATTGCAAAATGTAATATATCTTTTTTTTTAAACCTTAATTTTAACCATTTTTTTTCAAAAAAACCCTAGATTCAACTAAAACAAACAAAATCATGCTAAAATCTATTGAATTTAGGTTTAAAATGAGTTTTTTAAAATTTAAAAAAAACTTTGATATCTGATATCTAATTGTATATCTGATATCTGATCGTCGTGCAAATACTGGCCCCCAAATATGCAAAATAAGGGCCTGCGGGTTTGATTTTTTTTTATGTAATCTCACAGATATCAAATATCTGATATAATATCGAATATCTGATATAATATCAAATATCCGATACGAACGACATATTATATTTTATATAAGATATAACATATATCTTATATTTTATATATAACATATAATATATATCTTATATTTTATATGATATTTTATATATAATATATTACATGATATTATGTTTTATATTATATTATATTATTATAATATTATATTATATTATTATAATATTATATTATATTATTATAATACTATATTATATTATTATAATATTATATTATATTATTATAATATATTATATTATTATAATATTATATTATTATAATATATTATATTATTATAATATTATATTATTATATAATATTATATTATATTATTATAATTTATAATATATTATTTTTTTTTTTTATATTATATTATAATATATTACTTTTTTATTATTATATATTATATTATATTATATTTTATTTTATTTTATTTTATATATTTTTATATTATATTTTATATATATTATATTACATTAATATATATTATAATATAAAATATTATATTATATTATTGTATTATATAATAATATTATTATTATATTATATTATTATAATGTATTATATTATATTATAGTATTATAATTTATAATATATTATACTTTTTTATTATATATTATATTATAATATATTACTTTTTATTATTATATTATATTTTATATATATTATATTACATTACTATATGTTATAATATTAAATATTATATTATATTATTATAATATAATACATTATAATATAATATTAATATAATATAATATTATTATTATTATATTATAGTATTATTATTATTATTATTATTATATTATATTATATTATATTATATTAAATAATATACTATACTATTATAATATAATATTTTTATATTATTATAATATAATATTTTTATATTATTATAATATAATATTTTTATATTATTATAATATAATAATAATGTTATAAGCCGTTGATTATCGGATATCTGATATGTGATCGGATATCCAATGTCAAATCGGATATCCAATAAGGCTCGGCCTTTCCTTCTAGGTTTGGTACCTAGATAGGTGGAAAAAAGTCAAAGCGGATTTTGAAGCACTTTTAGACGTCTTCAAACTCTATTTTTTTCACATTGCCACTTTTTGGCACACCATGATCCTACACATACCCAAATGTTTCATATCAAAACACAATAGAGAGAGAAAGAGGGATAATACGATGTGAATCAAGAGTGGCTCTCTAGCTATACGGCCAAGGCCATCTAAATCAAAGAATATTGGAAAGAAAGATGGCTATAAGTTTAAGATTTAATTTTGTCTCATACACCTTATGAAGAAGTTAATCAAGATTTAGTTCCCTTTATAAATTGGTTGTTTTGAGTCTTTTATGTTTGTAATGGTCTGAGCATTGAACTAATTCAAGAAACGGTTGTGGAACATTATATTTAATTGATTTATCATTGATATGTTTTGGAATCGAATTTCTAGCTTTCAAAATCTACATGTTTCAACTTTGGAAGCAATGGACTTCACTTAATTATAAATGGAGTTGGTTTTACTTGGTCTAAAGGGGTTGTTATTTATGTTATGAGAAATACAGATTTGGTCAGGCATATTTCTTGGCTTGGAACGAGAATTTATTCTCGTAGCACTTCTATTAATTGGTATTGGCTATGCATAAGAGAAAGCTCGATTTAAGTTAGATATAAATTAAATCAGCTTGCACATTATAATGTATGATATTAGATACATTTACACAAGTCTGATATCTAATTTTTATTGAATGGACAACCTAGCATGCATGACATGCAAATAGATTTTATTAGAGCAGATTTTTAACTTGTTAAAAATCTGATTAAATAGGTTTTGATTGGTCTCCTTTGTGCAGATTTAAATTTGCAAAATCTTATTATTGTGAGGTTTATAATGATCATGGAAACTATACGTTATTTCTCTACTAATTTGGATACAAGTTTCATCTTGTATGGATTATTTGAAGTAGCCAAAAAAATGGTTTATAAGAGTAGATTTACCATGCTTTGAAATGTTTATTTTTAAAGATTCAATTTGGGGATAGTTTGAAAAGATTAAAGACTAAAATGTTTAAGTAAGAAGCATTGGAAGACTTTGGCTATAGGAACAATATGGATTTTCCTCTTATGATAGTACAATGACAAAAAAATAATTTAGTATTGAATATACATATTTGAGAAATTTGATTTTCTCTGCATCAAATTGGTATCAGAGCCAGAAGCTCCTAAGAGTGTGAGGATTGGACATTCACACCAAGGCCTAGTTTCAAAGAAGATGGATATTTGATTCTTGTTATGTAGTTTTGGTTGCAGGTGCATGTTTACTCACTGCAAAGAGGTGGGCATGGAGGTCTACCTAAGGGTTCATAGGAGATGGTCCAAGGCCTAAGAAGGAGGTCCAATTGTTTGCCAAAAGACCTAGGGAGAGAGGCAAGAGAGGACTCCTAGGTGAGGAAAGTTTGTGTAAAGCAATATGAAGGAGTGGACTTGAGATTATTGTAGCACCTTGGAGGCATCCATTTGAACTTCACTCATGAGAATCCATTGCAAGATAGAGTGTATAGCAGAAGCATGGATTCAAAAATGAAGATGATGTGGCAAAGCTTGTTTACAAGTTACCACCAATTTATTTCCATGAGACATGGAAAACTTTTAAGTGTAGAAGTATGGTGTAGGAGCACCTTTAAAATTTATTTTAATATGTCAAAAGTTCAATGGAAGTCCAATGGTATAAATGTGAAGTTTCCAAAATAGTAGTAATTTATTTAAATATAATTCAACATTGTAAAATTGGAAATTTTTCAATGTTGTATATGATGTACTCAACTAAAATCAATACATTGGTAGTTGAAGGGAATATATAACTGCCCAAAGTTCATTATAAAGGGCTGAAATGTTTCATATCAAAACACAACAGAGAGAGAAATAGGGATAATATGAAGTGAATCAAGAGTGGCTCTCTGTTGTACAGCCAAGGCCATCTGAATTAAAGAATATTAAAAAGAAAGATGGTTACATTTTGAATATTTAATTGTGTCTCATATATTTTATGAAGAAGTGAATCAAGATTTAGTTCCCTTTATAAATTGGTTGGTTCGAGTCTTTTATGTTTTTAATGGTTTGAGCATTGAATTGATTCAAGAAACGGTTGTGGAACATTATATTTAATTGATTTATCATTGATATGTTTTGGATTGGGATTTCTAGCTTTCAAAATCTACATGTTTTAGCTTTGGAAGGAATGGGCTTCACTTAGTTGTAAATGGAGTTGGTTTTGCTTGGTCTGAAGGGGTTGTTATTTACGATGTGAGAAATACATATTTGGTCATGAATATTTGTTGGCTTGGAAGGAGAATTTATTCCTCTACCACTTCTATTAATTGGTGTCAACTATGCATAAGAGAAAGCCTGGTTTAAGTTAGGTATAAATTAAAGCAGCTTGCATATTATAATGTATGATATAAGATACATTTACACAAGTCTAAATTCTAATTTTTATTGAATAGCTAACCTAGCATACACAACATGCAAATAAATTTTATTAAAGCATATTTTTAACTTATTAAAATCTAATTAAATAGGTTTTGATTGGTCTCCTTTGTGCAGATTTAAATCTGCAAAATCTTATTTTTGTGAGGTTTATAATGATCATGGAAACTATACTTTATTTCTCCACCAATTTGGATACAAGTTTTAGCTTGTATGGATTATTTGAAGTAGCCAAAAAATTATTTATAAGAGTAGATTTATCATGCTTTAAAATGTTTATTTTTAAAGATTCAATTTGGGGAATATGGATATGTGATTGAAGGATAGTTTGAAAAGATTAAAGACTAAATGTTTAGGTAAGAAGCACTGGAAGACTTTGGCGATAAGAACAATATGGATCTACCCCTTCTAATAGTACAATGACCAAAAAATAATTTAGTATTGAATATATAGATGTGAGAAGATTTGTGTTGCATCACTTAAAACAACTCTATAAGAAGTTTAAGATAAAGCAACATGAGTCCCCAATATACTATCCCTAAGGGAATGGCCAAGTTAAGGCCTCTAATAATAAATTGCTAAAAATCCTACACATAACGGTCCATAAATCAGGAAGAGATTGGCACATGCAAATTAATCTTGCACTCTGGGCCTATAAGACCACTATATGTACTCTTAGAGGGCTACACCTTTCTTACTAGTATGTGGTTCTAAGGTTTTCTTACCTTTAGAAGTCGAGATTCCCTCACTAGGAGTCTCCCTACATTGGTTGATAACTAATGAAAACCATAGGGCTATCAAAATACATGAGCCAAAAACCCTTGATGAGCATCACAAGGCTGCTTTTGATCACATGAGGGCTTATCAAAAAAGGATGTCTACTACCTACAACAAAAAGGTTCATCCTCATGAGTTCCAAGTGGGTGAGCTTGTGCTTTGAGAAAACCCTAAAAATTAGTAAAACAAGTAACAAAAAGGAAAATTTGAGTCTAACTAGTTGGGTCCTTACATTGTGACAACAACATTTGGATATGGTGCATATCAACTTTCTACTTTTGAAGAGGAACAACTTGTTGAGCCTATCAAAATTCTACATCTGAAGAAATTCTATGCTTAAGGCTCATAGCTCAACTATATATATATATATATATATATATATATATATATATATATATATGCTTAAGGCTCATAGCTCAACTATATATATAGATCTTGAAAAAATCTGTAAAATTAGAAAATGTCACGAAAAAATGATCATCTTAGTGAAAATCTAGCAATAGGAACTTTGATGTATCGACAAAAAAAATGCAAAAATACAAAAAATATAAAAAAACATTTTTTTAAATTTCCAAGTGGTGAAAACCTAGAAATAGGCACTACTTGAGACCCTCACACCTATGTTTATCAGTCTCACTCATTCACTCCACAACATAGTCTCTAACTTGGAATTGTATCTTGTTCTCATCTAGGGGGCATGACTACTTAGCTTATCAGGGTTTTCTTGTGCGTTAAGGATTCTTTGGAAACTCATGCAAAACAATGTTTCTTAACACTACCCCCTTGACATCAAGTGTTTCTCGACACTTTTTGGATACCTTGCCTGTAGTCTAGGATGTTACAATATTTCTCACTATTAGATTCAAGTCTTGAAGAAAATTTCCATGTGACATACATACACACACTTAAACATTAAACTTGTTGAGCTATGATAAACTTTATTTATGTTGTCTACGCTGATTTCTTTAATGAGTGTTCCCTCCCTAATAATCTTTCGAGGATGTCATGGACTAGAAGAATGGGGACATGAGGCATGTTTTACTTGCTTTCTTCTTGTGGGTATAATTTGTTATTCTAAAGGTGTTTAGAGCATTCATGCTTGTCATACTTGACACTTTGGACCTACAATGTATCATCCTTGTTTGTTTTCACAAGACTGCACTCAAGGGTTATCCTGGCACTTATGCCTTGATATAAGTGTAATCTTGATATACTAAACTTAGGGAGTCAAACTACATTAGTCATATTGACTTGCATGCCTTTAATGCTTAGGTTGGATTCCCATATTTCTAGCCAAGATAGATCATATTCATATCCTCATAGTTATACTAGTGATGATTGTATGATCTTTCAATGTCTCTAATAAATGTTCAATGATGAAATTAGAGTCTAAATGTTTTGTGTCCCTTACAAGTAAATCATTTTTCATACTAGTTTGTATCATAGGAACATTCTATCTTAGTCTTGCATTTTGCATATGGGGAGAGCTCTCTCTTCATCTTTCATGAACACATCAGCTATTTGCTTTCATATTTTCTTCACTTTCTTCTTGATAATATCATTTCATTTTCTTGATCTTTCATGTTGCCTCTTTGCTATCCTATCATCACAAGGGGTTAATCTAAATCATCACATTTAATCTATCCAAGTACCATATTTTCAAAACATGAGTCTACATCACAAACATGAGAGCTAAAACTATCCATGAGCATATAAACATGAATGTAAAATTGAGCATGCATAAACATGAGCCGAAGCTGAAACATAAACTCAAATATTGAAATATTCAACCATCACATGAGTAGAAAATGAGATAAATACACAAATACATCAATCAAATCTAGTATCTCATATATATATATATATATATATATATATATATCAAATGTGTCAAAGTACATATACAATATGGGATTCCAAACATAGATCAATGTCTCAAAATACATATGGTATAAAAAAATGTCACAAGGACATTAGCTTAGACCTAAGACTAGCTTCCTCTCTCATTAGTAGGTTGTGTCTGAGGAGGAGCCATTGGTTCCCTCAATGGTGGCTGATCTGATCTACTAGCCCTATTTGAGTGTATAGGTACCCATCTATCCATGAGAAATGTAGTAATATACACCCCATGGTAGTAGGTTTCCCTAGCCATCTGTCGCTCCACCTCCTACCTAGCCTCTACTAAATCATCCCTCAGTGATCACTATCGCATATTAGCCTCTACTCAAGCATCCACTAACTATTGGTCTCTGACTGCTATGGTCATTCTCAACCCCTATAGCTCTACCTCCATCCGCCTACCATACCTGCCTTCACCTCCCCCACCATCTACCCCATGTCATGTTGCCACCAATGGTGCATCTGGTCATGTAAATCTTAAAAAGGGAGTTCTTTACATCTCATACAAATATTTTAGATCTACCCCTACATCTACTAAGTATGGGTGATAAGCCCAGGGCTCTAACATCAGTGTTGTATCTCTCAAAGCAGTCTAGTAGTCCAACATAGGCAACCAACCATGTGCCTCATCCTTGTGAAACTAAGAATAGGTAGTTTTCTCCATCAAGATCACCTACTTCTAAGAAAATTACCACCATACTCGACTAATCACAAATCTCTCCACGATCTCTAAGTGCCTCCCAACCAGTGGTCAACTATATTACATGTACTCAAGCTCCCATACGTCTAGTCATCTATGACATTGATGATATGACCACCAAAAAAAAGAGGTAAGCTCATCAAAAAGATGCCAATAGTATGTCACATCCCCATTGTGACTCTAAGAGATGAACCTTATATATCGAAAGATGAATGGCTCACTCTTCTCTCATGGCTACACACATGATCGTATAACTGCAATATGCTCCCATGCCCATATCTTGGCTAGCACTATACTACAAGCCCAGGTCTACCCATCTTGCTACACTATCTCATGGAGCTCATGATACATGTCAGCAAGGATAGTGGTTCCTCATGCCATCCTCTGAAGCCACCCAATCAAGTCTACTACCAATTAACCCCAACCTAGTAGGAAGCCCTTTTGGCCCTTGTCAATGACCAAAGCCTAGGAAACCAGTGAACAATGAAGGTAGGATAATGGATACTAGTCTCGATACTCATCTATCAACCTCTCCCTGTTGAGGTGTCGATCTTATTGGAGTTGATGAAAGATCAACTCCACAGCTCCCACAAATCACCTGCATGCAAACACTTGTCATAGAAGACAAGCAAAAAGCTATGGAAGCTGAAATTGTTAGATCCATAGATGAGACATTCTTTATGAGAAAAAGGATAAATTTCTATATTAAAAAATGAATGAATAAATTACAAAGAGATCAATCCTTATAAAAGGAGATCAAAACCCTAATAGGGTAAAACCTAGGTTGTATGATAATAATTAATAAAAGAATTAATTATTATATGCCTAAAGTTTAGCTTAAGTAAACTAGAGATAATAAGTGACTTAATAATTAAATCAAAATGATTTAATTAATAAGGCAATCTTTTATTACTCTAACACCCCCCCTTAAGATAAACTTAGGGAGTAGCTAAAAAAATAGAAAATACTACTAAAAGCAAATTGGGTCTTGGTAACTAGGCCTGATGAGGTACCCAAGTAAAACTGAATCTCTGTAAAGAGGAGAAATAGAGAAAACCACATGAGAAAAATCCTACTCCAAAAAGACATGGAAAGAATGTTGCAAAAGATAGGAACAAAAGATGATCATGAAGAACACCATTGAAGCATGAAGCTGCAAACACTCTCAAACTGTTGATCTGAAGAACCTCCACTGTATAGAATATGATCAGATAGAGAAGACTAAGTCTAAAGAGCTAATCAATTGAAGATGGAAGGTGTCTTCATGGCCTCCAAAAATAGGAATGAAAGAATGTTTATATGGTAAATGATCCATCTCACCAAAATGCATAAGTATCTAGCCATTGCAATCACCTAGTATATTGAATATCCAGCTCACTCCATCAAACCAAGAAAGTAATAAAACCAACACAACCCCCCTTTAATGCTGAGAGGTAAGAAATTAACACTAAAATTGAATGAAATATCTCATGTAGAAAGAAGAACTAGGAACATTGAGAGTGCAAAAGAAGTAGAAACACCTATAATGGCACGTGTCATCGACACATCATGAGGCTAATGTCATGGAAGGAACACTCACTTGACAAAGGAAGATGATGAATATGGCCAACATAAAAACCCCCCAAGGCACTTTATCATGTAGTGCAAGTACAACAAAACACAGTGATGTCCAAGATCTTGAAATGCAATAGAGCGGCACTTTATCTTAGTATGTTTGCAAAAATACTACAAAAGGATGTCAACAAAGATCAAAAGAGACATAAGGCTAATACAATAGATAGTACAAACCATGAAAAATAATTTGTAGCAACAAAATTGATCCCCAAACCTAAAACAACCAAGATATCCATCAGAATGCAAAAAAGCAAAAAAATTGAATGGGAAGTGTCTGGAGCAGAATCTAGAAAATAGAATATCTCAAGATATGTCTCTTGGAGTGAAAAATAGAACCTATGATTTTGACTACATAAATAGGAAATCAAACAACATTAAAAGTCCAAATAAACTACACCATTACGATGGGCTCAGAATCAGCTTTTTGACACTTCTTTTAGATTGAAAAATGGAGTCTGGATGAGCAAGTTATGGCCCAAAAACCACATGTAGGTCTAAAAAAGCACTGGAAAAAAAAAATCACTACCTCGAGATCCATGCCAAAATACCTAAGAATGCGTGTTAATTCTGTACCAAAATTACCTTGATTTATGTACCTAAAAAATCTCAATTTGTGTGCCTAAAAATCTTAATTTGTGTAACCAAAATCTCAATTTGCGTGCTAAAAAATCTCACTTTTTGTGCCAAAAATACAAAATCACCACCTCGAGAAATGTGCATAACTCAATTATTGAGAAAATATTGATTTGTGTGCAAAATTTAAAAAATCATCACCTTGAGAAATGTGCCAAAAATCTCAATATGTGCCAAAATTTGATAATTGATAGCTTGGGAAACAAGCCAAAAATCTAAAAATCGTCACCTCAAGAAACATGCCCAATCTAGGAGCAAATTTTTTTGCCTCAAATTCCAACTATGTCCAAATCTGACAAATTTTATATGAAAATGGGGGTTTTTGGCACTCTTAGCTCAATGGTGATGTATGTTTGGGCTCAACATGCATCGAAAACTAGTGACCCCCCAAATTAAATACAAAAAAAATTTAAAAATGAAACCCTTCAAAAGGAAAAACACAGTTTTGAAAGCCAATCCAGGCCTCTCATAAATAGAATAGAGGCATGAAGATCTAAAGTTTTCATACCGTGTTGGAGTTGATGAAAGATCAACCCCTCAACTCCCATGAATCACTTGCATGCAAACACCTATCATAGAAGAGAGAAGCAAAAGGCTATGGAGGTTGGAATTGCCATATCCATAAATGAGACATTCTTGATGAGCAAAAAGATAAATTTCTATATTCAAAAATGAATGAATAAATTACAAAGAGATCAATTGTTATAAAAGGAGATCAAAACCCTAACAAGGTAAAACCTAAGTTGCATGATAATAATTAATAAAAGAATTAATTATTATATGTCAAAAGTTTAGCTTAAGTAAACTAGAGATAATAAGTGACTTAATAATTAAATCACAATGATTTAATTAATAAGGCAATATTGTATTACTCTAACATATCTAGGATGGTCACATCCTGAAACAACTATTGCACTGCCAACCTCCCCTTTGTTAGGGTTTGGTCGTAATAAACCTGTGACATGCAAAAGTTCATATTAGCACACCTCATATGGATATCAAAAACTTAAAGCAAATGAGCATTAAAACCTAATGATCATACTCATAGGATCTCCATGGCATGGTACACAAAGGATGTGATATACATCCTCTAAAGTGATGGTGACCTTGCTAGTGGGCAAATGGAAGGTGTTGTGCTTGTTGTGCCACCACTCAGCTAAAGAAATCAACAACCCATGGTTCGCTCATATGTGGAGCATGCATGCCAACCACCACAATCATATACTAGTTATGGCAACCTTCTTGTCATCCTCTAGATGACGAAGGATGCGCAACCCCATCACCTTGGGGGCTCTGATCAAAAGGGCAAGAAAGACAATCTACAAAATAAAGTCAAACAAACATCAAAAACATTAGTATCAGCTACATATGGCTCAAGAGCATCATCAATAAATTGAAATGACAAAAAACAATGCTCACACATGCAAAATTTAACACTAAAAGCTAAAAAAAACTCATGCAATACTTTTCATAATAATCGGGTGATACAATTTGCTGAACAAATGTCATGTGATATTTTTTATAGTAACCATTGGATACTTTCCTATTGAGCAATAGTCCATACCATGTTATGTGACATTTGGGTATACATATAAACATTTGCAAAGCATGTGATACAATTTATTCGATAGAAGTATCATGTGATACTTCTCAAAGTATCTGTTTGATACTTTTAAAGTATCACCTGATATTTTTTTCAAAAACCCTAGAAATACATTAAAAATGTGTTAAATGCTCAAAAAAATGCAAAAATTTTGAAGACTTGTTGGGGCCTCATACTCAAGTGGTTGGTTGTGCAACTGACTATGCTCAAAACGATGTCTATGGGTTGGAATGCCAGCAAGCATCATAATCTCTCTCAAAATCACTCAAAAGATCTCCAAAATCACAAAGGACAAATGAATTTAAAATGACCCTTGGGCCTTTAGCTTAATTTGATGTCCTAGATCCATTTTTTGATCAAAATTGAAATTCGAGTTCATCTTGATCGTCAAAATCGCATTTCAAAATTCTACCTTTTTCTATGTAGTTAGTTGACCTTCTCAGATCTAATCTTTGGATCTTCATTGGGGCATCTTCATTTCTCCATGTCTTCATCATTTCTACGCTACATACCCACTTCAATTCACATCTTTCTCTTCTAAATCATTGATTTGACCTAATTTGCATACTTTATCCTTCTTGGTCAACTTTGGTCAAACTGGGGCATTCTATCACTTCTTTATGGTCACTCTTTGGTTCTAATCATTTATCTATCCTCATGGACTTCTCTATATCTTGATTTAATCATATCTTTCTCATTTTTTTGTTCCCCTTACCTCATTTTGATTTCAATCCCGAGGGACAGAAATATTCTATGATTGCTTGCTTGCTACAACTATCTATTTCTCAGGAGCATATGTTTGATATTTTCACTTGCTCTTAATCTATCTGCTTTTCTTAGGTGTTAGTACTCTTCTTGAGTCCTGATACATTCTCTTTCCTAGTGTTCAGTACTATCGCTATCAGGCTACACATTCAGGACTTACTATTTCTTTCTACATTTTGTTCTTTGGAATCATATCTCTCTATATATTACTATCTACTTGACTTCTGTATTCTTTGACGTAATGTGTTCCCAAATCAATCACACATTAGTCAAAGAGGGGCAAATGTAATCACCTAAAAATGGTCATCTAAACTGTTAGTCCCCTTCTCAGCATTTTGGCTAAATTATTTAATCATTTGCCTAGGCCAAATTGCTAAAATCAATTTATTTGATTATAACTTATGGTTTTGACTATAATATCCTAAGTCCATAATTGATTAAAAGAACATGTCCCCCTTTTAATTAAATAAAATGCCCCATTCTTCTAACCCACTTAATGTGCACACATAAAGCCCTTTTTTATTTTTAAATTAAAAGAAAAGGTTTTTGTCTCACATAAAAAGTCAACTCCTTTTCATTAGTTGACTTTCTCTTGCACATGGATCATGCCAAAAGTCAACCCCCACCTTTGATCATCCATTCCTTGATTTTGATCTCAAATTTCCATAGACCTTTAAAAGAGAGAGAGCTCTCTCCTTATCAAAGGATCCCATTTTTAAGTATTGTTATGTTGCAAGTTTCTTGATAGGTTTCTTAGAGCTTTGTGGAGGACTTCTTAGCTCTTGTCTAGTTCTCTCATCACCATTCTCACACTAGCTTAGAGTCATTTGTAAGTAGTTTAGTTATTTTTTCAATAGCTTAAATCAACTAGTTTAATTAGCATGGCTTGGTAACATTATCATATTATTAGCATAGTTGGATTGTGCATTTTCATTCTAGCTTAGATCATTTCTTGCATTGCATGCTTGAGAACTCCTTTAAACACTTGCATTCTTGTTCTTGTTTATGGAATCTCCCATTGCATGGTTTACTAACAAGGGTTGCACCTCTAAGGCTCATTTGAACTCCCATTTCATACTTGTTTTATGCCCCTTACAGTCCATGGATAGGGAGCTCTAAGCTACCATTCAATCATTCTAATCCATGGGATATCTTAGATAGAAGGGTTTAGAGAAGTGCACTTTCTTAGTGTACAAGTACATACTTCATTGTATTGTAAAATCCTTTCACAAGGTGAACCTAATAGTCCTTCATACTCCTAATATAATAACCTAAAGTGATCAATTGTAAGTCCTAATAGGCCAACCTTATTACTGTAGTAGTGAAGCATTATGGGTGTCATCCCCATCCTAGTTTTACTTTCTCCTTGGAGGGTTTGTGGGTTACCAAATATCATGTCAAAGTGTTAATGATGTTAATTTCTTTATTCCTTTGTGTTCATGCATGAAAGTAGATTAGATAATCTAAATAAGTATAAGCATAAGTTATCTAAGTGATTCCTTATTCAACTCCCTCCCCTCTTAGTCACTTGTTTGTCACTACATTTCCAACAAAGATTACCATGAAGAGAGATGTGTTGTGAAGAAGTTACCATAAGATAGACAAATAAAATGAAAGAGGAAGATACCATAAGAAAGAGGGAGAACATGTACTCAACAAGAGGGAGAGAGTGAATAAGAAAAGGGAGAATTGCATTATCAGAGTTGTATGGATGAGAATCAAAATGAAACTAGGCATATTAATAAAGATATGATATTATACATAGAGGGAGTTTTCTTGATGCGGTACAATTTTTGGCTAGAGGTGTTGCCATCAATACCAAATAGGGAGATTGTTGGAAACTAAAATTGGAATAATTGTTATGTTGTCATTGATGTCAAATTATTGATGAGAGAATTTGACAAGTTGGTCATAGAAAAAGCACCTAGAGGAAAGGTTGAGTTATGAAGAAGAAACTACAAATGGACACTTGATTAGTTAGACTTTGACAAGATAAAGCAATTGTTTAATCATGCTACAAGAGAAGAAGATAGTTGTACTAAATCCTTTAAGAAGTAACCCAAGATTGACTAAATACACAAGCTTGATTAAGAAACTGAGTAGAAGATTAAGGAACCTGCAATACATGTCGACTGATGCTAGTGTCAACCAAGCCATAGTATGTGTCAAGCAGAAATAGTGTTGACCAAGAATCAGTATTGACTAAGTGACAATATATGTGTCAAACAAGAAAGTTAGTAGTGACTGAGTAATCCAGTATGACTGAGCATTAGACCATAGTGTTGGCTAAGGGACAACATTTTAACAGTTTATGAGAAATTGTAATTTCCCGCTGACAAAGTTGATTTCTTGGAATATGTAAAGCATGTTGAAGATAAGAATGGATGATGTGGAACATTCAAGTAAAGGGAAACCATGTTTGTGTGTTTCTATGCAAGGATTCAAGGAGAACTTTGAAGAAGTTTTTGGAATAGAAAGGAGAAGATGAAATGTTGGAAGGATTCAATGAAATTAACTAAACCCTAAGATCTACGGTGATGTTTAAGCAAAAAAAGAATAGAATTACCTATTCAAGGAGGTATAAGAGCTAAGATAACAAGGTTGGAGCAACTGTTAATGTTATTGATTAGCAAACTTAAGTAGAAGGTTGAGAAGAGTTGAGAAGAGGTGAAGAGTGATTGCTTGAAGGGTTGCCAAGAAAATTAGAGACTAAGATGACAATGAGGGCCAGGCAATGGATCAACATTTGAGCCAAACTGAGATCTGTAATTGCAAAGTAAGTTGTATTTTCCAAATTAAAACATGTTGTTACTTTCTAACCATTATATCAGTTTGAAATCCTTTAATCAAGGTTGACCTAACAATCATATATAAATCCTTTAATCAAGGTGGCGTTCTAATGGAATGTTCTAAAGTCTTCTAACAAGACCACTCCTAAAAAGGTGATTAAATTATTCAAGAAGGTCACATTTAAAAGTGTGTTTTTTAACCTTTAATAGGATTGGCTCCTAACAGAGCTCACTTCAAAGGAGTGAAAAGATTGGTGGCATGTTACTGGTGGTTTTTCCCAAATTGGGTTTCCACATTAAATCCTAGTGCCAAACTTGTGTGGATGTTATTTGTGATTATTTACATTTAATTACAAAGTCTATTATATTTAGGATAGTGGAGTACTAGTTGATGTTACTAAAAGTTTACTATTGAGGTTGAGCTAATGAATGCTAAGATCTAGTTGTTTAAGTGTTTGTTTGTTTAATTGGTACTTTTGGACCTTGGATAACTGATTCAACTCCCCCCCCCCCCAGTTATTCTAAATATTCTAACAAACATAAGAGATGATTTATGGTTGTTGGAGTGGAAAATTTGTGGAGAACAAGAACATAGTTGTAGAGGAAAAGTGAGAAGCTATGAAGAGTGGTTTCTTAAAGAGTTGCAAGGAAGATCAGAGATGGAGAATATGATGAAGTCTGGTCAATGAATCACGAATCAGTTGAATAGAGATCTAAACTTGCAAAGTGAGTTGTATTTTATTAGATCAACCTAGATGTTACTTTCTAACCATTGTGGCAATAAAATAATTTAATCAAGGTGACATTCTAATGGGATGTTTTGAAGACCTCTAACAAGGCCATTCCTATCTAGGTGATTAAACAAGATCACACCTAACAATGTGTTTTGTAACCTTTAATAGGGTTGACTTTTAACCTAGATCACTTAAGAAGAGTGAAAAAGTGGTAGCATGTTACTTGGTGGTTTTTCCCAAATTAGGTTTCTACGATAAATCTCGATGTCATACTTGTGTGAATGTTGTTTTCATGTTTCATGTTGTTCAATGTTATATGTTTTTGTTATTCGACATATACTAAATAGATAACTAAGTGATGAGATGATAAGTTGAATTACTCATGAACAATATTGGCTAAGTGGATTTATGAGTTTGATTAAGTTATTTGAAGTTGTTAAAAGTTGAAATCTGGACCTAAGGATAACTTATTCACCCTCCCTCTCAGTTATTCTAATCATTCTAACACCATGTTCTACCAAACCCTTATTGACACACATTTAATATTAGGCACTTAATGTTTTCCCCAATATTCAATAATTACATCAAATATCATCACAATGTTACAATACAACTCATCAAGGATATTCTATGGGAATCTCTACATATTGCACGTCCATCTAGGTTCTCCTACGTGCAAAATTACATAATAATAATAAAAGATAATATAAACAATATTATGAAATGTGTCTAACATACATAATCTCAACAAAATTGATGTTCTTTTAAGACAAAAATGAGCATTGTAGAGGATTGTGTTTTTGTTGGTGTTCTTTCTTTTCAATGGGGTCTCTCTATTTATGAAGGTTTTCATGGATGCAAATTTTTCATGGAAGTCTTCGAGCCAATAACCTAGTTTTAGGGGAGTTATTTTAGTCCAGTAAGTGGAGAATGTGTTCAAATTTGACCATATGGAGTGTTGGGAGGTCATGTATCTATTATTTGGTGAGGAGCTTTTGAACATAGATTTGAGGCCCAAGACTAATCTGGACATTTCTTCATTGTTCCTAACATTAGCTATTTTGGTGCCTTCTTTAAAGGATGAGGTGTTGAGGGTTACTTGTGTGTGTCTAGAGCCCAAGTTAGTAGGAGGATAGACATAGATTGTGGTAAGGGGAAAAATGGGTGTGGGCTTACATATGAATCATGGTCCTTAGTGGCTTATTAGTGTCAGTGATAGGATTATGCAACCTCTAGTTATTCAAACTTTGACCAAACCATGTTGGTTCAAATGATGGATGTCTAAAAGGGTTGGAAGGACTTGTTGATATTTTTGCAAAAATTAGATGTGGAGAAGAGGGAAATGGTGATAGGGGAGAGGAGGAAGGTGAAATACATGCGAGTGAAAATGACAACTCCTTAGGGGAGCAATGACATCCCTACTACTTGGCACCATATCCCTCCAAAAATATATAGTTGTGAGGGTAGTAGATTGGTAGGTGGCAGTATTGGTGGAGGTGAGGGTGGGGGTTCTTAATCTTCATTCCCCAACTTCTCAAGAGAGGAGGTAGCTGGACGGTTTACCTGATGAAGGTCCCTAGTTTTTTATTTGACATGCCTATTTTTTGTAGTAAGGGTTATTGTGGTTTGAAGTGGTCATGTTGTCTATGCTTGAGGCGGATCTAGTATGTATGTAGGGATTCTTTTCTTGGTTTAGTGTATGGCTGTTTGGAAATTAGTTACGATTCTAGTGGTTTGGGGATGTAATGTTTAAATCTTCCAACTTGGAGTAACATTGTAATCCTTTTAATTTATTTAATAAAATTAGTATTACCAATAAAAAAAATACATATATCTCAAATATTATTATGCAAAATTTTTTATTAAAATAAATGTACTAATTTTATTTAAAATAATCCAAGAAAAATAAGAAAATAATTTCAAAATCAATTTATGTTATGAAACTAAATAGCATTTGTTAATTACTATGGACAAGAGAATAGTTTTATGTAAATTTGGGTAATTTGACACTTATTATACTTCAAGTCTTAAAATTTTATATGAACAACCATACCATATGTTTTCCTAAAATAAAATTTCTCTCTTAATTGAAATATATAAATAAATCAATTATTTTTAGTAGCAAAGCAATTATTCCTATTATATTAGGGTAACTATAACACTCAATAGTTTATAGTCCATTGACTATTTGTAACTATAATTTCTAAAATGTTACAAAAGTGGGGGAGTTATGCCATTCTGGGGGGGCTATGGACTCTCAAGATTCTATCATGGAGGCTTTCATTGTACTTATGATCTTGAGAGATTCTCTTGAGATGTTTCATTTCTGCATCCTTTTTTAATCTCTTTTTGGAGTAGAGTTTTTCCCACTGGGTTTTCTCTATTTCTCCATTTCATAGAGATTTGGTTGTGACTGGGTACCTCATTAGGCCTTGTTGCTCGGACCCAAGCATTCTTTTAGCATTTTAGTTTCCTTGCATTGTTTGTAACTACATTGTTGTTCATCTTAAGTGGGGGTGTTCGAGAAAAATGTAAATTTCATTTCATTTATTAAATTACCTTTTCTCCCTTTTTAAGATTTCACCTTTATGCACTTATGCATTCACATTTAATAATTAACTAATAATTATTAAATGGCTTTTTCCTTTTAGGTTACCCTTTTTCAGGTTTCGATATCCTTCTATAAGGATAGATCTTTTGTAATTATATCTTATCTTTATTATTTCTAAGAATAAAAATCCACAAAGCCCAAAGAATACCTACATGTAAAAACCTATCACAGAGAAGAAAAAGACAAGAAGAGGCAAGGGTTTGCTCTGAAAATATGCAAATTGTATTCTCAAAAATGAAAAAGATAAGAGATAATTACAAAAGATCTATCCTTATAGAAGGAGATCAAAACCCGAAAAAGGGTAACCCAAAAGGAAAAATCCATTTAATAATTACTAGTTAATTATTAAACACGAATGCATAAAGGTGAAATCTTATAAAAGGAAGAAAAGGCATTTAATAAATGAAATGAAATTAACCTTTTTCTCTAACATCCCCCCTTAAGATAAGAAATAATGTAGTTACAAACAATGCAAGGAAACTGCAATGTTGAAAGCAAACTTGGGTCCTGGCAACAAGGCCCGATGAGGTACCCAATCACAACCAAATCTCTATGAAACAGAGAAATAAAGAAAACCCAATGGGAAAAGCTCTACTACAAAAAGAAATAGAAAAATGATACACAAATGAAACATCTCAAGACCATAAGTACAATGAAAGCCACCATGATTAAAGCTTGAGATTCCATAGCACCCCCATAATGGCATAACTCCTATGTCAAAGAACATACCAATGTGGCTCCAATCTAAAGGAAACAAAGGTAGTGGACAAGTATGATAAAACCATGTATGTAAGGTGTAGCTAGAAGTCCTAGTTGATGCCCAAAGGAGAAAGCATGAGAACCCTGAAATGGAATCTCCAATGGAGGTGAGATAACATGTGTGTTGAATTTGTCATCTAAGAGGAGATGTGTGTCCTCTGCTATATCCTCAATAGTTTTAGTAGGTAGATAAAAGACTAGAGCTAAAATAGTAGGTAATGTTGAAGAGTATTCCTATGCAAGAGATGAAATCTGAAAAGGATGTGGAGGTGTAGAAGTCACAACACTAGTCTCAGGAACAACACATAAGTTCAAGCAAATTAACTTCACCTCAGTAGACTCTCATGAAAAAAGAGAGTGAGTCTCTGATAGTGGAGATGGTGGACCAAAATGTGAGAAGGAATATAGGTAGGAAGAATGATCAAAAATCCCTGTAGCAATAATATTATATGTCTCACTATCTCTAATGTGCACTGAATCCTGTGCAAACTCAATTGTCTTCCCTATCCCATTGTGTGTAATCTAATAAATAGAGAGAAGGTTAGAGGAAAAAGATGGAACACAAAGTACATCATGAAATGTACCATCATCAATGTCAATAGAACCTTTCCCACATATAGTAATAACAGTCTTGTTCCCCATCAAAATGTGTGGAGTGGGAGAAGCCTCAAAAGAAGAGAATAAATCCTAAGAAAATGTCATATGGTGTGAAGCACCTGAACCAGTAACCATGTAGAAGAATGAGGAATAGCAGATACACATAATACATGGCCCTTTCCTATATCTTTACCATCTAACTGAAATGATGATGAAGAAGAAGGTTTGTGAGAAGTAGAAGGAATATCAATGTTGCTCTTCTAAAGGAGAGATGTCAAATCTGAAACCTGTTTGGCATAGCCATCTAATTTCTTCTCATAGCAATGTGACTCATCATGATTAGGCTTATTACAATAAGAAAACTTTGGTCTTTCTAGATTTGGTTTACCTGCTTTAGGAGGTGGTGGCCCTGATGAACTATGAGTGTTGGAATCAATCCAAGACTCTATTAAATGAGATTTATGTTTCTTTTCCTTCATCCCTAAAGATGATTGAACTACCAATGCATAATTCTATGAGCTTGTGAGAGAGTCCAACTAAGAGAGCTTAGCTTTCTCTCGAGTCAAATGATCACAAAAAATCTCAAAGGATGGCATGGTAAATCTATTACCCAAAGCATCTTTGGTGGAATAGAAGGTAGAAGAAAAAATCTAAAAGTTTCCACGAAGCTTAAAAAGAATCAGGTAGATGCACTTAGTATTATTCTTGGTCTTCTCACAACCCTGCAATAAAGATCTCTATTGATTGAACTTCATCAAGAAGTCCTCAATGGAAGGAAAAGAATATGGTACAAGAGAGGTAAGTTATACCTTAGTCTAAAGTGCCCTAAACTCATTCACTATACCAAACAAGCCATCAAGCTTGGTCCACATATCTAGAGGGGTATTGCACCCATCAAGATGAAACTGTAGACTGTTAGATACCTATAAAGCAATCAACCACATTGCCTCATCCATCTTAACTCTGTGTTGCATGACATCAAAAGGTCTTTGTAAAACTGGCTACATGAGATCTAAACAAGACCACAACCCTTTTGACTGGAGAAGTCATGTCATCAAGGTCTTCCATGTGTGATAGTTATGAGGGGTTAGAAGTTCTAAACATGAAGAGGTCTCAGTCATTATTTAAGAAGGTGTTGGATTATTTTTGCAAGCAAAAAAAATGACCAAATGTTTAAAGTACTATGTCCACTCAATATTACTCGAAACTGATACCAGATCTGGAAAGTAGACAAAAAATTATGCACTTAAAAAAAAATAGCACCTAAATATGTGTCCATATGAGCCTAAACAAAGCCTTTGAAGTTGCAAAAATTAGGATTTATAATTTTTAGAAAAAATCAGGAAAATAGATTACAAACAACTTGCAGCAATGTGTAGATCATATCATTCTACCTCAAAAAAAAAAAAGGCTTGGAAAAAGGAGTCTATATGAGTGAGATATTGTGTTTTAAAATCACCTCTATAATTATTTTTTTCTGAGTCGTCATTGTCGCACCTCCAAAAATCAAAGCAAATGCCCAAAAAATGTCATATTTGTTCTGTCAAACCCTTGCTCTCCTTTTTCTCCAAGTACCGAACAAGCTACAACAAATGTGGCTTTGATACCATGAAGGATTTGAGCAATACGTTATACAAATCCACAAAGCTCGAAGAATAACTATGTGTAAAAACTTGTCACAAAGAAGAAAAAGACAAAAAGAGGCAAAGGTTTGCTTTGAAAATATGCATATTGTATTCTTAAAAATGAAAAAGATAAGAGATACTTACAAAAGATCTATCCTTATAGAAGGAGATCAAAACCCAAAAAAGGGTAACCTAAAAGGAAAAATCCATTTAATAATTAGTAATTAATTATTAAATGTGAATGCAAAAGTGCATAAAAGTGAAATCTTAAGAAGGGAGAAAAGGAAATTAACAAATGAAATTCAATTAACCTTTTTCTCTAACAGGGATGTCACACTCAGCATCTAAATGAACTAGGCTCACAAGAGCACATCATTGAAGATCAATAGAAGTTAAGTTATTGGGGGGGCGGGAGGGGGGGGTTGGGTTGTGTGGCCATGTTAAACATTCTAAAAAACAAAAATCGTTATATTGTAAATATAAGTAGTAAGGTGAGAAACTTAATATTGTGATAAAATTCCATAAAGATATTTAAAGAATCAGTATACATCAGAGATGATCATAATAATGCAAAATCCTAAAAGTCACATTTACAAAGATACTTGTTAAACGATTAGAATTAAATGATCCAAACATAACAAAAAAAGATTTTGGTGTACAATTTAAAATAGGAAGAAATGAACAAATATAGGCACTTGTTAAAATTTAAAATATTCTAATCAAATAGACCTAAAATATAAGAGAGGTTGACATAGGTATACAAGTTGATATAGTAAGCAAGAAGATGAGAAGTACTTTTAAAGGCATTTGTCACACTCAGAGCATTCCTAATCAAAATGGACCCAAAACATAAAAGAATTGATATGTACATGCAATTGATAAAGTAAAGAACATAAGTGGAATGCAAATATTTTCAAAGTCACTTGCAACACAAAATATTTTAACCAAAATCTACCTAAAAGAAAATAGAAGTTGACATTGAGATAAAAAATTATATAAAAAGTAAAGAATAAAATATTATAGTATTTTTCTCACATATTAGTTACATCATTTATATTATTCTAATCAAATTGAACTCAAAACATTGAGGAAATCAATATAGATATACAATTTGACATATTCATCAATAAAAAGTAGACAAGAAATAGTTTTAAAACACATCCAAACAAAATAACCCAAAACACAACAAAATGTTGCATGAATATAACACAAAAATGGGTAATATACTTCAAATATACTAGCTATACTTAAAACATTAGAATGAAAAAAGTATTTTTCTTTAAAAACTAAATCTTCTATACTAAGTTTTTGAATAAAAATCATACTTTGTTTTAAAATGTTAAACTTATACTTACAAAAGTTACCTAAATACACTAAGAAATAGTTTAGCTTATTATCATCATCATTATTATTATTATATGTGTCTATATTGAACCTCTAAAAATTGGTCTCTCTACATATTCTTAACATGAATAGTTTATCCATAATATTGTGTTAAGGGTCATCCCCTTGTTTTTTTGTTGCTTTTAATGTAAAAAACATGTATTTTTCTCCCGCCAAAACATATATAGATTTTTCTATCCACAAAAATTTAACTAGTCCAAAATGTCTCCCATCTTATTTTATATAATTTTTAAACTATAAAATAGATTCTTAATTTTTTCTCTTATCACTCCCATTATATCGTACATAGATTTTATTTTATTTTTTAAATAGGGGTAAATGCTTTGACCTGGAGCTATGAACCAATGAGGTCACAAACAAGGGACCTCATCCCCATTGGATTTGAACCTAGATGGCAAGGATAACAACTTAACCATCACAACATGCCACTATTGGCATTGTACATAGATTTTTCTACCTATAAAATAGATATCATTTTATTTCATCACATTTTCCACTTTTTTTTTTTCATCCATGAATTGAGTATCAAACTATATTTCTCATGTTATGTTAGACATATTATTTTTAGTGGATAAGTTTTTAATGTGGGATTGCCCTTGTACTTTTTGACCATAAAATTTGTCTTATATAACTACTTTAAAAGCCACAAAACAACCTTTACAAAACTATAATAAATTTTGTGGTGGTCTTCAACATAATATATTTCTAATTTTATTTGAAATAAACTCCTTATCTATTTTTTATTCATTAAAATAATCATTACTAATTTATTTTTTATCAACCAATTTATAAATTAAAATAAACAATAATATTGTATAAAATAATAGCAAAGTGAATAAAATTAATTGTATATAGTTTAGAAGTTATTTATAATCAAAGAATGTATTAAAGTCTAATTAAAATGATGGTATAAAAAAGTTTGTATGTTTCTTTAGTAAATGATAGTATAACAAGTTTATTTTTCTTTAATTTAATTGTTATTTTAGCAATAAAGATAGTTACATATTTTAGTTTAATTAAAATAATTGTTACAAATTATATTTTTTATTAATTAAAATATCCTTGAGTGAATAAAATAGGAAAAATATAAATGCAATGATAATATCTCCGCGTTTAAAGAAAACAAATTATAAAAATATCTTTATAACTTAATATACTAAATTTAAGATTACTTTTTATATTCAAAATTAAACAAATAGTTTCTCAATATTTTTTTTTTAATAAAAAAATAACTATCATCTATTTAATTAATTAAAAAAAATGTGTCACTAATAATTAGTCACCCAAATAAAAAAGGAAGATGGTGGAGTGAGGAGGTTTACGGCCCGTTTGGCAATGAGAATACAAGTAGAATAGGCATATATAAATTCTTAAAATTTTGAATTCTTCATTTGGATGCACCAAATCAAAATTGGAATACGACGTAAAATAGGAATACATATTCCAATTTTGGCCCAAAAATGGGGTTTTGCAATTCCACCCAAATAGGTGTTATTGGAATATGTATTCCTATTCCAATTTTATTTATTTTAGAAAACATAAATTTTGGGGTCTACGAATTCCCCATCAAATATTGGCTAAACCAAATAGAGAACAGGAATATGTAGCCCCATTTTCTATTCTAGAATAGCTATTCCTATTCCCCTATTCCTATTCCTGCAGCCAAATGAGCCCTTAGGGTTTAAGCAGAATTATGGTGACCATGCACAGGGTTCTTTTAGAAGGGATTTCTAGAGAGACAATAGGGGTTCATTCAAGAAACACCAAAGATTTTCTTATGCCTCTCAGTGGAAAGCCCAATGGTCCTTTTCTGAATGGAGCAAGAAGCCTTTTGGAAGATGGCATGGAGGTTTGGAAAATCAAATGGGGAATCAACCTGAGAAGATGGGTTTGGGTCAAAGTGGGGATGGGAGGGATAAAAATCACTTGTAAAGGCCCTAGCTAAAGCAAAGGTTCACATCAACAAATTTTGGGGGGAGAGTGGACTTTAGCACAGTAGCTCAAAAGTTCTAAAGACCAAACATTGTGAAAAAATAGAGGCAAGAATTAATTGTTGATCTTGGAGAGGAGAGATGCATGGTAAACAGCTTGAAAGTTGAGAACCAATCATGACTAGAATCAATAATTTTTAAAAAGTAATGATTTTTTTCTCAAATGTGGAGAGGAATGACCAACTATAAGGAAGATCAAAGAATGGTGTGATAGGAAATAGGGTCGAGCTAAAGATTTTAAAACTCTAGAAAATGGTTTTTATATGATTACTATCGATAGCACTCATGATAGAGACTGCATCCTAAATAGTAGCCCCTACTTTTTGGAAATAAAAGGTTTTTACATGAAGCAATGGGTGCCAAATTTTGACTCTGCGAAGGCAGTCATTTAGACTTTCCCTATTTGGATAGGCTTGTAGAATCTTCTTCATATGTATTAGAATGAGGACTCTTATCAACTAATAGGGAACAAGTTAGGATCCTTCATTAAAGCCATGGAAATTGTTGACAAGGTTTATTTACAAATGTTTCCTCTCCTATGCATCCTTTGGAATGCATGTCACCCCCTCCCAGAGATGGTGGAACTACACTCTGCAGAAGGGGTGTAGAGGCAAGCTCTATCTATAGAGGAGGAACTTTGGGTGTGTGTGAACTACTTGAGTGAGGAGCATGAGTCAAAAGCTTGTGATCTTATGGGAAAACAAAATGAGTTGGAGGCATACAAGCTTCTAGAATGGGCTTTTTCTATCTTTGAATCTCTTTCTCATCAAAATAAAGTCATGTGAAGAGAAATGCTACCAAAGGCAATAGAATGGGAGTGTGAAATAGTACTAAAGGATCATGTTGGACCTACTAGGGAAGGGTGGAACTTGGGGGAGGAAGGTTTAGGAATGGACATAATGGTGGATCTCAGGTTGTTTTCAATCTTAAAGAAGATAAGAAGGAACATGGTGATATGGGGATGGGTGTGCAAGTAGTTGGTTTAATTGAAGAGGTAGGCATGATAAGAGATGGCACAATGAAAGAAGATGTGGGTGGGATGGTGGTAACCAAAAGCCAAACTCATTTAGGGGAGATTTATACAGAGAATAGGCTAGACACACCATAACAAGATGTGAACTAGGAAAAGTAAATAAGAAGGGAGGCTAGACTCTCAAGTAGGATGGAAAAGCCAGAGAAGTAGTTAATGTTATGTTCAAAAGATATGGATGATGGTAGCCTGATGATTGGGAACAATGATGATGGGCATAATGAGGCTCGAGTAAGAGATATTGAAATTTCATCAATTAGGAATTTAGAAGGCTCTTTCAACTCAGAAAGAGATTCTAGTGAAGAGTTAGAAAAGATATATTCTAAGATGAATGAGGAGGAGGAACAAGTGGAAGACTTTTTAGGCCTCTTAAAGAATGTGGTGTTTATGTAATAAATAACTTTGTCATAAATGGATGGAAAAGATCAAAAGATAAAGGTGGGGGAAGAACATAAAAGAGGATCAAGAACAATCAATGCTTTGATCCAAATTATAGGAAGTGCTAAAGGGAAAAGTAAACTAAAATAGGAAAGAGGTAATGCCTCTTCCTATAGGTGATGAAGCTCCTATTGTGGAACTTTAGGGGCTGCAATTCCCCAAACAAGATTTGCTTGATTAAGAGGGGTCTTGATCAAGTAAGGCCAAATGTCATTCTTTTGCAAGAAACAAAGATTAAAAATGAGGACTTTGATGTTATGAATAGGTGGAAATATTTGTGGTTGGGAGATTTTGGGAGATTTGGGTGCTTTACGAGGGCTTTATGTAATATGGAATGAGGAGTCATCTTTGGTGGTGATGATGCAATAGGCACAAAGATGGCAATGGCTTCAGGTAAGATCAAAGCAATTAGGAATATAGTTTAATGCTTTAAATGTGTATGGTACTACTCAAGATCAGGAAAAAAGGGTGCTATGGAAGTCACTTTCTAGGGTGTTAGAGGTGTTAAATGAGGAGATGGTTGTGTTAGGTGGTGATTTTAATGCAACTTTAAATCCCTGAGAAAAATAGGGTGAAAGAGGGTGGAGATCAACAAATAAAAATGATTTCACAAACTTTGTGGTAGGTAATGGATTGTTTGAGATCCCTTTCAAAAGATGAAAATTGAAGACTGGGTTTTATTAATATTGTAGAAAAGATTGATAGATTTTTATTGGCTAGAGATTGGGCAAGTTCTAACTCGATGGTGGAAGCTAAAATCCTTCCTATCCATGGGTTAGATCATTTTCCAATTGGACTTAGATTCTAGGAGGACTCTTCTTGGGACAAATGTCCCTTTAAGTTTGAAGTAGTGTGGCTATGAGTTGATGGTTTCAAAGAGTTCGTTGAAACTTGGTAGTCTTTTGCCCCAACCTTTGAAGGGAATAAGGCCTTCATCTTCTTTTAAAAAAATGCAAAATTTAGAAGAAAAAGTCGAAAGTCTGGATTAGGGAAAATTTTCAAAACATTTTTCAAAAGAAGTTGGAGTTGGAAAATTATCTAAATGAGCTCAATGAAATTTAGATTATTAGAAATGGGAAGTGAGAGGAAGAGTTTGAAGAAGCAAAAATCCTTTGTAAATAATATGAAGAGGTTTTGGCAAGAGAAGAGATTTTTTGGAGACAAAAATCTAGGGAAACATGGTTGAATGAAGGTTACAAGGATACAAAATTCTTTCATAACTTAGTAAAGATGAGGAGAGCTCATTATAGGATATTTTTGATTGAAAACATGGATGATGTATTTTTCTTCAAGATGGCAAGGAGATAAATGAGGAAGTTGTAGGTTTCTTTAAACAGAAAATGACAAAGGAACAAGGGGAGGTGATGGATGTGGATGGGGTGCTCCCATGCATCCCAATAAGGATATTTGGTTAACATAATAAGATGATGTGTGCAAAGGTTTCTATGGAAAAGGTGCAAAAGGCCCTTTGAGGTCTTGATAGAGATAAAGCTCCAAGCCCTAATGGATTTCCTCCATGTTTCTTCTGAGCCTTCTAGTATTTTTTGGCAACTAAAATCTAAGAAGGGGTGAAGGAATCTAGGATGAGGGGATTTGTGCAGAAGGATTTGAATAATAGCTTTATAGCCTTGGTGCCTAAAAAGGATGAAATTAAGAACTTCAAGATTTTAAACCTATAGATTTGTGGAATACTTTATATAATATCATTGCAAAAGTAATTGAAAATAGACTAAAAAGGGTCTCAAATGAGATGATTTCTACTAAACAAAGTGGGTTTTCTTTGGGATGCTCAATCCATGAAGGGGTGACTAGAGCTCATGAAATAATTTATTGTATTCAGTTAAAGAAGTTGGAAAAATGATGGTGAAGCTTGACATTAAATGGGCATATGATGAGGTGGATAGAGGCTTTCTTTTGAAGGTGCTAGAGAAGTTTGGATTTGATCATTTATGGGTGATTTAGGTGAAAATTTGTATCTGTATTCCCCATTTCTCTCAATGTTGGTTAATGGCATCCCTCAAGATTTTTTTAAGGTTTAAAAATGGATTAGGCAAGGGACCATCTTTCCCCATTCTTGTTCATTATTTTGGTAGAGGTATTGGGAAGATTGATCAGTAAAAGAAGGAGAGAAGAGCTTTGGATAGGTGTGAAGGTTATTGATGTTGTGGAGGTTGTTTCCTGCCTCCAGTTTAAGGATGACATTTTCTTAATAGGAGAAGCTTCAGAAAGGGAGGCTCAAGTGATGAAGCAAACACTTGATTTGTATGGTAAAGCTTTATGTTATAAAAAAATTTGGCATAAGTCTGAAATCTTCTTCTTTAACACTCCTCTCTACAAACAAAGGGCTATTAATAGAATCCTAAACATAAGTAACGATGCTTTGCCAAGTAGATATTAAAGGATCCCATTGTTTCAAGGGAGAAATAAGGTTGATCTTTGGAAAGGTTTGGTGGAAAAGTATACGAAGAGGATGGAAGGTTTGGAAAAGGTGTTGGATGACTTCAATAGGGTGTATAGTAATGCTCAAATCTATTGTGTCTACAGTTTCTATCTTCTCAATGATGTGCCTAAGCATCCCAAAAAAAAGTGATTAAAATGGTGGAGCAAAAAAAATTGAAATTCTTTTGGAATGGGGCAAGAGAGGAGGATAAGCTCTCTTCGCTTGCACAGGACAAAATGTGTAGGCCAAAATAGTATGGAGGTGCATGCTTGAGAGATTGGAGTTTAATGAATATAACTTTGGGAGAAAAAATAGTGTGGCATTTATATAGAAGCTTAGAGCAGCTATGGGTTAAAATTCTAAGGTCTAAATATTTAGATTCTAATGAGATAGAGAGAATTCTAATGATTAGGAACTCACAAAATGGATCTGTAATATGGAACTTTATAGTTTTATGTAGGCATGTGATTACTGACCATGTCTCGTGGAAAGTTTGAGATGGTAGAAAGGCCAATTTTGGCGAAGATTCCTAGAATGTTTATCTATTCTAGACGAGGAAATTAGGGATGAGGATCTTTAAAGAAATCTTTGTACTAGATGAGGGGAGGAGGTGAGAGATTATTTACTGGAGGTTCAAGGTCCTCTGGGGTAGGATTAGAGAGTTGAAGGATTATATAATCAACAACAAGCTTCTTTAAGAAACGTTTTTAAGGAATGGGATGTTTGTTTAATAAATAGAGATGACAAGGTGAATTAGTGTGCCTCCTCCTTAGGGGAATATTTTGTTAAGTTGGGTTATGAATTTCTTTCAAGAGGTAGGCTAGAAGCTTTTGAATTAGGGGAGTTGTTTTTGTACAAAGATTTCCTTCCAAAGGTAGGAACCTTCTCATGGTTAGTAGTGCAAGGAAGGATCCTTATAGGTGAAAGGAGGAAAGGAATTGGATTTCAAGGCCTAACTAAATGTGTTATGTGCAATAAGGTTGAAGAGTTTGTTGATCCTTTTCTACTCAATTATAAGTTAGCAACCAAATGTTGGCAAATGGTGCAAGGAAAATTGGGGTGGCATGGCCCATGGATGGTAATTTATATAGTTTCTTCCTAAGTTGGCCACATATTAAGAAAGGCGTTATGCTTTCTAGTGTGTAGAGTGTTATTCCTTCTATAGTGATATGGGAAATTTGTAAGGAAGAGAATAGGCACATTTTTCAAGATGGAGGAATCGATTAAGAGATTACCATGGAGAATTGATCACTCCATAGAGGAGGTAATGAGTGTTGCAACCTTTAGACAAGATTCTAGGAAAGTGATTTTCTCCAAAGACAATGAAGGTATATAGCAACATTGGCCAGGTATAAAAAAATTAGAAGTCTGGGTTGCAATAAGAAAGATAAATTAGATGCTATTTCAAGGAGATCAGTTAAGTGGTGTGCTCTGAATGATGGTTGGATCAAGGAAAATTTTTATGGGGCTGCAAGGGGTAACCTAGGTCTTTCTGGGGCTAGAATATAATTAGAAATCAATTAGGGGAGACTCTAACTTTTGGGGGTATAAGATTAATTGATGGATTAAATAAAATTGTAGAGATGAAGGTGGTTTTGATAATGGTTAAATGTGTGAAGGAGTTAGGGGTGCAAAGGTTTCATTTAGAGGGTGATTCCTTAGTGGTAGTAGAAGTCATCTGATCAAACAAAATTTAGGCATGGCATTTGGAAAACTATATTGTGGCTATTAGAAAGGATTTGGAAAGATTTTTAGATTTCAAAGTTAGCCATATTTATAGAGAGGGAAATGGGGAGACAGATTTTGTCAAAATGGGTTATAAACTTCCAAGAAGTTGGCAAAGGTCAATTTGAATTTTGTGACCATTGGAGTTATTACTTTTTTTAACTAGTGAACAAAGTTATCATCTCTTTTTATAATGTTTATTATGATGGGTGGGGGGGGGACAATTTATTCTATAATAAAGGTGGTTGGAAACCCTTTAAAACAAAAGGTGGTTGAGAAATCATTTGAAGGACAAAGGAGTTGCATTTCAAAGGAGGGAGATTTAGAAATGATGGCACTTGGAGTGTGTGTAATTTATGGGGATGGGTAAGGATTGTCAAGGAGTAATTAAGTGGGTCCTTTATAGTAAGAAGCTAGAAGTGGTTTTGGCATAGAGGAAGGTGGTGAAAGGTGGATTTGTAGATATGGATCCAACATTTACATTCAAAATGCATTGATAGCTAAAAGCCCTTCTTGGGCCCTTTACAAAGAAGAGATTGAAGTTGCTCTTATTATGCCTGACAAATGTAGTGATTAGTGTTGTCTAATAAATGTTGGGTTGCATGTTTAAAGAAGTGACTCACCCTTGGAAAGAGTGGGTAGACTGGTTGTAATTGTGAGGATTTGGGGGCTGGAATTGAATGAGGACACACTAGTGACTCAATGGGTGGTGGAGGTTTTGTTCCTAGAGGATTTAGTTGTTGTGATTGATTCAATTCTAGAGTGGGCTTTCCCACGCTATGACTTCAATAATAAATGAGGAAGAAGGGAATGAACTGGGGAGGTTTTCCTTTCTATAGTGGCCGAAGAGAGTAAATCAGAGGGCCTATTATGAGGAAATTGTTAAAGCCTGGGTGTAGCTGAAGGAAGAAATTTGACGATTTCAAGAAAATAAGGGTCATTGTTTAGTGGGTTTTTCGATGGCTCCTTTGCGAAGGCAATGGTCTGTTACCCTGCATTGAAGAAGGTTGGTGGTGCATATGGTTTTCTCGCATGATTGAATTATGGTTTGAAGTTTTATGTGTGAAATAGAAGGGTTAGTTTTTGTAAGGATTTAGAAAGAAGTAGAGTGAAGGATTATGGTCAATAGTGTTTTGAAGAAATTTTAAAAACATATTTGTCAGATAGGATGATGGTAGACAGATTGGTGATTAAAGGAAGGAAGACATGAAGATTTCGATGTTAGTTTTTTGAAACAATGATTGTTTTCTGGATGTCATAGGAAATTGCCTTTCATTGTGAAGGGCTCATGGTGCGCAAATAGAAGTGTGCGAGAGAAATTTAGATTGAAGGATTGTGGGTAATGGCTAGGAATTAATGGAAGTAATGACCATGGACAAACAATGCCTCTTTTCTGAGCAACACTATGATGATGGCAATGCCACAACTCGAACATGGATTGGAGGATGAGTTTATGGATGCATCTTGGCAAAACTAGTGGTTTACTGATGAAGAATCTAGAAGGTTTTGGATGTCTGGTTTTAGGACTTTGTGCTTTGTAATGATTATATGAAATAGAAGGGTTTGGTTAGATATTTTTAGGCCTTATTTCAATGGCGATATTAGTTATCTTTTTATGTATTGTATCTCTCTAGAAATTAATAAATTATCATATTACTGACAAAAAAATATTTTAAAAAAATGTTATAGACTAAAGTTAAGATTTTTTAATATTAAAAATTAAATAAATATTTTAATTTTCATACCAAAATAAATATCATGTATTTAATCAATTAAAAAATCTACATAAAATTAAAAAAATAATATTCAAAAATCTAATAACAATAGTATAACAAGTTTATTTTTTCTTTAATTTAATTGTTCTTCTCGTAATAAAGACAAAAATATATTTTTATCTATTTTTAAATTAGTTAAAATAATCAACTATAAAAAAAATTTAACTAATAAAAACAATACTATGCTTAAGTGAATAAAATAGAAAAAATATAAATGCAATGATAATATCTTCACATTTAAAAATAATAATGATAATAATATCTTCAAAACTTTATATATTAAATTCAAGATTACTTTTTATATTAAAAATTAAATAAATAGTTTCTCAATATTTTTATTTTCATAAAATATAAATATCATATATTTAATTAATTAAAAAATCTTTATATACCAAGAATACTTTATATATTAAAAATATATATATATTTTTTAATATTTAAATTTTCATTAAAAAAATCATGCATTTAATTAATTAAAAAATCAAATAAAATTAAGAAAAATAATATTCATAAATCTCTATAATAATAAATAAAATAGATTTTTTTATATTCAAAATTGAGGGATCAAAAAGAGTTTAAACAGAGATATGGGGGAGACAACTCCTAGACCCACAAAAGTACCAAAGCAAATCAATACATCATAGAAGATAAAAAGTCATCCAACAACAAGAATCGCAAAAGTAACAAAGCATGTAATAGTTCTTGTGATAATATTCACAAAAAGAGATCAACAAAAAAGTTCTCCTATTGAAGAGTGTCATCAAGGTTTTCCACCCAGGGGGTCTAGCCTTGAGAACCCTCCATCCAGACCACCTTCTTCCACTCCAAGATATGAGTAACCATCTCAAGCTTGTCAAAGTAGGGACCTCTATTTTCTCTAATCTCCTTGATCAACTTCTTGAGAGCATCATCAAAAGCAGTTTGGATTTCCACAATGCTAGCCCACTCAAAGTCATCTTTCATTTCATAGATGAAAGTAGTAGTATGTTCGTCTCTGAGGAACTGCAACAACTTTTCCCTTTCTAAATTCATAGATTTAGAATATAATTTAATTTTTAATAACAATAAAATCTAAAGAAATTGTTATCTATTTTTTATTAATTAAAATAATTAATTTTTGTTTATAAAATAAAAATATCAAAACTTAGATAAATCAAAATATGATCCCTAATTCTCTAGAATAATAAATAAAATAGATTTATATTAATTTAAAAAGTTTTATTTTTTATTTTTGTTTTGACCTTAACCTTTTTAATCTATTTGTTAATAATTAAAATAATCACTATAAATTGTCTTTTTTATTAAATAAAAATATCAAAATTAAAATAAATAATAATACGATATCTAAATCTTTGGAATACAAAATAAAATATATTTGTATTAAATTTTTTTAAATTAGCAATAAAACTATTTTTAAATCTATTTTTTAATAATTAAATTAATCGATAAATTATCTATTGTATTAATTAAACATATTAAAATTATAATAAATAATATTATTATTCTTAAATCTCAAAATTAAAAAATAAATAAATAGTTATTTGTTTTTTGAGTATTTTAAATTTGTCTAAAAATATATGCATAGATCTTTTCATGTGTTGAACTCTTGCATATTAATATAGAGTTTGAGTATTTCAAAAAACCACAAATTTGAGAAGACTCACACATTGAAAGTTATTTGACATATTCATATGAATGAGGTTCAAATTGATTGTACTAAGAAGGAAAGTTGTTTGTACAGATTGAGACAAAATTTTGGTAAGATTCTATTGGGAAGAGAGACTTGATTATTTATGCTCCCAAGGAAGAGTGAGAACAATGGAATAAAAGAGTGCTAATAAGATGGTAAGGATGATTCTAGATCGTTGATTTGGATTAATGGTGTATTCCGTAAGTTTTATTAACCCTAATTAGATCATGGATCAGAAGAGACAAGAGATCTCTATTTAAGGACCTAAGAGGAGCAATTTAAAGTTGTCATTGAAGTTGTTATTGAAGTTATGTTGAAGAGGGATACGTTAGAGGAATGACAAGGTAAATCTACTGCAAGATAGAGCACCAAGGAGCAAAGGAAGGATTTAATACATCAGTCACTAGAGGTAATAAACATATTCATAAGAAGAGATATTTGAACAACAAAGTAAGTTGCATCTAATCAAATCAAAGTTTATTGTTATTTTCTCACCATTGTAGTAGATAAATCCTTTAACAGGGTAGAATTAGCAGTCTTGTTGTAAATCTCTAAACTGAGTGTATACATTGTATTTATGTTTCTAAATCCTTGAGAAAGTTAAATCATTATAGATCTCTTTGTATTAGTCCTAATAGAGTAAGTCACGAGAAGTGACAAACAATTTTAATCCTAACAAAGGCAACCTCTTGCTATAGTAGTGAAGGATTTGTAGGTGTCATCCCCATCATAGTTTTCCCTCTAACCAATGATTTCTACATGACCAAATATTTGTGTCATGTCTGTTATTGGTGCAGGGCACCAAGGTAAATAGGTTTTATAGGTCCATAGGATAGTCAATCCAATAAAGTTTTTGTATCAAGATCAATTGTAAGGTCAATTGGATCCTTGGTGTCATTATAAACCAGGATACCACATTGAACCAGAGGTCACATTATGGAAATTGAATTGTTTTGTGTATAATAGGGAGTTTGGAAGTCCTTAGATGGATTTAGGCATTATTAGGATCATTAGGCAAGAATTTAGGTGTCTAGGAGGTCACTAGCACAAAAATGTCAATGTTGTCATGCAAAGTTGATGACAACATTTTATGCAAATTAATCAAAAAGTGGTTGAACATTGGCCTAACCATTTGAATGATGCTTATGACCATTGGAGGCAATGAACATGTGTTATAAAAGGATGTTCATGAAGAAAACATCATAGTTGTACGGACTGGTGAAGATTTATATTAATAAAACTCTGATTTTATGTCATTTCTTTGTTTTCTTGAGTTGTACGGATCTGTACAAATTGGGAAAGGTGATCAATTAACATGGATGGATAGCTTGATGAACTAGGCTTCATTTTCTTTTGGTTTGAAGGTTTAATCTTTTCATTTTCTCAAGTTATTGCATTTTTTGTACAAGTTGCTTGTTTGGGCCTGAATTCAAGGGTTTTGGCAAACATGTGCCTCTAACTTACAATCCCATGGTTGGAATTTGATGCCACTTGGGGGGATGCATGGTAGGGAAGTTTACTTTGATATGGTAGAGTTTCAGACCTGGACAAGTTGGTTTGCTATTTTTACTAGCAGGCCCTAGGCTGAACATCTCCATGTGTTCAACCTGGAAGTAAAGAAGAAGTGGGATTTAGACTTCCAAATTGATTGTTTGAACCCAAGTGAAAGGTGAAATTGAGTTTTAGGAAGGAGAGGAATAGTTCCATGGGGTTGAGTTGATTTTGTGAACCCATTTTCAAGCACGTGCTTTGGAAACCTAGCTTAATTAGGCTTATTAAGTCTGCGGACTAAAGTGGAGTTTGGACATGCTAGAATAGAGTCATCCCTTGATCCTTTCGATTCTTCAAGAACTAGGTAAAGGTTATTTTAAAAGGTGATAAGTTGGCTTTGTCCTTTGGAAAGTTTAGAAGTTTGCCAAGGAAAATTGAAATTTTACCTACTAGGATTTCTAGGCCTGATTTTTGGAAATTAATGCTTTGGGGGTGTCAGAAACCTAAAAGTGCATGAATCATAGTGGTATAAGCTTAGTTATGCTGATCATAGCCTAAGTTTGAAGTTTTGAAACCTGGTTGCATATTTTGCCTTATTTGGCCTAGTTGAGGGCTAGTGTCCCTAAAGCCTAGATTGGATCCAAGTTTGCCAAGAGCCCTAGAGAGGGGGGAAGACTTTAGGAAAGCAGAGTCCACTTGGACAAAGACAGGTCAAAATTTGGCAAATTTTGGTAAATCAAATTGGCATCTTGTAGTGAGTTGGGTGCTATTAGACACCTAGGAGGTAATTGGTAGAAGAAGGTTGTGATCTTTGCATTAGTTATGATGTTATGGTACCTATTTTCATGCATATGATGAAGTAGATTATTTATGTTTACTTGTATTTCATGTATTGAGGTAATGACTATGCATGTTTCCTAAGTTGATAAATAATAAGGACAAGTCAAATTTTAAAGAGTATAATTTTTTGCAAGGATATTGATTCACCCCACTCTCACCATCCTTCCTTTCTTAAATATTCCAACAATTATTATCAGAGTTAGTTCTCTTGTTAAGGGGTTTCACCGCCTTAGAGAAAATATCTAAGATATGGAGAGGTAGGCTTGATAAGACTATTGAGAGTAAGATGTTGGAACTAAAGATGGCTCTGAGTTAGTTCAATTAAATGAGAGAGAAGTTGAAATAATCACTAAGGAGAAGAAAGGAAATTACACATCAAATGACTGATACAACATATCAGGAGGAAGTGATTGAGGAACTATCTAATGGAAACATGTCTGATAAATCCAAAACTGCAATATCATATCTAATGAATTCGAAGCTGCAATATCATATTTGATGGAGAAGAACCAAAACCTAATCGAGGAGATGCAATCATTTGAGAGCGAGAGAGAGAGAGAGAGAGAGAGAGAGAGAGAGAGAGAGAGAGAGAGAGAGAGAGAGAGAGAGAGAGAGAGAGAGAGAGAGAGAGAGAGAGAGAGAGAGAGAGAGAGAGAGAGAATATACAAGTATGTGTAAAGTTATGGAATAGAAGAGACAAGTAGAAGATGAGAAAGTAATCATTGAAGATGAGAAGAAATAGATAACTACAAGATTGGATACAAAGGATGAAGAAATCATGAGATTGACTCAAAATCACTATGATTTGGTAAATCAACTACTTAGTGCAAATCATGATATTGGTAGAATATGGGAGAAATTATTGAGTTAAAGTTTGAGAATGAAAAAATAAAGAGTGAACTTAACACTAAGAAAGACACAAATGAAAGGTTGAAAATATTAGAAGAAAGCATGAGAAAATTGGATGAACAATTAAGAAGACAGAGGTGATCAAGCGATACTGCTGGACTAGGCTATACCAACTCATCTACAATCAAGCAAAGAAAGTCATCTAAGAAAGTTGAACAAAGGAATGTCTACACAAAACCCAAGCCAAAGCAGCCTACAAACTATCACTATGGAAAACCTAGACACACTACTAATGTCTACAAGTGCAAAGTGGGTAAGACCAATGTTACTCCTAAATTTGATGGTTGTTATTGTTAGATAACTGGGGAGGGGGGGTGAGTTAGTTATGTCCATTAATCATACAATCCCTTCCAAACATAGTACTAACTAAACATCATAAACATTAACTTCAGTCACTCGGTGTGAACATTAACAAACTCCTTCAAATACTTTAATCAAACTTTCAAATCTTTATTCCTTGCATTACTAACTAACAATAAAACTTTAGTTATTACCTAGTGATTACTTGGTTGTTACCGAGTTGTAGTAAACTATAAAACATATAAAACAACTTGCAAAACAAATAACATTCACACAATTAACACCATGATTTTAACGTGGAAACCTTGTGAAGGGAAAAACCACCTAGGACCGCCTAAAAATTTCACTCTTTTGAAGTGGGGTCTACTAGGAGCCAACCTTATTAAAGGTTACATACCCATTTTTAATGTACCCTTGTTAGAGGATTCCAACAAAAGATCATCTAGACTTTATCACTCATTGTCCTTGACTAAAAAGAATGGCCTAATTTAAAGGACTTACAAACACCACTAATCAATGTTACCATATAGGATTTCACAAACTTGTTAGGTCCACTTGATTCTTTTGAGATTTTTTGTTGCAAAGGTTAAATTAGTAATAGTATAAAAATGATCTACTAGAATAGAAACTACCTTTGCTTGCTTAGATCTCTATTCTTGCTCTTTCTCTGTCTGATCCCTCTCTTTGATCTTCCTTCACTTTATCCTTTGCCTCGGTTGATTAACTTCTCTCTTTTCTTTCACTACTTGGTTCACCTGGCTCAATAATCTCTTTTCACCTTCTTGAGCTTCATGCTTTCATCTCCTCTTATCAATATGACTAGCAACAACATTAGAAAACATCAATTTTGAACCAACAACCTACTACTGTCTTGTTCTCCTCCTTAAATAGTTTTCTCAAAGCTTTCAGATCCTTCCATCTTTTGTCACTTAATTAGCATCATCAATTTTAGGTTTATAACATATATAACTTTTTGCACATCCTTATATTCATTCAATTTCTTTCATCAGATCCTTCTTGAATTTTCTTAGTCATAGATCTTATAACAAAATTTGACTCATGTCTTATACCTTCTCAAACTTTCCAAATTTCCATTAAAAGTTAGCCTCAGATTGCAATTTTCCTAACTTATTAATCTAGCTATCACTTAGTAAACATAACATTTATCGAGCAACATAACACTCGGTTAGTATTGACTTGCTCGGGCAACACTGTATTCCTTCTTTCCTTTCAACTACTCAAACAATACTGCAGTCACTTGGTGAATATAGTCTCCCTTCATTAACCTCGTAGCTTGGTTAACCTTGTGTTCTTCAATACATTACAACAATTCATGATTGTAAGATAATCAAACCAATAATACATTATCATTGTCCAACTCATTCAAGTACCCGTTGAATACCTTACATATCACTTATGTCTTCATCATACTTTCTTCAAATCCTCTTCATCAATCAAATCAAATGGTACTTAATTGAGTTAGCATAATGTCTAGCCAACTAAGACTTTAACATCAATAATAATATAACAATTGATATGACCCTTTTACATACATTCATAACATCATCAACTAACAATCTCCCACTATCAATTATATTATTAGTTGGGGCTAACAATTGTTACACCTGCAACAAGTATGGTCATCAAGCATATGAATATAGATCCAAGCTTAATTAGTCTCCTAAGAAATATGATTTTAATGGCTACCATTATACTTGTAATAAGTTTGGACATAAGTAACATAATTGGAGATCTCAAAAGAAGTCCAATTGGGTACCAAAAAAGCAAGGTAATACTATTAATTGTGATTACAACACAAGGATTCCATACACTACATGTGAAAGATATGGTCACATCAGTGCTAATTACATGAGATTCTACTTTGGAGGAAGACCTAGAAACTGGAGGAACAATGGTATGGCATGTTTTTACTATCATATGGTTGGTAATTTAGCCAGAGACTATAGGTACCGAGCATTTAACACCTAAGGAAAATGATACCAAAGGAAAGAGTAAAGTTAATGTTTATCAAATTCATGTTTAGATGGGCAAGACTTGGGGAAAGAAGATGGAGGAGAATGGAGCATCAAATGCCATAGTCAATGGCACCTCATCTAATGGCTTAGGTAAAACATCTAGCACTAACTAAGCCATACCAAAAGGTATGGGAATTGTATTAGTATTAATTATATCTTGCATTAACTCCTTATAATATTGAATTAAAGTCCATATCTACATATTGTAAGATGCAATAGGACAACTAGTATAAAATTTTAAATTAGTGAAGTTAGCGAGTCACACTGAGTAGAGTAGTTAGTGGAAGTAGAGTGTTAATTGAGCATGTGAGGAAGTTGGTGTTATTTATGAGTAAACCGAGCTGGTGATGGAAGTGTTGCTTGACTAAGCATTGCATAGCAATCAATTAGAGTTTTGGAAGTTAGTGTGTGAACCAAGGTCATGGTGAGAAGCATTTATTATGCCCTACCTAATGTTGAGAGTAACTTTATCCATATATTGGGGCTCAAACTATTCATTTGTTCACCCTACATTTTCAAGTTTGCAGAGCATATTGAGCAAATTTGAGCTATTTGTGTATGCATTTGAATTTGAAGTTTGAGAAAGTGAATTTAGCCAAGAATTATAGTGAAGAAGCAAATTTGGTGAGAAAGAAATCAAACTAAATTAGTTCAAAGGCATTTCACCAAACCCTAATTTTATAAATAACATCTAGCTCTGCAAATGTGAAGGAAAAAAAGGTTAGTAAATTAAGTTGATTCGCAATGAAGATTATGAGGAACCTAAATACTGATTACACCCTGAAATTGCGGCACAAATTAATGAGTTTGATGCATTATCTTTGATACCCCCAATGATTTTTTATTTTGTTAGTTTGTGATATTTGTGCATTTTATTATTACAAAATTGGAGAAGTGGATAACTATGAATTGCAACAACCATACAACCATTTATGCAAAAATGGGCAACTCAAGGATGAACACAAGCATTTGAAAACCAAGGGTTCAACCAATGTTCTTCATTTGCCTAATGTATTCAAAACTAAATGGATGCATATTTTTCTGAGCTAAGTACATTATTCAACAATGTGGCTTGATAAACCAATCAAGATTATAAAAGACATGATTCACATGGTGGCAAGATACCTAGTTGTAGAGAAGGTGAGGGTAACATCAAGAAAAGAACTCAAAACTCACATTGGTGCAATATGAGATAGAAGAGGTCTAAAGGTTGAAATAATTACTGATCCCGAGATACAATTTGACACACATGTTGTTGCGTACAAGATATACCAATCCAGTCATGGTGTACCATATGGTGCTACAAATTTAGCTTACAAGATTGTCAAGAGAGGTTTGAGGTTAGACCTTATCGAGCTGCTTCTTAAACAATTTGAACAAAAAATTGAAACTATGTGTGTGGCAAAGATAAATACATGCAAATATGGTTCACTTTTGTCTATATGTTTTCATATTTGTAGAACTATTTCCCTACCATTTGGAAATGTCAATTGGAATGTTAAGAGGCCAACCATTTACCAAATAAATGAATACATTATGAGTTTGGGAGAATATTTTCAGGTTGTTATGTCTGTATATTTTAATTAATTTAAGGAAAGAATGCATAAGAGGTTTAGGATACCACAACGACTTGTTGAGAAGTATAGAGACACCATTTTTTTTTCTTTTTTATACTGATAATATATTGATTCAAGTTGTTGACCCAAGAGTTTCATGTTTAGAGCCCATGGATTATTAGATTGACATTGACCGAGACACTAAAGCTATAGAAGCATAATTGAATGAGCCAATGAACAAGAATGCTAAGCCCTTTGACACCTATGAAAAAGCAAAGAAAAGAATCAAAATAGATGTTATTGCTCCAAGAATTGAGAAGAAAACCTAGAAAATGATTCACAATCTGGAGGGAGCACTGAAGGAAAGAAGAAGCAAGTGTTAATGTTTGCTGAGGGAAAGGAGAAGATATTGAAGAAAAGGAGGATAGAGGAAAATAACTTGAGGTATTTATGGCAGAAGGTGAGAAGGGAAAGAGAAAGCAACCTGCTACACTACAAAGTCCAAAAGCTACACACTCTAGGACTAGAGATGTCACTATTGGCACCCCTCCTATGAAGAAAGGAGTTGGAAGAAATATAAAGCCTACACAATCACAAGAAAAAATCTACCAACAGAGGAAGGATAAACATGCATCCCTGAGTTAACAAACCAATAGATGAAAAAGAAAGCTAATATTTGAAGAGGGTGGTGACAAAATAGAGTCTAATGACATAAGCCACTTTAGAGTGGCCAAAAGTAAAGGACTTGGAACAATTGATGATGTTGTTGAATCATTGAGAGATACTAGAGGATTAGCTACTTTTAGTCATATAAAGTATCACACTTTGAATAATGAATTGAAGAATGAAGAAGTTTTAATAGATATGATGTATAATTTCAAATATGCATCACTTGAGATAGGGAATATGATTCATGAAGAGTTGCACAACAAAGTTATCACTAGATGACAATATGCACTTGCTATTGAGCATTAAATGAGGGAAAGTGCTCTAGAAATTGTGATACCAAATTTTCAAAAATAAGAAATAATTAAGGCAATGAAGAAGTGCCAGAAAAGTTTCCCATACAAGAAAAGAACATTACAAATATTAATTGGGAGATCAAGAGATGTTTAGATGAACGGTCAAAGAACATGGAGATAAATCTTGAAGATCAAAGATTTTGAGGAGGATGTACAAGGAGTCAACAACTAGAATACACAACATATTGAATTGAATAATAAGGAGGATGAATTTGAGAATGTTTCTATTCAAGGTGTTGTGGATGATGTACACAATATGGTAAAGGACATAAATGACAATGTTGATAATATAACTATTGAAGATCTTACTGGTGAGAATCTAGCAGATGGGGTGAAAATAAATGAATACTGAGCCTAAATGCTAAAGAATAACCACTCACCAAGTCATCACATGCATATATACCAGGATATGCAACTGTAATTAAGAAAATAAAGGCATACAAGAGACCCAAGACACAAAATGAGCCACAAAATGAACATAATAATACTAATGATTCTGTCAATTATCGAGTCATAATTGTTCCTATGGATACATATATAACACAAATCAAGCACCAAGGTTAAACTACTCAAAAAGGAGAGAAGGTACCGAGAAACAAACTAGAGATGACAATGATGATACTACTCAGACTAAAGGAGACACCAAATATAATGTAGTAGATGCTTTTGCTACTGGAAATAGGCTACAAGCCCAAGGACCTCCAAGTGAGGGATTGAAGTGGCAAGAACAAGTAGCTCAACCCAAGTAGATTTCACTAGGGGAACAAGATAGGGATAAACATAAACAATATGAGGTCTAGCCTCGTATACAATAAATTTAAACCATCATACAACTAGCATTTAAACAAGGAAACAAGTAAGGAGAGGAAAAGGCAAACCAGGAGCAGAAGGCTCCATTTCCACCAAAGATATCATTGAGCACAAGCACTGGAACTTTGAAAGACAAGAAGAAGCAATCAACATGACCCAATCTTGTTGCACTAAATAAAGTAACCATCGTTCCAGATTGGGACCCCTAAACTTTAGATCCTAATGCTCTAGCTAAATATGGAGTGTTGTGTACTAGAAAGGCAAAGCAAGATCATTCGAGGAAAGAGATGAAGCACAGACAAGTTCTAGTTGATGTTAAAGACATCTTGTTGGAAGTTGTTCTTAATACAACTCTAGATGACAAAGCCCCCATCTTGGAACAATTATTACAGTTAGTTGTCAAAATGAATGAGCATGATGTATATGTCTACGCCAAACGAATGGAAAGGTCAAAGAAGAAATTTGAGAACAAAGTAATGGAGAAGGTAGCACAAACCATTTCCATACACCAAGTGGAACTTTACCACTTCTGTTACCGAGCTGGAGGCTCTTGATCAAAATGTAATTCCATTGTTTCAAAAAGTATATAATGTTCCTCATCTCTCCTAGGATATTAAAGAAAAATTGTAGAAACTTGGGGAGGACATGGAGTCAAGTGCAACTGCACTAACAATTGACTCGAGTTTTGTGTTGTCCACTACTCCTGATTGAAATTCTAAATAGGGGTTCAACATGAATTATTAGAAGAATAAGCCAAGACAAGGACTGAGATCAATGAGATGCAAGCTTTATTACTATCTCATCTTGAGGTCATGTAAAGACATATAAAGAAGGCCAAAGACGTAATAGTTGCAATTGGACTATCAAGTTGGTCACATATTAGAGCTTGCAACTAGGTGAAAGTGGAGAAACAAATATTCAAAATATTAAAGGATAGTTAGAATTCCACAGTGGCTCTTATGATGAAGAATCACTAGAAATTTCTTGATCAATTGTGAGTATAATTTGTGACATAAATTTCAATTTTTTTAGTTTTTCTTTTTGGCAGAAGTGTCAAAAAAGGGGGGAAGTATATGTATATAAGTATCTTAAGTATCTTGATATGTTGGGAGACATAAGGATTGAAAAGTATAAGCTTTGTACAAAAATAATTTTGAAAAAGATTTTATCAAACACATGCTTTACTGAAGGCAAGTCTATGATGTGAATGTAGTATACATTTAGGGGGGAGTTAAGTATGTTTTGACTAAGTCAATTTTGGAGCTATAATTACTAAAGGTTTTTGAGACTAATGCTAAAGGGGGAGAATGTTACTCCTAAACACATTCATTGTTGTCACTAGTGCAAAAAGGTCAGCTGGGGAAAATAAAAGATGTTGGTTGGCGAACACTATTACCTCACCATAACATATAATTTGAGTAAAGGAAGAAGAAAAGTACAAGTATGGGATAGTTATAACCGAGCTCTATATGCACTAGATAGTTATATGTACACAAAACAAAGACTTAACTGAGTCATTAGGACATTGAATGTCATCATATGTACCAAGCATGAACAAAATGCTTATTGAGCTATACAAGAAGAACTTAGAATTTTGGAATGATACAAAATCCTATATATTTTTATTCCATTGAGCGAGAAAGTTATTTGTATAGATCAAGGAAAATATTTGGTAAGATTTTATTGGGAAGAGAGATGTTATTATTTACGATCCCAAGGAAGAGCGAGATCCAATGGAATAAAAGAAGGCTAATAAGATGGTAAGGATGATTCTAGATCAATGGTGTATTTCAAAAGTTTCTATTAACCCTAATTAGGTAATGGATCAAAAGAGGCAAGAAATCTCTATCTAAGGACCTAAGAGGAATAGTTTAAACTTATTGTTGAAGTTATGTTGAAGAGGTATATGTTAGAGGAATGACAAGGTAAATCTATTGTAGAATAAAGTACCAAGAAACAAAGGAAGGATTTGATACATCAGTCACTAGAGGTGATAAAGGTATTGAGAAGAAGAGAGATATGAATAACAAAGTAAGTTACATCTATAATCATAACAAAGTTCATTTATGTTTTCTCACCATTTTAGCACACAAATCCTTTAGTAGGCTAGACTTAGCAATCTTGTTGTAAATCTCTTAGTCGAGTGCACACATTGTATTTGTGTTGCTAAATCCTTGAGAAAGGTATATCCTTGCAAATCTTTTTGTATTACTCCCAAAATAACAAGTCACCAAATGACAAATAATTGTAGTCCTAACAAGGCGACCTTTTACTATAGTAGTGAAGGATTTGTGGGTGTTATCCCTAGCATAATTTTCCCTCTAAGTAAGGGTTTCTGCGTGACCAAATCTTTGCATCATGCATGTTATGATGTTATGGTTTATGTTGTCATGCATATGATGAAGTGGATTACTTATGCTTACTTTTATTTTATGTATTGTGGTAATGATTGTGGTAAGGTATAAGCTTGATAAGACTATTGAGAGTTAGAAGGTGGCACTAAAGATGACCTCGAGTTAGATCAATGAAATGAGAGAGAAGCTGAAATAATCATCGAATATAAGAAATGAAATTGTGCATCAAATGAGTGACACAACATATTAGAAGGCAGTAATAGAGGAACTATCTAATGGAAACGTGTTTGATGAATCCAAAGTAGTAATATCATATTTGATGGAGAAGAACCAAAACCTAACCAAGTAGATTGAATCATTGAAGATAGAGCAAGAAGTGCAATCTATAAGGATGTGTGAAGTCCTAGAACATAAGAGACAAGTAGATGATCACAAAATAATGATTGAAGATGATAATCAATTATAGTATGTATGCATGGATTCTTTGCTTGGTTTAGTGTATGGTTGTATGGAAATCAATTTTGATTCTATTGGTCTGGGGACATAAAGTTCAAATCTTCCAACTTGGAGTAGCATTGTAATCCTTTTTTTATTTAATAAAATTACTATTACCATAAAAAAATACATATATCTCATGTATTATTAAGCATAATATTTTTCTAAAATAATTGTACTGATTTTATTTAAAAAATCCACGAAAAAAAGATTTTTTATTTTTTTTCAAAATCATTATGTATCTAAATAGTATTCGATGATTACTATGGACAAGAGAATAGTTTGATACAAATATGGGTAATTTGACAACTATCATACTTCAAGTCTTAAAATTTTATATGAACAACCACATCATAATTTTCGTAACAATTTTTCTCTCTTAATTGAAATATATAAATTAATCAACTATTTTTAGTAGTGAAGTAATCATTCCTATTATACCAAGGTAACTATAACAATCAATAGTTGCTAGTCCATTGACTATTTATAACTATAATTTCTAGAACATTACAAAAGTGGGGACACCACACTCAAGATCTAAATGAACTAGGCCCACAAGAACACATCATTAAGGATGAGTAGAAGTTAGGTAGGGGGTAAACATCTATTATATGGTAAAAAAATCTTATACATATAAGTAGTAAGGTGAGAAGCATGACACTGTGATAAATTTCTATAAGATATTTAAAAAATCATTATATATCAGAGATGGTCATAATATTGCAAAATCTTGGAAGTCACATCTTAAACTACACAAATAATAATATTTTACAAAGGCACTTGTTAAACCATTGGAATTGAAAGATTCAAACATAATGAAAATTAATTTTGGTGTACAATTCAAAATAGAAAGAAATCAACAACTCTAGACACTTGTTAAATTTTAAAACATTCCAATCAAATAGACCTAAAATACAAGAGAGGTTGACATGGGTATACAAGTTGATATGATAAGCAAGAAGATGAGTAGTATTTTGAAAGGATTGGTCACACTCAGAGCATTCCTAATCAAAATGGACCCAAAACACAAGAGAATTGATATGTACCTAAAATTGACAAAGTAATTAAGGAACATTAGTAGATTAGAAGTATTTTCAAAGGCACTTGCAACACACAACATTCTAACAATAATCTATCTAAAATAAAACAAAAGTTGACATTGAGATAACAATTTGTATAAAAGGTAAAGAATAAAGTATTATAGTGCTTTTCTCACATATTAGTTACATCATATATATTATTTTAATCAAGCTAAACTCAAAACATTAAGAAAATCAAAATGAATATACAATTTGATATAAGCATCAATAAACAAGTATCTAAGAAATATCTTCAAAATGCATCTAATCAAAACAACCCTAAAACACAACAAAATGTGGCATGGATATAATACTTAAAATAGTAATAAAGAAATAAAAATGAGTAATATACTTCAAAGACACTTGCTACACTTCATTAGAATAAAAAAACATAATTTGCTTTAAAAAATGAATCTTCTAAACTAACTTTTTCAATAAAAAATATTTATTTTCCTTTAAAATGTGAAACTTAGAAAGCAATACATAAATAAAATCAACATACTTATACTTACAAAAGCTACATAAATTCACAAAGAAATATTTTAACTCATCTATTGTTATATATGTCCAAATTAAGTTCTAAAATGATCTCTCTACACATTCTTACCTAAACTAACTACTACAAAATATCTCCCTTCATATTTACATAACTTTTTTCTACATATAAAATAGGCACTTCATCATATCTCTCATCATTCTCTACATAAATTTTTCTACTTTTATCTCATGACGCTTTACATTTTTTTCCTCCTATCTATTAAGAAAGTATATAAATTCAAAAAATTTCTACATATAAAATAGGCACTTAATTATATCTCTCATCATTCTCTCCATAATTTTTTCCACCTTTATCTCTTTCACATTTTTTTCCATTTATTAAGAAAGTATATAAATTCAAACTAATAAAATATATCAAACTCTACAATATGATAGGTCCACAATACACCTAATTTATTTATTATTTCTATCGATAACATATATATCTCAAATATTGTGATAATAAATATACTAATTTTATCTCTCATTATATTTTACATATATATTTTTCCATCTACGAAGTAAGTATCAAAGTATACTTCTCATATCATGTTACACCAATTTTCTATAATAAAGCTTGGTCCCCTTCCACTAAGAACTAAGAAATGGAAAATGGATTCCCTATAGACGTAATCCTACATGTTAAACTTTACATTTGTGACCAATTCAAAGTATCACTAATTTTACATAATTTATATATATTTCAAATATTTATATAATATTATTTAAAAACTCCAAGAAAAACAAGAAAATAATTTCAAATCCAATTTAAATACAAGAAAGCGGATCCATCAATTAATCAGGAAGGTTTGCCAGATAAGCCGGTGAAACGGACCTCCCGAGTGAATTGCGACGGCGAAATTTTCCCAATCCCCTTCGTCACACGTCGGCCCACACGGGATGTTTCCTTTGCCTATCTTCATCAGCAAGCAACGTGTACGTTTTAGCAGGAATAAAATATAATTTTAAAGAGGTATTGGAAGATTAAATTGATTTGTAAGCATTCTCCGACGCATAGAGTGGAATTTTATTTTTTTGAAGGGCAATTGCCTCTCGCTTCCCTCTTTTCCCCCTTTTGGATTTCGTCAAGTCCTCGCCTGCAGCTTTGTAGGCTTCTAGAAGGGTTTCCTTTTGTTGCTAAGATCGATCGATTCTTCTCTGATTTGGCTATATTTTTTGCGAAGGTTTTCAGGGTTTTTAAGTATTTGTGTGAAGAAAGGGCGTAGATCGAAGGGCATAATGGGGCAGCAGTCTTTGATATACAGCTTTGTGGCAAGAGGAACCGTTGTTCTTGCCGAGTTCACGGAATTCACAGGGAATTTTACCAGTATTGCCGCGCAGTGCCTGCAAAAGCTTCCTGCCAGCAACAATAAATTCACCTATAACTGCGACAATCATACTTTCAACTACCTGGTTGAAGATGGCTTCGGTATGTTTTCTTATTCTTTGATAGCCCTTTGCCTTTTTCGTTTTCTGGGCTGGATGGGTTTGGTTGAATGCTTTATTTTTTCCTGTGGGCTTCTCTAGATCTCCCGGATTTTGGCCTTGCTATGAAATTGCCTTGGTGCGTTTGTTTGGTAGAATTTATAGATGATGCGTCGATGTTACTTTCTCGTAATGAATCCGATCCCATTTTATTTTGATTGCATTGGGTTTGTGTACTTTAGGGCGATCTATAGAGAAAATGTCTACAAGCGGTCCACAGGTATGCTGATCCGCTGGTAATGGTATATTGTAAGTACGTATGATGATTCTTTAGATATACCCATTTGTGAAATTACAGGGGTGGACCCGATAATCTGCTAATGTATGCAAATGCACAGGGCAGCAATTTATGATATAAGAGGCTACGGAAGACAGTACTCTTGGACCGTCCGCTCCATTCGATTTGCGTTACAGTGCCTTGGGTTAGGAGGCATGCATGTCACAAGACCTGTTCTACCTACTAAATATTTTAGATTTTCAGATACCATTGTAGTGATTATCAATCCGACGCTTCGAGTCCCCTTTTAGATCCTTCTTCAGGGAATTCATAAGATCAATGTAGTCCTATCTATTTATCTATCTATTTATCTGAGAGGAGACGCCAATCCTCCCCTGCTGTCTTTGTGCACGCTTTCTCCAATTCGGTATGCCATAAGGTTCATTATAGTTCATAGCATCATTCTCCCTTGTCCAAGATAAGTTAGTTTCCAAAGTCCAGCCTTGTAGTTTTATTCTCTCTTTTGTTGGGCGTGGGGGCTATGTGATTCCATGTCGGATCAATTATTGTTGGTTGCGTTCTTCACCTGTCATTTGCGTGCTTTGACCCACTGTTGGTCTGGGCAAAGCGGCATGATGGATGGTTGCAACGGGAGGGTGATAATTTCTATAATTATATGTAATCCCTGGGTCATGGTTATGCAGGCTCTAAGATCAGCGTAATGCCTGTTAGAGGCTTTTTTTGCAACCAAGGTTTGAGCTCTGTGGTCCTAATAAGCATAACTGTCAGTTAGCTTTTGAGCCCTAGCTGTATCATATGAAGTTTGAATCCACCTTGAAGCAATGCCAGCAAAGCCGTGTCCTTTTCGGCCTCGATGACATTTTACAAGACCTCCTTTAATAATAAATGACAAGACCTGTTCTACCTACTAAATATTTCAGATTTTTAGATACCATTGTAGTGACTATTAATCTGATGCTTCGAGTCCCCTTTTAGATCCTTCTTCAGGGAATGCACAAGATCAATGTAGTCCTATCTATTTATTTGAGAGGGACTCCAATTCTCCCCCGCTGTCTTTGTGTACGCTTTCTTCAATTTGGTATGCCATAAGATTCATTATAGTTCATAGCATCATTCTCCCTTGTGCAAGATAAGTTAGTTTCCAAAATCTAGCATTGTAGTTCTATTCCCTCTTTTGTTGGGTGTGGGGGCTATCTGATTCCATGTCGGATCAATTATTGTTGGTTACATTCTTCACCTGACAGTTGCGTGCTTTGACCCCCCTGTTGGTCTGGGCAAAGGGCATGATGGATGGCCTCAACGAGAGGGTGATAATATCTATAATTATATGTAATCCCCGGGTCATGGTTATGCAGGCTCTAAGACCAGCGTAATGCCTGTTACAGGCTTTTGTTAACCAAGGATTGAGCTCTGTGGTCCTAATAAGTGTCAGTAAGCATTTGAGCCCCTGGCTTTATCATATGAAATTTGAATCTGCCTTGAAGTAATGCCAGCAAAGCCCTGTCCTTTTTGGCCTCGATGACATTTTACAGGACCTTCTTTAATAATAAATGACAGTTTCTATTTACTATTTTGTTGTGGCTTACCTTTTTCTTAAGTTATCTTCAATTCACTTGTAATTGTTTAATATGCAAAATGCTGAAAACCTCTAGCCTATTGTGTAAATTAGTTTGTACAGAACCAATCAACAACAGAACCAATCAACACTGTATAAAATATTCTTTCAGTACGCGTGCTTGGAAAACACTTATTGCCTCCTCCATGGGACTGCCACATCGTTTCTTTCTGCAAAGTAGGTTTCAGATAACTTGTTATTTTTTCGTCATCGAGGGCTCATACCTTGCTTCATCCTCATGGAATTAAACTCTGTTTTGGAGTTTGCTTTTTCAATATGGACCTGGACTAAGAACAACATTTATAACTACTAGCAATAAAAGAGTTACTGACAAGCTTAGTTTGGTATTTATGCTAATGTAGAATTAGCACCTGCTTTTTGTTTATTTGAGTAAACTGTTATCTTCAGCCAACAGTAAGGCTAAGGGAGAACCAGTATGCTGCAAGAGAAAAGAAATTGAGGTAATTGAGCATTGCTTGCGCATATAGGATAGAACTAGATCTGTATCCTGTATTTTTACAAATCCATATCTTGTAGAATGTTTGAAATTAAGGGGCATGTTTCAATCAATCGCTGGGTCTAGAGTTGGAATTTAAGGTGGCATTATATTTTTATTTACAAGCTACATTTGTGTTGAGATGATAGTGGATCTAATGTTTGCTGACTTTTCTTCCTGGAAAGTAAAAAATAAATTTGTTTGATGTTGTATAATGTTCAGATAGTTTCCTCTCAGATGATTGCATCCAAAGCTATTGGTTCAATTATTCAAAATAAGAAAAGTTTGACAAATGAATATTTTTCTTGCTTATTAAATTCTGTGATTGACACCTTGCAATTATATATATTTTTCTTTCTAAATAAATTCTGTGATTGACACCTTGCAATTATATTTTGGTTCTTTTGCTCAAGTTAGGAAGCCTTCTGACAAAATGATAAATTACAAGTGAAATTTCTTAGTTTTAATTCCTCATTCTGTGTTGTCCAATATTCATATCTTAAACTTTAAAGTGCAAGTACAACATTTATATATGCATGACACACATGGACATACCTATGCACCAATGCATACACACACATGTGCATATGCATAGATGCATGCACATTTTTTGCCCCATGATTGCTTACACATGCAGATATTACGTCTAGACATATGCGCAACTTGCACACAAATTACACACAAATATGGGTATAATGTGTGTATGTTTGCAGAGGCATGCATACATACATACAAATATATGTATATGAGCTTTTTAGAATAGGTTTTCATTAACAGCTGCCATGCGACATTTTCATTTTATATGCTTATCTAACAGTCATGTCAAAGGACAAGCAGTTCTTGTTGTAGTTTGGAAACATTTCAAGAGGCTGAGAGTTTATGGCCATATTTGTGAAAACTTTCTTAATTTTTAATTAGGTGTTCTGTAATTTTGAATCGATCCAGTATACCAGGCATATATATAGCAAATGAAATTACCATTATACTCAATTTTATCACATAACAAGTGCACGTCTACATAGATCTATGAATATATATACATATATGCTATGTTCCACGGATTTTTAGGGACATAGATGTTTTAGGGGATGGGGATATGGTTGTGTTACGAGTACAGTTCAAAACCAAAAGTTAGGGGACGACCTTTGAAAAAAGGAGAATTTTTATATAGAGAGAGGGAATTAAAAAATGCATATCATAACATTGATAAACCATTCACCATAGACATTTGAAAAGTTCAATGCATAGTAAATTAACAAAATTCAAATACGTCCATGTTAAAAATATGGTGTACATATAGCAAAAATACCCAAAGGCTCTAAGTTACGACTATTAAAAAAAGGAGAATTTTTATATATAGGGAGGGAATTAAAAAATGCATATCATAACATTGATAAACCATTCACCATAGACAATTGAAAAGCTCAATGCATAGTAAATTAACAAAATTCAAATACTTCCATTGTAAAAATATGGTGGACATATAGCAAAAATGCCCAAAGGCTCCAAGTTTCATGCATGAAATGACATAAAATATTGAAATGTAAGCAATGGACATTCTATTATAACTAAAATTCTGATCAGTAAAAATAAAATATAAGTCCAACTCCATAATCAGTTGCCCATAATAATATTAAAATGTAAATGCTATAACTACTACTAACTAAACTACTAAACAGTAAACGTAGAAGTTTGCAATAATGTATAGCTGTCCATAATTAGTAGATAGTATCTCTAAGAGTCTAAATCAAGTAAATTTGATGCCATAACCTCCTTTCAACTATTGTTCATTCCTTGGCCAGCTGCTCCTCTTGCTGCTTTGATCCTTTGCAAATGTGAAAATGATTTTTTTTTTGTTTCTTTGGTTGTTTTATGCTCAGATTAGGTTATGGTATTGTTAAATGTGGTTTGGGTGCCTTTGGGGACCAGCCAACCTTTTTATCAAATTTAAAAATGTCTTGTTTTTTAACACCGACAGTCCAAAACTGGCTTGCGCCATAGGGGACAGCCAGTCTCCGGGATGGGTAGGGGACCTCTAGCTGTTTCAAGGACTTATAGCTGTACCCCTGTGCCCTGCTGGTCTCAAAGTGCTGCTCTCGAAATCTCACATTTTTTTGATAAAAAAGGGATTGAACTTGGGATCAGGAAATTCCCATTCCCTGTCCTTGTACTGTCCTTCAGATGGGTGCGGAGAAAATTTGACAAGGGATGCATCACTGTGGAGCACTGCATATATGTGGATATATCTGCACTTGCATAAATGATTATACACAATTATGTGTAACTATATATATGATTATATACAATTATGTGTAACTATATATCTGTATAAATAAATATATTATGTACATACATACATACATGTACATATACATATACATTTATGCAGAATATGCCAGGTTAGAGCTACTGGTGTGTGTACTATCATACCAGGTGCAGGTGTGGATACAGTGCAGCCTCTGGATGTTAACCAGGTACTGCATTTGGTCCTACCAAAAAATACCTAATTTGTTATTTTCTTAATATGCTAGATACACGCAGATATATCACCCTAATTTTTCTTATTTTCCTAATATGCTAGATACAATTAGATTTTACAAAATCCTAAATTCTTATTATAAACATTAGAATTTTGAATAAGTTTCAGTGTGTGTTTTTTCACACACTTGTAGTGGTGGAGCAGAGTCATACAGATTTTGTTTTATTGTTCATCTGTACCCTTCTGTTCTCAAGCTAGGAATGGTGTATGACTCACAGCTAGGATTCCCTCGATGCTTGCTGACCTAGTTTTTGTAAAAGCTTTGAATGACATTCACTTTGCTGAACTCTTAAAGAAATATCTATTTTGGTGCATGGTATATATTGGTATGGAGTATTGTTAGCTACTCCTGTTTATAATGGCAAGCATTGTATATTTTGAAACGTTTTTAATACCTGTTAAATCTTACATCTTGTTGCTTTGCTTTTTAGTACCAAAGATGCTTCAAAGTAACATAGAAGTTTCACTTCAATTTTTGATGGAGGTGTTGGGAGGTTGGTGCCTCTGTCCCCCTTAGGTCAAGGTACTGCTCAACATATTCGGATGGATTTGACATGTGCTTAACCGCCTCCCTGTTGTTCCATTGATAGCTCGAGTTTTTGGTGTAATGACAGCTGTGATTCCAACAAGTGGTATCTGAGTGCTGGGTTACAGGTTCAAATCCCTTAGGTCATGTGTGGGGGTGGGGTGAATTTTTGGGAGGTCGGTGCCTCTGTCCCCTCTAGGTGAAGGCATTCTTCAGCATAGACTGATGGATTTGTGACATGTGCTTAACTGTCTGCTGTAGATCCTTGTCCATGGCTGTTGTAACATTCATTGATAGCTTGAGCTTTTGGTTTAAATGCAGCTGTGATTCCAACAGCAGGAATATTTTCTTCGAAATTTTGCTTACGACTTGGATCTGACCTCAACTGTCCTGTAATGCCATGGCCAGAATGGATGTGATAGTGTACCCAAATCTATTTTAACATGTCCGTTGGGGATTTGAACATTTTTCTTGATTATGAAATCCCTGATAACATACCACTTGCTCATCCCATATTGAAGTTTAGCTCTTGAAATAGTTTTTTCTCACCAATTTATTCATCTACAGCCAGTGAAAATCAATATGTTTGGTTAATCTAAATTAGAGAAGCTCAGAAAGATCTTCTAGGTAAGAAAAGAGTTGAATTTTGCAGATTTGCAAAAGATAGTATGTTGTATATATCAGTGTATAGGTCCTGATGCTGGAAGACGCTTTAGAAGACCTAGAATACAATGCATTGTGGAATGGCTGTGGGTGTTTTTATCTATATAAATCAATCAATAATATAATTTAGAATGTTTTTGTGAAGAATTTAAACAAATATGCTTTTAAAAATTTAAAATTATAAAGATAAGACATTTTATTATTATTTTGATGTCATTTAAAACATACTAAGAAAATTCAATGGAATAAGGAAAATTCAACTAGCAGATGCTTAAGACAGCCATAAAATGTGAACAACGATTAAGACATTAGGAAAGGTTAGCAAACACAATGATGTTGTCAGAGAGGGTTTAGCCTTAAAACTACTGAAACAAAAGTTTCGGAGTGTTCTGTCAAATATGCAGCACAGTCCATTAATTGTTAGAATAATACACCCAGAATATGCTTCTGAATATTTTCCACAATGAGAGACACCATATCACAAGAAGCATTTGAATACAGCCTTTTCTGCCTATTACTGTCTTGAATATAGCTTTTTCTGCTTACTACTATCTTGAATATAGCCTTTATTGCCTATTACTGTCTTGAATATGGCTTCTTATTTTTAGGATTCCATATCAATTTGTATTTTATTCATTTGTTTGGCTATGTTCTTATTACCTTGGTAATTCACTAAAGGTATGACAAGATTTAAACCATTAATTCAAATTAATTCAAAACATTAAACAATTCTTTTACTACTTATCAACATCATTCCAAGAAAACCTTAATATACTGCTTTTATCTGTTCATGTAATGCCGTTGGCCTGAAATAAACAACAAATTTAATGTGGAAGCATCTTACACAGTAGGACTTCATGATTTCACAAACCATCCAGAATATTTAAAATCACACACCTCCTAAGTCAATTTATTATTAATAAAAGGGTAAGGATCAGGTGTAATAAGATTGCACATGAGCACTAACCAAGAGACAGCAGATATCTTTGAAGAGACACCTCCCTAAACTACTGATACTCATGGGGAGAAGCACACCCTTCCAACCACCCAAAAACTGATGTTTTACACGTGTTACAATTTGTATATTTATCTAATTTGGTTGCAGGTTCCAAGGTAGACTTATCTTAGTTGTAGGGTAGGGTTATGTCTCTAAGTATATTGTGTTTCTTGTTTCATTTGGATTTGTGAATTTTGGGCAGATTACAAGGCAATCCAAGAAGGAACATTACATATAAGTGTTCATAAACTGCATTCTATATCTAAAAGTAGCATCTTATCATATTGGAACTGAGCTTATATTAATCATCATTTGATTCACTCTCAAGGTTGGCCAGGTTTCAAGGTAGACTTATCTTATTTGTAGGTTAGGGTTATGTCTATAAGTATATTGTGTTTCTTGTTTCATTTGGATTTTGTGAATTTTGGGCAGATTACAAGGCAACCCAAGAAAGGGACATTACAGTATAAGTTTTTTCATGAGCTGCATTCTATATCTGAAAGTAGCATCTTATCATATTGGAACTGAGCTGATATTAATCATCATTTGATTCACTCTCAAGGTTGGCCAAGTTGTCAAAATGTAGTATAATTCTAAAAAGGAATTGCAAAGAGGGGGAACAGCAAGGCCTCACTAGGCACACCTCCTAATGAGATTGGTTGAGGATTGCATGAAACAGATTCTGCTCTTGGGCTTAGGGTTCAGGACACCCTGTTGCAATCTTCCCTTCAAGCTTATATATTGTCAGTTATTGAGGTAACTAAGAAAGGGATCCTGAATCATAAGAGAAGAGAATGATAGTGTGATGAAGGGGAATGTTGTACAAGCTCTGCTAGGCATGCCAAGTCATGGGCATGGTTAAGACCACATGAGGGCAAGGGGGACAGAGTTTCTGCTCTTGGTCCTAGGATGGGGGATAATTAGGCACCTCATCATGTCCTTCCAGCCCTCATTATGTTTGAGCCCATGAGAATTATATGCTATAAGTGTATTTCTCTCCTAATCTTTAAAAAATGATTCATTACATGTCTTACAATTGTATTAACATCTAATTTGGTTTCAGGTTACAAGACAGACTTATCTCATATTATTCCTAGGTTAGGGCTATATCTCTTAAGTATATTGTGTTTCTTGTTTTATTTGGATTTTGTTAATTTGGGCAGCTTTCAAGGCAGTCCAGGAAAGAGACATTATAGTCCAAGTGTTTTCATGAGCTGCATTCTAGCCCTGAAGGTAGCTTCCTATCTTACTGAATCTGATTTGATATCAATCATGGTTTTGGTTCACTCTCACGGTTGGTCAACAAGCCAAAATCGAGAATTAGAATTTAAAGTAATTGGTTACTTAGTAAGGAGCCCAGTGCAACTATATCAGGAACATTCATCTACATATAACCATCAGAATCTACAAATTGTAGTTCATATGACTTAGGTCAAACAATAGAATACCTAAACTGTAGGGGTGTAATCTGTTTACACATACAAACTACTTTATAGATAACATACTGCCAATCAAAAGCCATTCTGGCTTGAGCATAATGCCACAAAATTTAACATCACTATAAAAATAAAGTTAAACAGAACAATATGCCTTACAAGCACCATTGGGACCTTGTGGCCCTAAATAGTACAAGATACCTTACAAGCAACCATTAAGATAACAAGATAGGTCCAAACACACTTTCAATGTGCATTATACCATGGACCTTTAGTCCTTTATCTGTGTTCCTTGCACTGTCCTAGTCAATAACACTGTCAGCATCAACATGGTAAAACTGCTGGTGACCATTAAGGAATGAAATGACCTTTTGCATCTATTAGCAAAGTGGAGGTTCTGGCAGAAGGCCTGTAAAATCTTATTATTCAACCTTTATGCATTCTTTCTTGTAACTAAGAAATGATAGCATTCAGTTTGAATGCCCAATGCTTGCCTCTGCTTTCTACCTGAGATATAACTTGGCTTGTCCTAAAAAATGTTACTCCTCTTTACTATTTTAGTATCTTCTTATCATTACTGTTTACAGTGAACTCCAATTGTTACTACCTTACATTAGCATTTATTACACCTCACTGGAGGAATCCTTTATTTGCCGAGCTCTTAGGCTTTATATAATTTTATTGTAACTGCATTAGCAACATTCATCAAAATTAAAAACCCCTTTCAAGTGGAGGTATGAGACGGGTCTACATGGACATCAAGACAGCCCAACCACAGGACACTTGCTCCTATCATCCACACTACAACCAAAGTGCCAATTGCATTTTCTAGATATCACAATTTAAACAAGCAAATAAAAGTAAACTGCCTCTAAGCAGAATTATCTTATGCTTCTCTATACTTGCCCCATGAGCCACTGCATCGTATATGCCCCAAGCTCTCAAATGACCAAAGTGAATACTCTTGATTACTATGGCCACACTTGCTATAATTACTAAACAAGGTCTTTAAAATTCATCAGGCTGATCCTTCTCAACTATAGAAATAAAATTATTTCAATTGTTTTATGAATGTACTCTTGACCACAGAAAATTCCTGAATTAAGGACCCTTTATATGCCATTTAATCTGCTGTAGTATTATAAACTTGAGTATTTACCATTTACCACATACAAATATGACTTTGGGGATACCATCTGCATATTGAATCTCATTAGAGGCAGTTGTGATATTCAACGTATTGCTGGTCTCAGTATTTAGATGCCTGGAAAAAAGAATCAATGTGCCAGAAATTACTCTAGAGGGTGTAAAATAGCTTCTTGATTGGCTTTTTAAGGATTATACTATGATCAAATTCTGAATAGTGGGCTACTTTTGAGGCTACCAGCGGATAAGGGATTTATCATTTAGATAAACTTAATAAAGCTATTGTATAGTGGCGAGAATAAAATCAGTTCTTTAATGATACAAAGACATTTTTTGGTTGGAGCCATGGCTCAAATTTTTGTTGTACCTGCTAGATTAGTTTAGCAAAGCTTTGGCCCGCTCAATGGAAGCACATCTCAGCACTCTATATGTTGTGGAAAATTGTCTTAGATCTATGAATATGGAAGTGGTGCTTGTAAATGCAGATTAATTTATGGTAAGTGGAGCTGAAGAATGAAATCTGCTAGGTAGGAGAAAATGAAAAATTCAAATCTTGAAAAGTTTGATTTTGAGATGGAGGGTGAACTATAAGTTTTAAGCAGAGAAATGACATCATTCATTCATTCTAATATATATGTCAGTTAATTTCCAAAATTCTATTTTAGTATTGTATGGAGACCAAAGAAAAACTGCAGTGGCATTGTTTTGGAAATCCTTCTCTCTTGAGGTGGTTTATTTTGAAACTTACATGATTGAGTTTTATTACATTATATCAAGAATTGACCCACATTTTTACTGAGCCTTGATTGGTTACCATGGCTTTTAATTTGTGCTGATTATTTCCATTGTAATATTGGGTTAACCTTAAAACATGATAAACTATTTGATTAAAGATTTCACAACATATGTACAATATTAAAAATTTTAGTATCTTCCAAGTATCTTTCAAGTGTCATCCAATTTTTTTTGTTTCATTATTGCATGCAGATGCGTGGAAAATGATAGTTAGGCTTTTTGGAAGTTCTTCTCCATTGGTTGATTTAGGCTAAATTTTCACTTACATCTTTCATTTGTATTACATTATACAAACAAGTGTCATGCATTTCTAAGGTGTCCTGTTTTGCTTACTAAAGCTTCAAGTTATAGAGTTTGTTTAATCGTAATTTTCAGTAGGGCTAACCTTATAAATTATTTGCTACTGTGTTATTTTCTTCTAAATCTAATATTTTAATAACTTGTTTGTTTTTTATGCTCTCACTAATATCAAATCCTTTCATGGAGCTTTAAACAAAACTTTCACAAACCTTGTCAATATTTGCAAGCTGGTAAAACTACCAAATGTTCTTCTGTGCTCTCTTAAATCAAACCTGTCACCTTTCGAAAACCGTGCTCTATAATGTAGTACCTTACATAAACACTGGGTTATGCTGTTTCAGTAAAAAGGGAATGCTAGAAATTGCATTTAATAGTACATACCTGTAAATTCACTCAGTTACACTACTATCATGTTGCTTTACCGTGTTATTGGAATGACTGCTATATTTATTTCCCTAGAGATCCATACATGTCTGTACAAGAGAACAGAAGTAAGCCAGAATGAATAGACATTGCATTTAATTGTTGCTGGCTTAAGTGTCTTTTTATTTTTGGTTGGGTTTTGCAGCATATTGCGTTGTTGCAGATGAATCTGTTGGAAGGCAAATGCCAATGGCTTTTCTTGAACGTATCAAGGAAGACTTTAAGAGGAGATATGGTGGAGGAAAAGCTGATACAGCTGTTGCACACGGTCTGAATAAGGAATTTGGGTAAGAATGCTGCGGTTGTTTATGGCCCTATGATGTTTAACTGTGCCAACAATTATGAATAACACCATATCAATTCTGCAGTTCAAAATTGAAGGAACACATGCAATATTGCGTGGATCATCCAGAAGAGATCAGCAAGCTTGCAAAAGTGAAGGCCCAGGTTTCTGAAGTGAAGGGTGTTATGATGGACAACATTGAGAAGGTAAGCCTTCTTGGTCAGATGCTTTATGGTATACAATATGATTTTTAGGCCTGTTTCTTAACATGTCAGGAAATTGTTGTCAGCGTGAGTTGTGATATTTTCTTCTGTATTTATTTGGTTTTGTTTTGTAATATTGACACAATGTTTGCAAAACAAACAAACTATGTGCTGGGAGTACAATATTATAGAAGAGCCTTGTTCAGAAGAACACCATGGAAGTCACCAGTAAAAAGCCAGAGCTAAACTTCCAGTCTAGGCATGGGAATTTGAGTATGCCATTAGGTAATTTTTTTTGGGTTTGGGTACATGTGGACATCAAACTTTGTGAAATTCATGTATATATTAACCTAAAAAGAGCATATAATATCTAGTTATTGCCTTTTTATTTTATTCTCCTTGTGCTCTCTTTTATCCTGATGATGCATCACGGAGTATGATTTGAAACATTGACACAATTTTTCACACAATTGCATCCAGGAACAATAACTAGATATTTCATGGATTGTGGAAATTTGTTAGCATTAAGAGCACATAAGTCTGAATAACTACGTGAGATACATATAATATAAATAAATGCAATTGCCATAAAAATATATCCCATGTAGAATACAAAGTCTTGTATCTTCAGAAACGGGCTAAGGAAAATCTCAGAATGCAAAACTGCATATGCATTATACATTAAAGATCAAGAGCTACAGTTCTGAAAAGGTCTATTTAGGAAGAAACAAGGGGCTGAAGGTTACGAGATTGTTGCTCAGTTCATAAGGTGTGAGACTTTTATTGAACTTAAATGAGTTCCAGGATTCAGAAAACCGATTGTCAATTTTAATTCACAGACAGAGACAACTGAAATGTGAAACTTAATGCTGCCAAGAATATTTTTCATTCATGCCATGTGTAATTTATACGCTCACAATTGCTGAGGCTGCATCTTGTTCTGATACAAATCAAGAAGAGTTATAACAAGATACACTAATAAAGGGCAAAATGCCTATCGTAAGTCATCAGTGCTATGACAGCTGACATATTTATGTTCTGGAATACATGAATGGAAAATTGAGTTACTATCTCTTCCTAGCATTTTATGGGTACATTCTGAGTTATGCATTTGTTTGGATTTGCACTGACGTATTGGGATGATTGCCGTGCTCTGTTCCGTCCACAACAAACTGAACCAGAACAATATAAATTGAATGGAGCACAAACCTAGGATTCAAGGGGAGTGATACAGTGATTGAGTTCTAATTACCAAAACTATCCAACTATGAATGCGGGACCATGAATTAAAATATAAGGAGATGGACTGTTGAGCTCTATTGATTTGAGCAGATTCAACTTCCTTGCCAAGAAAGTCAACTGTGGCTTTTGCTTGGGTATCACGATTTGTACATTTTTTAGCTAGCTTGGAAAAATACATACCCAGATGGAAAGGGGTTGTCTGTTAAAGGAGTGACAAAATTTCTGAAGTTGTAGCCATCTTTAGTATCATGTTCCAACACATTTTGCATTTTGCATTTTGCTATTGACAATCCTAGAAGAGAAGTTGTTGGGAACGGTAGACCTCACTTTTGGTTTAATCAAGTCCTTAGCAGCAGCATTGTTAGGTTCTAGCACAATACGAATATAACTTCAAAAATTTTGTTCAAGAACAAAGCATTGCTGATCCTTTAGACATCTGCTGCACTTGGATTAAGTTTACAAACTCATATTTTATTCTACAGACTCTCTCTATTTTCTGTATGCCTATTGTTGTCCAAGGACTTTCTTTAGTCAGCTTTAGCTACATTGATAAGCAAATTCAGCTGCAGTGCAACCAACGATAAGTTGACTTCACTATTGAAGCTAGTAAATGCTGATCTTCTATCTTGAAATTTATCCTATTCTTTTATGTATTTCCGGCTTATATTGTGTCTGACTTTTTTAGCATCAAGGTTTTGGATCACTTTGTGATTCATCATCAGGATGAGAGTGCAGGAAATTTAATTGTATTTCTTAACTACTCTATAAACCAAAGGTTTTTGGGGAAAGAACCTAACCAAAACTTACTAAAATATTGTGAAATGGCTTGTCAGATTAAATAATATCAGGAATGAGTCCATTAAAATTAGGACATATTAAAATTAGGACATAGGACATATACTTTGTCCTGATGATGAATCACATAAAGTGTTTCAAAATTTTGACACAAAGAATGTCCTGATAGGAATCACAGAGAGATCCAAAACTTTGACCCAGAAACACTCGCAGTTGTTTTCCAGATAAATAATGTCAAACAACCAAACTAAGTAATAAACTGTTTACCAGTAGAATTAGCTTAAACAATAAGAAACATCCTCCACAATTTCAGCAAACCGAGGTTCAAGCAAATTTCTGACAAATTTCTCTCTTAGACACACAAGTGCTGAGATCAAAACCTAAGGTTTTCAAGTAGAACCGAACACAACAAGACTACTTTATCATGAGTTGCTTGTAAGAAATTTTTAGCAGTGGAGATCCCTTGAGCCATCTGTAATATAGTCTCAATTGTTTATTTAAAAAATGAGCCTAACATGAGATAATAAGACCTCAAGGAACAAACTAGCACGGAGCAAGTGCCACTTTTAGCCTTAAGGCATATTTAGAAATAGTTTGGTATTATTTCATTGAATGAGCTTGCCATTGTGAGTGATCATTAGCAATATTCTAATATAGAAATTGAGTGATCTTATGCAATATTCATTCTTTCTATAGAAAATCAACTTGTAGCTGGAATATCCTCTAGCCATGGCCAAAGCTTTATTCTTATAAGGTTATACCTAGGAAATCTGAAGGATTGACACGTCCCTGACCAAGTAAATACATCACGGTTAACATCAAAGTGCTCATGTAACTGCCCTGCTCTTCAAACAGACCCCAAAGCAGGAGAAAGTATTGGCCCAATTGCAAAAGAACCAAACATAAGATTTAAAATGCAAGTGTTACTAATAATGCTTACTTTTAGGCATCCCATTGAACAATATAATATCTAACCAAATGATTTGCAGTCTTGTTCCCATAGGGAGAGCTTGAAAAATGACTTGACTGGTAAGTAATGGTATGTAGCCTAAGCTCTTTAGTGCCCAAACCTCAAAGGCACTCCAGGCAGCTGCACAGCCTCTTTGTATTGCCTTAGCATCTGACCACAATAATTCACTAAAACATTTTATGAAGCATATCAACATGCTAGGTATCAAAAAGGACAGGAACATGACAAATACTTTGTGAAGATGGACCTTTTTGACATGCTTGAAACTTTGTCGCTAAAGAAAGTAGATGACCTTGCACTTTGGAACACTGATATGAACTCCTTGTCAAACACCTATTGCGACATATCTTTACAAGAGGCACTGAGAGAAGAGAATACCAAAGTATCTGGTCAGTTTTATTAGGGCCTTCCAACTCGAACTCAAACATGAAATATCTGTGAAAATTTATCTAAAGAAGTCCAATTAAACTGTTTCTGATCAGATGTATATTGAAATTCAAATTCAAATTGTATTTATATACTGATACATTATAAGCATCAATTGTGAAAGGTTCCAACTTCTATGGAATTCTAGAATACCAAAGTACCTAGCCACTTATTAGGGTCTTCCAATTCAAACTATCTGTGAAAATTTATCTAAAGGAGTACAATTCAACTGTTACCAGTTAGATCTATGTCAAAAGTTCAAATTCAAATTGCACATATATACTGATACATTATAACTATCAATTGTGAAATGTTCCAACGTAATGGAATTCTTCTTTAATGCTCAAATATATAAGGTTGGAGTCCATAAATTTTCAATTTATTTTTCACATATTACATATTGGTTGGTTAAATGAAAATCTTATGTTATTTGTGTGCAATATTATCCCACATTGATATCATGGGATGTTTGTACTGTTATTTTGTGGCATATGCTTAATAGTTTTATGCAACATCAAGCCGACATGGTGAGATGTTTTTTAACTGCTGAATTCAGGGCCTTCTAAATTTATATCTGGGTCAGTTTCTTGTTCTGATACTATTGAAGATGACAAGAAATGGAAGAATATTAAGTAGCGAATAAAATTCCAGCCAAATACCTTCAAAGAATCTGAGAGATTCTTTCTTGTGAATATGAATTTGTTATCATGTCAAATTGGCACATACGGTAATGTTGCAACAGGCTCTGCAATATTGAACCTCTAAGCATTGACACAGTTTTTGAGGCACTGATATGTGCGATCTCATAGGTCAGTGCGTAATGCAAGACAGAATATAAGTCATGACATATACTGCTTCATATGAACTTTAACTAAATTATCATCATAATTAATTTTAAAAAATGGAGTTCAACCAGAGTCCTTTTGAGGTATAGTATTAAGTGGTTATGATTTCCACAAGCATTTTCTGAGTTTTGAAACAAATGATTGTGTGTATAGCAATTCAGGACAGCCAAATCATTTCAAGTTTTTTGGTTGATTATGTACGAAATTGGATCTGTTGTGAGATTGCTCTATTTGGTGATTTATTTTTTCTTCACTAAAAGTCTGATTTAAGTTTTGCTTTTAAAAGGTTCTTGATCGTGGTGAGAAGATTGAACTTCTGGTTGACAAAACAGAAAACCTTCGTTTTCAGGTTTGGTTCCCTTATAGCCTTCTACAAACCAGGCCTTATGGTCTCTGTCTTTATTCCTCATTAGTTCTTTTTTTCACTTCTTCGAAAATTCTGTTTGAAGCATCATGCCAGTGCAGCTTTTAAGTGCAGTTAGTACTTTCTTCCTTCCATGTAAGAAGAGCCAAATGAAGCTTCATCAGGAACTAAAGGTCATTGTTTTTGTACTCTTTCTTCAGGCACAAGACTTTCAAAAGCAGGGAACTCAATTGCGCAGAAAGATGTGGTTTCAGAACATGAAAGTTAAACTGATAGTGCTCGGTATTTTGGTGGCCTTGATTCTGATCATCATTCTTTCTGTATGTCATGGCTTCAATTGTGGAAAGTAATCTTGATCAAGGAAGTTCATCTTGAACTGGATGAACTGTTTTGGCATGGTGATTATATATCTTGTGATCCTCTCTGTCGGAATTGGTTGAGGTACTTTTGTAATGTTCTTAGGGGGGTTGTTAGTTACTGTCACTATTTTGATATTACTTTCTGACTGGTATAACAAAGGGGAATTGGTCAAGATTATCACTACAGGGCAGAGAGCCTTTTAGGGTATATGTCTAGTGTATTATACAAGGACATGCATTTTTTTATTGTTTTAACTATTCATTGACTTTGATAAAGTTTGTGGTTTATAACTGATTTCCAGATGGTGAATCGGGTTTTTGGATTTTTATGTTGATTCCAGTTTACCTTTTTGATAAGAACATACGGAGTTGTTTTACTTGACACTGAATTACTACATGTACTAGCAAGGCAAGTCTTTTTCTATATATAACAAGTAAATACTACAGGATCTTTGCACAATTAACTTTTTAATGTTTCTCTTCCTAACCAATACATAGTGTAAAGAAAAATAGCAGTGATGCAATTCATTTGACACTCCCGAACTCCCTGGAGGAGTATGTGACCAATATTATATATTATGGCTAAGTTGGAAGTAAAATCACTTTTAGAATTGGCTGTTTGGAGTGATTACTTTTTCCTGGGTTTTATTTGCACATGTGGAGGTATTATTGCTTTAGCTTCTGTATGGTTGGCAAATCTTTAATCCTTTGCTTGCTTTTTGTATTTCTAGTTTTGCTAGTTTTGCTTTAGCTGTAGGAATGTTGCTAAATCAACAACCTTAAGTTTATTTTGTGAATATGGAACATTCCTATGTGATTTGTAGGTGAGAATAAGTGACCCAGGGTCGTACAATTATAGATACCATATGAGATGATTAATGAGGCAAATAACGAGATTTTGAAATTGACATTGGAATTTTTAGGCCATAGCTTTTGCACTTTTAAAAATTTGGTTGGATATTTTTTTGGATTTCCATTTACATTAAACTTAATTTATTGCTTAATAATTGTATGCAATGCAAGTTTAATGATAATTAGCTTGGTTTGGTTTTCTTTTATTTAGTTGGGAAACTCTTCAATAAATCGAGTTTAAGCGCAATATGTAAAGACAAAACTGGAGGACTTAATAAAATGTTGTTTGAATGAAGAGTGATAGCTGTAGTACTCTGATGTACTATAAACGGAATATGTCAATAGAATGTAAAAGCTTGAGTCAGCTAGTGAAGTTTGTAAGATGTGACCGTTTCACTTCCACCAAGTCTCTTTGCCATGCACGCTATGCCTATTGTGAGTTCTAAGAATTGTTGAATTGACTGTTTTGATATTGTTTTACTTTTTCGTACACTTTTTCAAATGAGGTTTAGCGGGCATATTTTTGAAGGTTGGCATTGTGCAATTGCGGTAATATATCCTTATCATAGATGTAAGCAGGGACTTAGTAATTTGGCCTCCTCATAAGAAAATTTAGAGAATTTATTGAGAGGTCTGTTCAATCAATTTCTCTATTATGAGAAAGTCTAACTGGAGAGACGTTAAACATTGTATTCCTTTAATGTTTGATGATTTGATTGATGTCATTAAAACTGTGTGCAATGGCGGGAATGTTTGGATCAAATATGAAGTGCATAATAAACAATTTGGCCTTATACCAAGATCGAGAAAAATGATTAAGAGTTTGTTTTTTTGGCACTCCATTCCGACAGTCCAATGGCAGAGAATAATCTTTCAATATTTGATGCTCAAATTGATGTTTGTGGACGATAGAATAAATTATACATGATATTTTTATTTTTGTTTTTTGGTTGAAGCAGTGTTGACGGGCAAATGGTTTTGCCAGTACACATGTAAATGCTTGCAAAAATAACTGATCTGATCTATATCTTAGCGACGTGCATGTCATTGGTAACAAGATTATTCATCACGTGAAGGACAATTATTATTTCAAATAAATACTCATTATTTATTGGAAAAAGTCATTTATAAAGGCATGATGGAGATGTTAAGTTTAGGTGGTTCATAACATCATGCCATGTCTTCCAGTGACACAGAACAATTCCCTAGGTGACTGCTACGTTGCTAAAAAATGTGTAGCAGCAGCGAGAACTTGTATCATTGAGTAATGCTGAAAATACGGGGTAATGCTGAGAATACCTTCCTGAATATCTGCTGCAGCTGTTCACTTCTCTTTGGCACCCGGACGGCATGCTAGAAACACCTCTGATCTCAACACCAACAGCCCCAGACCACGTCGAGACCTCCGCAGTCATTTGCCTCAGAATGGAGGAGATTTAAGACCTCAAAGTGCAGATTAGAAAATAAATGCACCACACCTTCCAGAAGTAGGCTATACTGTCTAAAAGGGTCATTCCCCTAAGAAGTTGAATGTGCACAGACCATTGCAAATGATGTAAAAAATTGTGTTGCTTAGATACGAGGCATCCATGAAATCAAAAACCCACAAGCAATAAACTACTCTTTTTCGAGATATGCGCAAAAAGGTGATTGTTTTGATGTGTAGTTGAAATGGTATTATGGGCCAACACTGGGAAAAGTGTTTATAATTTTTTTTGTCAGGGTAACATAGGCTGCTATCAGTTGCTGAACTGCCGAGACAAAATTACAAAATTACACCCACGCTGAAAACCAACGGTCAATAGAAACTCCAAACTAGAAATATAATACAATTGTTTAAAAGTTTCAGTTTTTATAAAGCCTACCAAAACTTTTAGAGTCGCAACAATTGAAGAAATCAACACTAGTTACGGAAATATTGAAAGTCGAATTAATAAATCCCTGTATTAATCACGTAAGTTATAAATTTGAAGGCACTTTTTTAAATTTTTTTTGGAGGGTTCAGACCTGTGAGGCAGCCCAACAAAGCACGAAGCTGGTGAGCTATCAACCAGCGAAGGTCACCTAGATGTTATAGGACCCTGATACGGGCTCACTCATGCTTGAAACCTTTTCGGCTTAGCGCCAAGGACTGAGGATCATCCACACTGCCAAATTTGCTCGGGGCACGATCCTGGCCTCATCCCTTATGATGTCTTTGGGCTTTGCACTTAGCAAGACTTGATCCCTGGTGGACTCTTTGTGAGCCATTCAACTTCGCCAATAGACCAAGGGCCTGTTGACGAAGGCACTTTTTGAAAGAAATATAAAATATTGTTTTCTGCTACCTTCGAAAATTTGCGGTGGCATTGGAAGCAAAGAATGAGTTGAAATCGAGGTGGCAATGACCAAAAATTCGGTGAACTTCAAATTCCACTAATGAATGCTGAATAGACTGGGGGATTCGGACCGTCGGAATAGGTTAATGCCTAACACTAACTAAATGTATGGGAGAGACATACAAATGATATTTAGATTTTCGTTAGTTTGCCCGAAAGAACAAAATGTTATTAGATCATCCTTGTAAAACGCTAAACAATGTTTAGCGAATGTTTATATGTAGGTTGTAGATCCATTTCCTTGTTCAAGTCATTCCTTGTTGGCTGTGGAGTGTAAATATTTGTTATTAAGTCGCTTATGTGTTTTATTATACGAGGCAAATGAATGTTTTGTAGACTGCCGTTTGATTGCATCATTTCACTTATGCAAAATGACATTATAATGATATAGAATTTGGGAAGTAGATTTAATTCCTTGTTTAGGTCATTCGTTGTTGGCCGTGGAGTGCAACCATGTGTTATTAGGTTCCATATGAGTATTAGTTTGTCTGGCACAAGCCAAACGAATGTTTTGTAGACTACCTTTTGAGTACATCATCTCACACGTGTAAAATGATGTTCATAATGATATAAACAATTGTGAGTTGGACTTTTAGACTGGCGTCAGGATGTATCAGATCTTGTTGATCTTGAGCTTGAAACCATAGGGCTGGCTTCAGGATGTATCAGATATTGTTGATCTTGAGCTTGAAACCATAGGGCTTGCACGAGGTATGACCATTGTGTTATGAACACTTGGGAAGCGCTTGGTGTACTACATACTGTTAAGCTGCTTATATGAGAATACTATTCATGCATGCTATAATCAGTGGATCTCTCTATATCAATTGCACAATGAACTGATTGGCTGGTTGTGGAAGGCGACCCTTTCTACATACTCTATACATGGGAATTGAAGGCTCTAATGTCATTGTTTTTAAGAATCTAAATTGTGTTTGTTGTAAGATCATTGTTCAATTGGGGATGATATGTGGAGTACTAACCATGGATAGCTATATGGTTTTTCAGAATCTAAATTGTTTTTTTTGTAAGATCATTGTTCAATTAAATTGTGTTCGTTGTAAGATCATTGTTCAATTGGCGATGACCTGTGGAGTTCTAACCATGGATAGCTATATGGCACAATATTCTTTAGAGTTGGTATGGTATGATATGTGTTGATCATGAATTTATTTTAGGACGTGGGCTCCTACTAACTCTTGTTGATAAATATAGACAATTATGATTGTGCATGTAAGGATATTAAAGTACATCACATTATTCCCTTGCCATCACATCACATAGTGGCTCCTCTTGAAAAGGATGTGTTGTGCTTTACATAAAATGGTCACATTTTGCTAAATAAAATGTGAACATTCATGTTCATATTGAGTCTTAAAAAGGGGGAAATGGGGTTCTAGTTGCAACTCCTTGAGTCTTATGGTTGATGGTCTCATAGTAGGATTATATCTACAAGGGTATATCTTTGTTAGTTGTGTGCTATATTTATAAATTTCATACATCTCAACTAAATTAATAATGAAAGATATAGCAATGCAAAACAAGATGAACAAGACATAAGCCAACATTACAAGACACTAGATCAAGATTTTTGTTCTTGACATATTAAGGGAAAACCTCGATGCAGATGATAACTACAATATCATACACTAATTTGAAAGTGACCCTATTAGGAGACATGGCCCTATTAGGAGTTGATACAAAACCTTTACTACATTAGTCCTTGTTAAAGGATAGATCCCTTTTTAAAAGGTTCACAACCTTGTAAGGAGTTGATGAGAACAAAAGACTCATTGCCTAAGCACATTGCTAGAAGGGTGAAGGTTAAAGCCACCTTCAAGAGGACTCACTATCTGAAAAGAGAGGTTAAATCCACCTTTGATAAATTGATTGATGACAACTTAATTACCTATAAGTTCCATTGAAGTGCACAAGGAATAATTATAGATTTCGCTTGCACCTCTATTAAAGCATCTGACCAAACCCTCATCTTTGCTTTGATATCCATCATCAAGGCTCACATCTATATTATCCACTTACCATACATTTCATCATCGAAATTACTTTCCCTTGTACAAGTTACAATAAGCAATCAAGTCATCCTATTTGGACTTCCCCAATGCACAAATAATTGCATCAACCAATGCTAATGTACACATGGTACCTATTTCAAGTCTTTGACAATTACAAACATCAAAACATGAGCCATGATCCATAATCAAAACTTTCCGATCCTTAGTACACACTAGAATGTCTAGTTGGCTCCCAAAAGCAATTATCCAAATGCCACACGCTAGTGACCAATATACCAATATAAACTCAACAGATTGAACCAAAACTCTCGAACTGTGCTTTGATACAAGTCTTCAACCATATCTTATTCTCACATACAACAATTCTAGCTCACCAAAGATCTATACTCAAAATACAGTAATCACCTCTTGCATAATCTTGTCACTAGCTTGCAACTAGTCTTGACAAAATTATTGGCAACTCTCTCATATCAATACATAAAGCTTTGCAATTGAAGACATAAGGTCTTCGCTCACTCTGAAACATATATCCAAGATCACATTTTTAAAAACTTTGTACATTGTTCGTACTACTTTGTCCTACAACATGTAACATCTAGAATTATAGTCTGTTCAACTCATCACTAAAACATCTGTTGACATCATGACAAAAGCTGAATGTGAACATCTCATACATAAACAATTCCAATCAACAATCTCCCCCAATATCCAACACATCAAACAATCTCCCCATTTGGCATTGATGGCAACATATGCATGAAACACCATCAATAAAAAAGTAATATCTCCTCAATACAACATTCCAAATATCCTCAACATAAATTCCCCCTAACATAGTAGGAGTTTTTTCACATAATTTCCCGCTTTTGACATCAACAACAAAGTGTGCCAAATAATGTCAATCTCTAAAACAATATCTCCCCCTGACATTACACTACTTTATAACATGGATCTTTTATGATTTCCCTAATCCAAGCAACATACATGCCACTCAAAGGAAAATCGAGTGCCACAAAACATAACAGGTGCTTTGATCACCAAATCTTCTTACCTTAAGTTGATTCAAAAAGATCTTATAAGCTTATCTCTAATCACGACCACTACTCATTCTTGAGGAGCAACACCTAAGCATCACATCCATAAATGTAATAATGCTTTGATAACCCCTAGATCTATGCATCATTTAGTTCTCATAAGGAAGGCCATCACCCCAAGCATAGTGTTGAGACACTCAAAGGTTTCTTAGGCAAAAGCTTTGTGAAAATGTTTGCTATCTATTCTTTTGTGCTTACATACTTTGAATTCACTTCTTTGTTTGCAACTTTCTCTTTAAAAAGTGATACTTGATCAATATATGCTTTGTCTTTGAATGCAATATTGGATTCTTTGACATGCAAACTCTGCTTGTGTTGTCACAACAAATAACTATAGGCTCATCGACAACAATACCAATATCCTTTAACATTTGTTTTATGCATACTAACTAAGTGTAATTATTTGCAACAATAATATGTTCTGATTCAACAACAAATCGAGATATACAATCATGTTTCTTTATTTACCAAGAAACATGCCTCCTTCCAAGAAAAAGATGACTCCTCTACTAGTACTTTTTTTGTCATCCACACTTTTTGTTTAATCAACATTAGTAAAAACATGCCAAGCGAAATCATCAAATCTATTATACCATAAACCACATTCCAAAGTTTCTTTTAATTATCTAAATATTCTCTTCACATCTGCCAAATGAGTCTCTTTGGGTACTTTAGAAAACTAAAGTCATACAAAGTAACCTGGCTCTGATACCATGAGTATATGAATAAAATTTGTTGGGCTTTATATTTTATTGTTGTGAGAGGCTATGCATAATTTCTTTTTATCTATGATAGAGATTTTTATCTTTGGGTGTTAATACCACCATATTGACCTTCAACTGAAAAGGAAATTTATAATAAATTATAATATTATATATAAACACGTGTCATACAACATGCATTAAGGCATGTAAATACAAAGAGTTGTATTTGTAATAAAAAGTTATGTTTTGAAAATTGAAGAGACATTCAGTTGGAATGTGAAGAGTCTCTCTTTGTGTTAGATATATCACATCAACCAAAATACATTGTACACTTGAAGTTTATTATCAATAAAATGATCTTTTGTTGTGTGGCAGAGGTTTTCCTAGGATATTTCTCTAGTGGTTATTGTATCAGTTTTGGCCCTTTCTTATTGCTATTTATATTTATTTCTAATCATATTTCAACATTGCTTGAAATCTTGCAACATTTCCAACTACATTTGATATGTTTGGTCTTATACAAGTTAGATATTGTAATCCACAAATCATTGACCTATAACTTTTCTTAAATGTATATAGTGAGTCATCAATAGAAGATAGCTTGCAACGTGTAACCATAGGTGTTCCTTATTCTTGAGTGATTTGCAAACCTAGGGAATATTTCATTTCCCCTATCATTGATGTTCCATATTTGAATTTCATCTTATTAAATTTTTTGTTATTCATCTCATCATTAACACCAAATATGATATCATCAACAAAAACTTCAATAATCAAGATACCATTTGAGATAGTTCATAAATACAAATGACTGTTTGTAAAACCTTTTTTGAAACCAAGATGTAAGAGATACCTATCCAATATAGCATGTCAAGCACTTGGTGCTTGTTTCAATCCATAAAATGTCTTCTTCAATTTGTATACCATGTCTTCTTGATTAGTTAATAGAAATTCATCAAATTATTCTATGTAAACTTCCTCTTCAAGTTCCCCATAAAAGAATGCAGATTTAACATCCATATGATAAACTTTGAGCTCCTTATGAGCTATATAAGCCAAAGAAAATATAACTTCTTAAAGTCTAGCATCAAGAGAAAAAGTTTCATCAAAATATATACCTTGCTATTGTGAATATCCTTTACAAACTTATTTTTCTTTATTCCTTACAACTTCACCTGCTCATTCATCTTTTTCTTGAAGGCCCATTTAGTTCCTATGATTTTTTGAATCTTAGGTCTAGGAACCAATTCCCAAGTGTTTTTGATTAAGGAAAACAAGTTTGAAGGGTGCTTGAAACCCCATACAAATCAAAATATTTTCAATGAAGCCCAAACCAAAAAATACAATAGCCCATAGGTGAAACAGGTCACCAACCAAAACAAGGTGACTAGGGTGGCATCATAGATAACACAAAACTCTTCAACCATCAAAATAGGTTTTGAACGAGCACCTAAAACCCCATGGTTACAAAAGAAATAGACTATAAATCCCCAACCAATTCAAACTACAAAGAACAATGGGCCAAAAGAGCTAGGAGAACCAAAAACGGGATGGCCGCAAACAGGCTGGGCCTCAAGGTTTACCTTTCAGTCTCGTCTTTTGAGAACGTAATGCCATATCAAAATATGGAGTGGAGGGCTTGACATTTTTTCCTTTTACAGTTGTCCATCCATCATTCACCATACCAACAACCTTCTGCCAAGCAAAGTCAACAACACTACAACTAGCCCCCAAAATCCCTGCAGCAGGATCACCACCACACGACATCAGGATTGCAATAGAAGAAGGGACAATAGCAACATCCTAAGACAGAGCCACAAGAGGGGCTGAAATCAAATCACCAGTGACAAAATTCGAAGGAGAGGTCACCACCATTGGGGAAACATTCGTACCATCAGAGACAAAAAACTGAATCCGCCACCAAAGTGTCCCGAGAAGTGCCACCATCCCCAACAGAGGGGGCTTTTTGAACCATGTAGTGGTCATCCAAAACCCCCTTCCACAAAGAAGGTGACTTCTTCGGTCTAGACTTTTTAGAGGAGTAGTGCAAAATAGGGTGGCCGGTCTTATGGCATTTTCTACATTTGAAGGGGATACCCTCATAATCAAGAAGCTGAATCCAAGAGCCAAGAGGGGAGGCCAACTTAATCTTTTTAGGGAGCCCCTTGGAGACATCGATTTCCACCAGAATGCGAGCATACATTGTTTGAAACACATTGGAAGACATAGTATCAACAAACAAGAAGTCCTCGGGGGCCTCCCCCATTGCCTCTAGGACTAAATCCAACCATAGGTGAAGGGGGAGATTTGAAAACCTGACCCACAGAGGAATCTTATTAAAGGATTCTGTCGACGGGTCAAAATCCTTATACTGAGGTTTCACCATTAAGGGGAACTTCTCCCCCCAAGAGAAACCACGACACAAGATAACACTTCTGTCTTCAGTAGTATCAAATTTCACAATGAAAAAACCCCTTGCCACAAGGTAAATTTGAGCTAATTTTGAAATGATGGGCTTTTAAACTCGAGAGATCCAAGCATGTAGTCTAATAAAGAGGGCCAAAACCCCCTAAAATGAAAACTAGCAGTGGTGGAAGAGAAGTCCTCCACATAAGTGATCTCATCAACAATATCAAACTCTAAATCAATCATAATTGGGTTGCTTACAATGATAGGCACAACATCACGGAGCCCCGAACACACAACCTGACCTCCAATGTCAGCCTCATAAGTGGCCACATTAGCATAAGAGATTGCGGATCTACCAGTAGAAAGAGCCGCCCCAACAGGATCCACGAGCAAAGAAACCACAGAGGGGCTGGCAAAAGCCATAGCCGGACGAAACCTAGCCCCATTGGTCGCTTGAGGAAGGGCGGGAGAAGATGGTATATGAAACGTAGCTAGGGCAGAACTGCATAAGACAGAGTCTGGGGTGAACATGGGAGACACCAAACCAAAAATAGCATCAACATCACCCTTCGAAGAGGCCCACACATACAAAGCAAACATAGAGGCCGTCACAGAGGTGGAAGTAGAAGCGAGAGCAATCACAAATGCGGACAAGGGTGCAAGTGACATCTTGTTAGCCTAAAACCTCTCAATGCATACCAATTCCCAAGTGTTATTCCTCTCAATCAAATCCAATTATTCATATTGCATTGATCCAAGATTCATCTTTATAAGTGTTGTGGTTCCATAAGACACATCCCATTTTTCGTTTTGCAAATGGGGACCTTGCCTTTTTTATTTATCTCCCATCCTTTGTCTTCTAGACTTGTTAGATTATAGTCTCTTTGAAGGGGCCTTGATAGTAAAGAATCTTTGGGCCATGTTCGTTGGGCTTTTGGGTCATTTCCTTAGTTTATTTAAGCTTTTGCTAAAGTATCCATGACACTTGCAAAGTTGTGCACTTGCGTACCTTCGTGGGTGCAAAGTTTCCTTTCTTTAGTTATTTCACTTTCAAACTTGTCTAAGTCATCAGTGCACCTTGTGTAGTGGAGGACTTGCACTGCTTCACATGTCTGCAGTCTCAGGTAGTCCACCAATTATCCTTTTGAGTAGTTGCCTACCTAGCGTACCTGCACAGTTCTGTCACTAAGCAAGGGGGAACAATCTCTAAGGCTAATGTCAACTTCTCGGGGACCATAAAAGGGCACTGGGAGGCCTCACTTGAGCACTGACTACTCTTTGCCATTACACCCTCACACCTCACTCGCTCTATGCGTCTGATCTTTTGAGCCCTTGGTGCTTGTTTCAATCCATAAATTGCCTTCTTCAATTTATATACCATGTCTTCTAGATTAGTTAATAGAAATGCATCAGATTATTCTATGTAAACTTCCTCTTCAAGCTCCCCATACAAGAATGTAGATTTAACATCCATATGATAAACTTTGAGCTCCTTATGAGCCGTATAAACCAAAGACAATCTAACTTCTTAAACTCTAGCATTAAGAGAAAAAATTTCATCAAAATATATACCTTCCTATTTTGAATATCCTTTACAAACTAATTTTTCTTTATTCCTTACAACGTCACCTACTCATTCATCTTTTTCTTGAAAACCCATTTAGTTCCTATGATATTTTGAATCCTAAGTCTAGGAACCAATTCCCAAGTGTTATTCCTCTCAATTAGATCCAATTATTCTCATATTGCATTAATCCAAGATTCATCTTTATAAGTGTTGTGGTTCCACAATACACATCCCATTTTGTATTTTGTAAATGGGAACCTTGCTTTTTTAATTTATCTTATGTCCTTTTTCTTCTAGACTTGTTAGATTATAGTCTCTTCAAAGGGGCCTTGATAGTGAAGAAGCTTTGGGCCATGTTCATTGGGCTTTTGGGTCATTTCCTTAGTTTATTTAAGTTTTTGCTAAAGTATCAATGGCACTTATAGAGGTGTGCCCTTGCCTATCTTTGTGGGTGCAAAGTTTCCTTTCTTTAGTTATTTCACTTTCAAACTTGCCTAAGTCATCAGTGCACCTTGTGTAGTGGAGGACTTGCACTGCTTCACATGTCTGTAGTCTCAAGTACTCCACCAATTGTCCTTTTGTGTAGTTTCCTACCTAGCGTACCTACATAGTTCTATCACTAAGAAAGGGGGGATAGTCTTTGAGGTTGATGTCAACCTCTCAGGGCCCATAAGGGTATCGGGGGGCCTCACTTGAGCACTGACTACTCTCTGCCATTATACCCTCACACCTCACTTGCTCTATGCCTTTGATCTTTTGAGCTTGAGGGGACCTCATTTGAGCACTGACTACTCTCCGCCATCGCACCATCACACCTCATTTGCACCATGCCTCTGATCTTTCAAGCCTTGGTTTATAGTTGGTCTTTAGTTGTGCATAGGTGTGCGTCTCCCTCCTCCATGCTTCTCTTTTTATTGTTTTAGGTGTAGTCGTGCCTTTCTAACTGGCATAGGTATAAATCTTGCACAAGCTTCCTCAAGGGTCCTTCATTTATGCCAAGTCAAAAGTCAACATCGCATTAGGCACACCTGTAGAGCTCCACAACTCTACAAAATACTTTTAAGTTTCTTTTGTATTAAGTGTGCATTGCACAGGTGCAATATTCTATATTGTGGTAAAACATTTATGCTCACTTTCTAGTTAGCCTGTCATTGTCTTGTCTATCTATTCATGTTTCTAGTTAGCCTTCCATTGTCTTCTTTAGATTTTTTAAAGAATGGGTTCACAACTTGGGTACTGACACACTATTTTTGCATATGATCATGGAATCTTCATCTACATTCGCATCTCAGGAAAAGGTTGCATCTCCTCGACCAATACAATACAAGTTTAAGGGAGTGATTTCCAAGTCCAAGTTTGTGGATATGCATGTCGAGATTAAAGATACTGAGATTGGCAACATTGGTTAGAATCATTTCCTCAGAATATGCAACAACCCCAAAGAAAGATTGAAAATGATATTCTTTATGGTAATGGTGGGACTAGTAAATGCTGTTTCACACCCAACATCAGTTTGATCTCCTAAACATATTATGACATTGACCAACAACTAGGTGCCAAATTAAAGGGTCGTAAAGAGTGCGACTGGAGATATTGTGATGGATAATAGGCCGAACAATATTGAGGTCTTTCATCTTCCCATTCAAATGAATATTATTCTATCTCTTTTTATAGTGCTCAAAGGTGGTATGGGAAAAAAGGATGCTACTGATTAGTTGGTGTAATGAAGTATTTCACTATACCAATAGTGTATGGATGAGCTAGTAGAGTAGACCTAAATAGAGGCTATGTGGTGCAGATATCAAAAATTATGTTGTTTTACGTAGTAGAGTCACGATACTACTCGTCTCAAGTCACCTGGAGATGTGGATGATCCACTTCATTGAGACAATTAAAACTAGGAGCAACATAATAGATTGGGGTACTATAATTAGTGACTCCCTTGATGAGAAGCTCCATCTGGTAAGGAAAATCCCTCACTTTTTCATGACCTCCTATGCGGTGTACTTATTTGATGCTTGCAAAAAAATCTAGGACTGACAAGGGAAGCCTGCAGGACAAAAATAGATGGTCCTATATTTTATACCCTCAGCTAGTTTAGAAGATTTGTCAAAGGAGACTATGCAAAAAGACTATTTGTCAAGACACTTGCATGTGTGTCACAAATTGGTGCATACTTCATCCAATTCATGACATTCACATACATTAGAGTGGTTGGGACTACTTTACGTCCCAAGAATCTTTCTTGGCATCCTTTTGAAAAATTAATCTTATTGGAGATTAGCTGATAATTGATAATGACATATGAGTGATGTAGACTAAAGCATTGACAAACTTGGGACTCTCCCATTAGCATATGGCTATACACCACTAAGGAGTAAATAGACATCAAGTCTTTTGATCTAGAATGGGAACAATACCCATTGGAGGACTTCCCTATTACTTATCTCTATTTTGATCCTATTGGAATGCACACCAATGTAATGGGATGAGAGATCACCCTTGATGCTTCTATAGAAGATCATTGGTTCAATTGCATAGATGATTATGAAGTGAGAATCCAAGAATACTATACAATGAGCCTACCCCTTGAAGAGGCAAAACTTGGCCTTAGAATTTCCACCAAGGTCTAGAAGAAGGATTCTTCATATGTTCTGGACCCCTTGTACAAAACTGACAAGATTTTTGAGTAATACATCCTAAATGTTGAGGTGGACAAAGGAGGGAATGTTGATACCCAATTTCATGCATGACATGTGATGGATTCACCAATAGATAGGTCAAGAAACTCTTACTAGATCTGAAACCCTACAATTCATCTCTAGCAGCATCAACATAAATGGAGAAGGGTAAAGGAGTTAAAGTTATGATCCTACATGAAAATATTCCTCTCTAGTCAAGCTAGGTATAGTATATAGACATGAGAGGGGTGTGGTTTATTTACGTCAGGAATAGAAAGGGAAAGGGAAGAAAAGGAAGTCTCTCACCATGGAAGAGAAAGAAGAACCTACAGAGGACAATGCCTAGGCAGAAAATAACGATGCTAGTAATAGAGCTAGAACCTATAATGGGGAAGTTCCATTTCACCTTCCACCCTTGAAGAAATTTTGGATGCAGTTTAGGAAGAAGTAGAGGATCCGAAAGATAATGTTTCCCTTGTGAGAAGGACTCATGTTGGAAAGGCAACCAAAGTTGAGAGGAAAAGAATCCAAATAGGGACCCCACCCTCTACACAGGAGCAACCAATTTAAATTTGAGTCTATGGATCATGAAAAGCGAGAAGCTTCAGAAGAATTTGGGTAAGATATGTTTGATTGGTCAAGATTTGATTTTACACCCATGGGGGGAAGTGAGGTAAATAATTTGGAGGAAGGAGAAATAAGGGATGAGAAACTTATAGAGGAGCCTAAGGGTGATGATTTCCATATTCAATCTATTGCAAGGACACCCCAACCTCCTCTAGAATAGAAACAAGTGTTTCCACCCCCTCCTAGTAGACTAGACACTCCTCCACCTCCATCTCCAGAATAAGATAATGTAGTCCTATGTCCACCTCTAGTGAATGATCAAGATCAAGTAGATAAAGGGGAGACGAGTACAGAGAAACCAACATAGGTTCCACCACAAGTTCAATTCCCTTCGGTGCATGTTCCCCCATCTCCACCAAAATAGATAGAGATTATATAAGTGACATAATATAAGTCTACTGAAGGAATGTTAGGATAGAGAGTAGACAAAGATAATGGGCCCCCCACCACTTCTTCATTGTCTCCACAATAATTGGACTTGTCACAGGGTTTGAGGCTGCAATGGTTATCCAAGGGAGTTTTTCTGAGGAAGATAACTTATACCATTGTAGAGGAGTTTTATGTGTTGATTTGGGAAATGTTTGAAGTTCCTGTTGTGCCGCTAGAGCCTCAACAATTAACATTTGTAAAATGAGATAAGTACGATAACTAGGTGGCATAAATTACTATTCCTTCGGCACTAGGGGATACATCTAATTTGGCTCCCAAGAATTATCAGTTATAGGAAATTATTTTGGGAAATCCTTCTTGTGAGGGGGGATAGCTATTGATGATGCTCCAAATTTTTCATGTATTCCTCAAGTTAGATAAAGGTGAGGATGAAATACAAGAATTGAAAAGACAAAATGAGTAAATGAAAGAGTATGTAAAAGAGATAGCAGGTCACATTGACTTGAATAATTGAAAAGTTGCATTAAAGGCTTCCCTCAAGCAACCGGATCCAACCCCGCCACAAAGAGATTCATTTTTGGATGCTTGTTATAGATGGCGTAATAATTTTGAAGAGATAGGAGTAGAGTGTATATAAGAAGTTATGCAAAATTATATATTATTTTGGATAATGCAATAAGGATGGCTAACATTATTGAAGGTCATAACAATATTGTGGATCAATTGGAACACTGGATGGCATTGGCATCAACAATAAGGTAGATGAAGACAAAATTTTCAAATGCTTCTAGGAGTATTGCATGACATGGAGTTGAATAAATTTGATGAGTGGCTTGAGAGGATTAGATTCAGGGTTGGAATAGTGATTAATATGTTTGAGGAAATACAAGATATTAGGAAAAATACTACAAATAATATTGCTAAGGCCGACAAGTTCTTTAGTAGAGAAAGTCTCAAGATTTTTGCTGATGATTCTAGAAACTACTTATGCCCAACAGCAATGGCGGTGCAATAATTCCACACCTCATTCAAATCAGTATCTACTGAATATGATTTAAGAAAGAGTTTTAATGTGAAGGACACATTGAAGAAATTGGATAAGACAAAGAGTTTTGAGCAGTTATAGGTGAAGATCAGAGAATTTCGCTTAAAGATAAAAGTTGAGCTAAAAGAACTTGACATGCCATATTTCTTTGAGGTGACTAGTATTTTGGAGAGGTTTAAGAAAGCATTGAAGATGATTTAAGAAAGAGTTTTAAGGTCGACACATTGAAGAAATTGGATAAGACGAAGAGTTTTGAGCAATTACAGGCATAGATAAGAGAATTCCACTTAAAGATAAAGGTTGAGCTAAAAGAACTTGAATGTCATATTTCTCCAAGGTTTCTAGTATTGTGGAGAGGTATTAGAAAGCATACACCAAAGTCATTGTCAAAGATAATGAGTAAAATCCATGTCTCTAATTTTGAGAATTTTGACTTAGGAGTGATTTTGAAGTTTTGACCTTGGAAGCTTTGTAGCTTCATTTTTTTAAACCATCATGGTGGTCAATAGGTTTTCACTTTGAAACTCCACAACTCTAAGCAAATTCTATGATTCTAGGTTGTGACACGACTTTTCATATTTTAATAGTCAATGCTTAATTTAGGAGTTTTCTTGCTTCAATCCCACATTTTTTGAGTTCACTATTAGTTAACTGATCGATGCCTTTGTTAGAAGTCTATGGAGTTAAAGTTTCAATTTCATCTTATTGAGGTTCTCTTGTTTTCTTATCTTTTTCTTAGTTTAGAGTTTTAAGTCCATGTAAAGGTCCATGTTGTTGGGAGGTTGGTTCGTCTATCTCCTCTAGGTGAAGGTTGTTGGAATATTCAAATGTGGAAAGAGTACTTATGAGAGGGGGGGGGGGAGGGGGTGGTGGGTGAATCAGAAGTACTAAAATTTGTCCTATAAAACTTTTATGTGGAAATAAATTGCATGCATGTAAATACATTAAGTAAACATGAAACTAACACATGCATCAATAACACATAACACCTAAAATTGGTAACCCAGAAACCCTCCAGGAATAAGAAGGTAAAACTGGGGTGGGGATGATACCCACAAAAATTACTGCAGCAATATTGTTTAACCACTTCTGATGGTTTGCCCTGTTAAAGGCCTGCCCTATTAAAGGCTTTACACTATGTCAATAGTGACCTGGTTAGAGGATTTACAAACACTTAACATGAAGTGTCACCCTGTTAAAGGATTTAATCACCTATCTCTAGGATCAATGAAATAGCTGTTAAGCTAACTTATCACCATAGGATTTCCATGCTAATACAATGGCTAGAAAGTATTAGGTAAAATGAACCTGATAGTTTACAATCCTTGATTGCTGAATGCTGGCTCTGTTCTGCTTTGTCTGATCTTGATCCTTTGTGATCTGATATCTTTCGCTTCTGAAAATAGTATATCAACCACTCTATATCTTCTCCTCTATATCATCATCTTCATCATCTCCTTCTCTATCATGTCTTCTCTATGAGATATCGTCTTCCTTATAAAGACATTCGAGGATTTAGGGTTAGGTCTGGATCTACGATCCATATTCAATCTTCATTTTCGCTTAATACTTATCTTTTGCTGATTGGTTGCATGCCTTTATCATTTTTCTTATTGGCTGCATGCAAATTACATAGGAAATATAAAAGATTCGATCTGATCATTATATCCTTCGAGATTTCCTTATGTCGGCTGTAAAGACTGTTTTCATCATAGTTTGTGCGATTCCAAACTCTTATGCTGATATCCTGGATTAGTCGGCTCCTGAAATATTTTTGTTGCTTGACACATGCTGTTCTACTGAGTTACTCGACACTTACACAAAACTGTGTTACTCGGCATCTAAACTTTACTCGGCACCTGATCTTCACTCGGCATTTACACTTTACTCGGCACCTACACTTTACTCGGCATTTACACTTTACTTGGCACCTGAAGATTACTCGACATCTATTGCACTCAGCACCTATTCTTGATCTTGGTTAAGTGTATTGACACTCAGTTGTCAAATTTATTCTTTAAGCTAACAATCTCCCCCTTTGACATGAGTGGCAAAAACACTTAACCCATGTGACTCAGTAATTAATCTTTCATTCAAACTTTGCTTCCCAAAATTTGCTTTCTCCCCCAAAATTCCAAAATTTTCTTATCTCTGCTATCTCCCTGTCAAAATTTCAAAATTGGCTATCTCTGCTATCTCCCCCTTTTATTATACTTACTCCCCCTTTTATTATACTTATCATTTCATTCCTATACTCAAATTCTTTCTTTAATTACTTATTATACTTACTCCCCCTTTTATTATACTTATCATTATTTCTAATTTCTGTACATAATTTATCAACATCAATCTGGGGTATTTGTCTTACCTCTTGAGATTGACTGTTGTCTTCTGACTTTGTTTCCTCCTCATCTGTTTCAGGCTGGGGAATGAACTTCCTCTTCTTTGACTCAGCAGAAGTCTTCTTTGAGTCTTTCTTCTTCCCTTTAGCCTCTTCTTTTGCTTTTTGAGTTGTGGCCCTTGTGGTTGGTCTTTTTGGTGCTGGGGCAGCTACTTTCCTCCCCTTGGATTTAGGAGCAGATGGAGTTGTGGTCTTTTTCTTGACTGGTACTTCCTTGGCTACTTCAACCTCAGCACTTTCCTCTTTGTCTCCTTCTGACCCTTGAGTCTGATCCTGAAGTTTTTCTTCTTCTTCTTCAATGACTTCTTCTTCCTTTTTAATGTCATCTCCTTCTTCTTCTGCTGTCCCTTCTTCTTCTACACCAAACTTTCTTTTGATTTGTCTTACCATTTTCTCTTTCTTCTTTACTGCTGAAGCAGCCTTCAACTCTGTTATTATCTTTGATTTGACAACATCATAAGTTCCAAAGATTTTTGCATTTTTGTCTACTTCTTCTGTAAGTAAGGCTGTTATTGCTGCAGAGGCTTGATCAACATCAAGTTCATATCCTAGTGGCCTAAGCCATCTTATTCTAGGTATAACTACTTGCACATAAGTATAATCTATATCTACAAGAAAGAAAATATCTTTTTCATATTTCTCAGTCATTGAAACTAGAATTCTCATTCTTTGTTTCATGGACTTTTTGAAGTCCTCAAAATAACCAGTCATTTGGGCATCAAAATTTTCACCCATCTGTTCAATGTATCCATTAATTTGTTCAACAATTGTTTTGTTTGGATTCCATTTAACTTTTCCTATAGAAGGAAATTCTTTCATCAGATAGAAAAACATACATATCAAAACTGATCCATATTTACATTGAGCTCCTTTTCTCTTCCTTATAGCTCCCAGATTTTCACTAATCTGTTGAAACATGAGCTCTGCTGGATCATAAGTGTGATCCCTTTTTATTATCTTGTATGCAACATCAACTGCTATACAAGGTACACTATTTAATTTGCTTGATTGACAAAATTTGTGTGAAATAATTCTTACAGAAAATTCGAGTAGAGGATCAGTGACTGTGTCGATAGTCATCCCTCTATTGTTCCATTTTGCACCTGTATTTCTCTCAATTACTTCCCTTTTGTCACTTCACAGGGTCTTTGGTTGATCTAGGGTTGGAAACCAGTAACCCTATGAACAATTTTCTTGGTGAATTTTACTGGCCCTGACTCTAACCAAAAAGCTCCGTTATGTATTCGGCTCAAAACTATCCGTACCCATTCTGTTTTGAAGACAGTCGGAAATGCTAGGGTTTTGGTTAATCCTTTTCTTTCTACAATGGAAAACTCATTTTTCAGTACTTTGTTTTCACATAATTTATCATATGCATTATGAATTTCTAAGTCTCCTATGGCACCAATTTTACAATTGTAGCATCTGCGAACATCTTCTACCATAACAACTTTATCCGGAATAACTGATAATGCACCTGCAGGATCATTCTTGTATGCTACTTCAGGTATGGGCTTAAATTCAGGTTGTTTTACTTCGTTGCTGACCAAATGAACTTCATGGCTTTCTAAACCCTTGGTGGTTCCTGACCCGGATGCCATTGTTTTCCAAACTAGGGTTTTATAATTCAAACAAGTTTGTGAGACCTACGTAGCTTGGTACTTAAGAGAAATACCTTGAATCGACGAGATCGTTGTTGGAATCTTTCAAAAATTGCTTCTGAACTTTTCTTGATCTTCTCCGCTCCTTTTTCGGCTTTGCTTCTTGATCGTGATGCAAAAAATTGATTGAAATCGCGATAATATACCCTGATTTCATCGCATTAAATGCTCAACTGCCAACTTGGCTTCTGAAGAAATTTCAACCTAACTCGGCGTCTACTAAATTTCCTTTCTACTCGGCTTCCATTGGAGTTTTTTTTTTTTTTTAAAACTCGGCATCGGTTATCAGCTCAGTCGCTGTTGGGAGCTCAGCATTTGTTTTGAGTTTTGACTCGATATCCAAAGGTAGCTCGGCATCAACATTTAGTTTTCGTCTTGACATCTTGTTTCATGTAGATTTATACTTTGAATTGCTTCTTTGTCTTGGGACTGATGTTTGATATAACTTTGTATATCAGTCCCATACACTTCTCATGCTTAGTTTGATGAAGTGTGATCACTTGACCCATTGGGTTAAGTGATCCCTTCACTTGATGTATTGCACTCATCTCTTTTTTTCCAAGTCTTGTTTATTTGCCCCCTTATCTTTTCAATATCAATATTTTCTTTGCCTTTATTCTCTTCAGACTTGGGTGCCTTTGATCTTGTAGGACAGTTTTTGCTGATATGATCAATTTTCAGACAACTGAAACATGTGGTTTGGTTCAACCATCTTTTGTAGTTCCCTCTGAAATGTGTTCTTATGCAGTTCTATGGTGTATGTCCATATTCTTGACAATAATGACAACTGTACCTGGTATTGTAATCCCAATGATGATGACTTTCTTTTCCTTCTGTTTTTGCTAGTTGATTTGATGTCCACATAGGTTTTGATTTGCATTCAAATGCCCTATGTCCATACTTATTGCAATTATAACAATGTCCATCAAATCTCTGAGTCCTTGTGAAATTGGATCTGCAATCTTGTGTCATATGTCCTTGCATGTTGCACTTGTGACAGAAACTCTTACTCTTGGGTGTGTTTGGTTGATTGAATCTTCTGCTCCTGCACACATTAGCAGTATGTCCCTTCTTATTACAATAATGACAAGTGGGTTTAGTATTCTTACCTTTGTCACTTCTTTGTTCAACACTTTTTGATGATTCTCCAACTTCAGTGCTATTGTAACCAAGTCCTGATGTATCATGGGCAAATCTTGGAGTTTTCAGCAACTGTTCAAAATACTTGATGGCTTCACTTGACTTGTTGAGATTTTCTGCTACCTCTTTTTCTCTGTTCAATTCATTCTGCATTTGTTCATTCTGCATCTTTAGAGTAGAGATCTCAATGTCCTTCACATTGAGTTCATGATGAAGGTTCATCATTTGAGCAAGTGTATCCATCTGCATGTTTGAGATCCTTGTCAGTTCAGTACATTTTTCTTCAAGTCTGTTTGCAAGATTCCTTTTGTCATTTTCCATCATGACCTTATCATCAACTGCTCTTTTCTTTTGTTCTGTAATTTCACATATCATTATGGCCTGTGATTCATGTTCCATCTTGAGAGATCTAATCTCTTCTGCTTGAATTTTGTTTTTCTCCATCAGTTTTACTATTGCTGCATCAAACTCTTTGGTATCTCCGTTGGAAAATATGTTGGTGGTATCAATTTCCTTGTAGTGTATATCATTCTCAGCTATGGCCAGATCTTTCCTTTTTTTTAATGAGTTTCTCAAATTGATTCTAAATTCCTCCAAGCTATGCAGAGCAAGTTGCACATCTATCACCTAATTTTCAATGATCTTTCCAAGTTTGAAAGCTTCCATCTCTAGATCTTTTCCTCCAAGCTATTAAACTTTTCCTTATGAGAACCTGGTAACGCTTTGATACCAATTGTTGGAATATTCAAATGTGGAAAGAGTACTTATGAGAGGGTGGGGGGGGGGGGGGGGGATGAATCAGAAGTACTAAAATTTGTCCTATAAAACTTTTATGTGGAAATAAATTGCATGCATGTAAATACATTAAGTAAACATGAAACTAACACATGCATCAATAACACATAACACCTGAAATTGGTAACCCAGAAACCCTCCAGGAATAAGAAGGTAAAACTGGGGTGGGGATGATACCCACAAAAACTACTGCAGCAATATTATTTAACCACTTCTGATGGTTTGCCCTGTTAAGGGCCTGCCCTGTTAAAGGCTTTACACTGTGTCAATAGTGACCTGGTTAGAGGACTTACAAACACTTAACATGAAGTGTCACCCTGTTAAAGGATTTAATCACCTATCTCTAGGATCAATGAAATAGCTGTTAAGCTAACCTATCACCATAGGATTTCCATGCTAATACAATGGCTAGAAAGTATTAGGTAAAATGAACCTGATAGTTTACAATCCTTGATTGTTGAATGCTGGCTCTGTTCTGCTTCCTCTGATCTTGATCCTTTGTGATCTGATATCTTTCGCTTCTGAAAATAGTATATCAACCACTCTATATCTTCTCCTCTATATCATCATCTTCATCATCTCCTTCTCTATCATGTCTTCTCTATGAGATATCGTCTTCCTTATAAAGACATTCGAGGATTTAGGGTTAGGTCTGGATCTACGATCCATATTCAATCTTCATTTCCGCTTAATACTTATCTTTTGCTGATTGGTTGCATGCCTTTATCATTTTTCTTATTGGCTGCATGCAAATTACATAGGAAATATAAAAGATTCGATCTGATCATTAAATCCTTCAAGATTTCCTCATGTCGGCTGTAAAGACTGTTTTCATCATAGTTTGTGCGATTCCAAACTCTTATGCTAATATCCTGGATTAGTCGGCTCCTGAAATATTTCTGTTGCTCGACACATGCTGTTCTACTGAGTTACTCGGCACTTACACAAAACTGTGTTACTCGGCATCTAAACTTTACTCGGCACCTGATCTTCACTCGACATTTACACTTTACTCGGCACCTACACTTTACTCAGCATTTACACTTTACTCGGCACTTGAAGATTACTCGACATCTATTGCACTCGACACCTATTCTTGATATTGGTTAAGTGTATTGACACTCAGTTGTCAAATTTATTCTTTAAGCTAACAAAGGTATCATTCAAAATAGATCAATGGATTTGTGACATGTGCTTAACCGCCTCCCATGAATCTTTGTCTCTGGTTGTTGTAAAATTCATTGAAATCTCAAGCTTTTGGTGTAAAGGCAACGATGATACCAAAAAGTGGTATCAGAGTGCTAGGTTATGGGTTGAAATCCATTTGATCATGCCGAGGTGGGGATTATTGGGAGATTGTGCAATGTGAAGTCCTATTGGGGTCATTACATATTGGTGCCTTTGTCTCTTCTAGGTGAAGGTATCATTCAACATAGACCGATGTATGTGTGACATGTGCTTAACTACCACTTGTGGAAACTTATCTTTGGCTATTGTGACGTTCATTGACAACTCAATCTTTTGGTGTAGTGGAAATGGTTATTCCAACACATGCACCATAATATAAGGAAAATTAAAATTGTAGACCTTCTAAGGTTCATGTTAGGAGATAGTTTGTACATAATTAACATAGATTTGATTTTTTTTGCATACTTTTTTCAAGGGATAAATCCTAGCTCTAAATATCATATGTATGGAGGGGGTTCCCTATAAATACAACATTATAATATGTAATAAAGGACAACATTTTATGCAATTAAGTATATGAAATTCGTGCTCTCATTCTGTGTGTAGTGTTTCTTTCTAGAATGTGCATTTTCTTTATGAATTTATGTTCATGAATAGCGATGAAGCCAATTATTTTGTTGTGTTAAATGCTTGTGTAATTTGAATTTATTGGAGTTTGTCATGAATAACCACATAATACCCTTGTAGTGATGAATGAAAGAAGGGAAATTCTATAGTACATTCATAGCAATTTGTCTCGCACACACATACATCATTGGTGGCTGCATGATTTGATGAATTGCTAAAAATCATATAATCTTACAATGTTCCATTGACGATTGCATCAGTGAAGTTACAGTTGTAATGCTCTAAATTTCATTGATTTTGTACCATTCCCTTTGAAGGTTTTACAATTCTTATTACCTTAACTCCCTTTTGCAATTTATTTGCAAATCTAGTTAATTTAGGAGTTCATATTAGTTGTACATTAGAAATTACATTAATTAAAAATCATAAAATACAAAAGTATTGTTCTCCACAAATATTTTGCAAGTTTTTTTTGCAAAATTACATATTGATCTCATAGAAGAAGAAAATGCCTCATATTGAATAGAAACATTAGTCTTGAACTGAGTTATCTAGGTAGTTGAAAAAAAAACCTCCCATAACCTTGGAGTTGTTTATTCTATCAACTTTTCAAGAGAAATTTGTAAGGATTTCTATTATTGTCATCATGTAACAATGACACTAAACAGAAGTGGCACTAAAAGGAGGTCTTAAGAGAGTCTAAAAATATGAGAAAGATGGAAAATTTTGAATCTTCGTCCTCCCCACACAAGTTTAAACAAGTACGGAGGTCATCACCGAATAAGGGAGAGTTTCTAGAGCTCAACTGCTTCCACAAAACTTGCAACAACAAGGGGAATTCTAAGTTTGTTCAACCTCTTCCACTTTGATTTAATCTCGTATCATTTTAGTATTTGTACAACACTTCCATCCAAACATGCATTTATAACATCTTGTTTGCTACCCAAAATCAACCACCTCCACCATGTCCAATCATTTTTTTTTGACAACACCTAAAGATTTTCATTAAACACCCAAGGTAAGTTGCATGACCTCTCCAAAAAACTTGAGAGTTTTTTTCCCATGATTCACCTATGGAGAATCCCAAACAACATAAGAGAACATCAAGACCTTCAAAGAAATTTTTAACCACAAGGAAACATAGTATATGGATGTGGTTTGCTAACTATTCCCTTACACCTTGGGCGAAAAAATATTTAATTGGTATCTTAATTTTCCAAAAGAACCAATCCGAGATTGGAATACATTCGAAACAAGGTTCTTGGCATAATTCAAAGTCTATGTAGCTCCAATTTTTTTGCATCACCAATTTATATCATCAAGAAATGAGCCCCATAAGCCTATTTGGATGTTTAATTGCCATTTTCACAAGTTGTATGTAACACCCTACTAGTGAACCCAAGATAAATCAACCTGTAATGTCACTAAGTTTGGTAAACATTTTTTTTTGAAAGATTAAAATCATCAAAAGATAATATAGCAGAAGCAATAACTCATATATATACATAAGCAATACAATACTAGTGACATCTCTCAAGGGTTCCACAACGTTGAATCACACACAAGTTTTAATAAGATTAAATCTGATAAGTAAAAAAAGTCCATGTCATAGAATAACCATAGACACAAAGTCACATAAAATAATATACAAGTTCATAAAATGCCACATGGCATAACTAGAATGCATAATCATCCTTTGCACAAGGCACAAGGTATGAAATGTTAAAATAATATACTTCATGATAAGATACAACATCCCATGGGATCTTAAATAATCAAATTACAATATACTAGAATATGACCAAAGAACATAATCACAAGATAAGAAGAATAGAACAACTACACAAGGTACATCCAACATCAACATCCAACTATCAGATCTCAATGGTATAAGAAACACTACCACCTGACCTTGTGGAACTAAAATGACCCACTCCCACTGTGTTGAGGGGATAATCTCAAGTCCCAAATGTATAACAATCCAAAAGTCATAAAATGAATTTAGGTCAAGGAATCATGCTATCAATCTATTTCAAGGTACCTAGTACACCAGAGGCAAAAAAGACATGTAGGAGGCCTAATATGCATGTGGGAAAGTGTCATCATATGAGTTAACTCTAAGGTTACCTTGAAAATCTCTCTAGAATCCGACTCTCTTATTACCCTAGATGGCATCAATATCATTTCTTACAAACAAGGCATGCTAATAAGGCAAAGTCATAACCAAGCATCCTCTCTACTCCCATCCTAGCCTGTATCAGCACTCGAGACATGGGTGAGGTAATATATTGACTCTTGTTAATTCATTTTAACCCCATTAATGAAAATATTATTACTTATTAATAAAACTTACCTCCATTGGAAGCCACTTCCCAGCATACATATAGATAACCTACCCCAAGATCATAAATTATTATCTCATAAATAATAATCACATCAATCCTATACAAGCATTTGGAAAGCACCAATAGATAATCGATCAAAACCTCATATGTTACACCAAGAAAAATGACAACACATGAGCTTACAAAGAACTCGATCTCATCAAAGAAACACACAAATATAACACATTGGTTGGAAATGAAATAATCATGAAGAAACAACATCACATAATGCCTTGCTGCCCTTTGGATTTTTTGTATTTTTTTGCTATGCAGGCTTCTTGTGTTGTCTTTCATTTGTGGGCCTTTCGTTGTTGGCTATGTTGTTTGTGAGTTGTAGTTTCTTGGGCTGTAATGTTTAATCTTTAGATCTATTTTTTGTAAATGGTTTCAGGGCCCCTTCAAAAATTGTTTTCTTAATAAAAAATTGAAGTATTTGAGCAATACAAATCCACAAAACCCAAAGAACACCTACATGCAAGAACCTATCATAGAGAAGAAAAATAAAAGAAGAGGCAAGGGTTTTGCTATATAAATATGAGAACTATATTATCATATTGAAAAGATGAGAGATAATTACAAAAGATCAATCCTTATAGAGGAGATCAAAAACCTAAAAGGGAAACCCCAAGAGGTAAATAACATTTAATAATTACTAACTAATTATTAAATGGAAATGTAAAGTGCATAAAGTGAAAGTGCATAAAGTGAATTCTTAAGAAGGGAGTAAAGGTAATTTAATAAATGAAATGAAATTAATGCTTTACTCTAACATCCCCTTAAGATAAGAAACAATGTAGCTACAAACAATGCAAAAAATGTAAACTTGGGTCTTGGCAACAAGGCCTGATGAGGCACCCAATCACAACCAAATCTCTATGAAATAGAGAAATAGAGAAAGACCAGTGGGAAAAACCCTACTCTAAGAAGAGATAGAAAAGGATGCACACATGAAATATCTCAAGTGACTCTCTCAAGACCATAAGTACAATAAAACCCCCTATGATAGAAGCTTGAGATTTCATAGCCTCCCCAGAATTGAAGAACTCCTGTGTCAATGAACATACCAATGTGGTTCCAATATAAAAGAAACAAAGGTAGTGGAAAAGGAGGGTAAAACCCCTGAATGTAAGGTGAAGTTGGAAGTCCTAGCTAATACTCAAAGGAGAATGCATGAGAATCTTGAAATGGAATGTTTAATGGAGGTGGGATAACATGTGTTCTGAATTTGTCATATGAGAGGAGATGTGTGTCCTCTAATATATCCTCAACAACTGCAGTAGGTGGCTTGAACATTGGAGTTACAATGGTAAGAAATGTTGAAGAGTAATCCTATGTGATAGATGGACTCTGAATAGGAGGTGTAGGCATAGAAGTCACAACATTGGTCTTAGGAACAAGACATAAGTTCAAGTGACCTGACTTCACCTCAATAGTCTCTCATGAAGAAGGAGAGCAAGTCTCCAATAGTGGAGATGGTGGACCAAAGTGAGAGAAAGATTATAGGTAGGAAGAGTGATAAAAAATCCCTATAGGAACAATATTGTCTATCTCACTATCTCTGATGTGCACTAAATCTTGTGCAAACTCAACTGTCTTCCCTGTCCTACTATGTGTAATATGATAAATAGAGAGAAGGTTAGACAAAAAAATGGAACACAAAGTACATCATGAAATGTACCATCACTAATGCCAATAGAACATTTCCCACATATAGTCATAACAATGTTGTTCCCCATCAAAATGTGTGGAGTAAGAGAAGCCTTAAAAGAAGAGAACAAATCTGAGAAGATGCCATATGCTGTAAAGCACCTGAATCCAGTAACTGTGTAGAAGAATGTCGAGTAGCAGTTGCACATAGTGCATGGCCCTTTCCTATATCATTACCATTTGACTAAAATGATGATGATGAAGATGATCTATGAGAAGTAGAAGGAATATCAATGTTTCTCTTATAAAGGAGAGATGTCAAATGTGAAACCTGTTTGGCATAGCCATCTATCTCCTCATAGTAATCTGACTCATCATGATTAGGTTTATTACAATAAGCACACTTTGGTCTTTCTGGATTTGGTTTACCCCCTTTAGGAGGAGTTGGCCATGATGAACCGTGAGGGCTAGAATAAATATGAGACTTTGTAGAACGTGATTTCTGCATCTTCTGCTTCTTCCCATAAGATGGTCAAGCTACAAATGCATAGGTTTGTGAGCTTGTGAGAGAATCTAATTGAGAGAGCTTAGCTTTCTCTTGAGTCAATTGATCACAAAAAACCTCAAAGGATGGCATGGTATATCTATTACCCAAATCATCTTTGGTGGAATAGAAGGTAGAAGCCAAAATTTGAAAGTTTTCATGAAGCTTAGAAAGAATCAGGTAAATGCACTCAGTGTTAGTCTTAGTTTTCCCACAACCCTACAATAAAGTTTTGTGTTGCTTGAACTTCAACAAGAAGTCCTCAATGGAAGGAAAATAATCTGGTACACGAGAGGTAAGCTCTACCTTAATTTGAAGTGCCCTAAACTGATTCACTATACCAAACAAGCCATAAAGATTAGTCCACATATCTAGAGGGGTATTACACCCATCAAGATGAAACTGTAGACTATCAGGTACTTGTAAAGAAATCAACCCCATTACCTCATCCATATTGTTCCTATGCTCCATGACCTCAAAAGGCCTCTATAAAATTGGCTACACTGCATCTAAACAAGACCACAACCCTTTTGACTGTAGAAGCCATGTCATTAATGTCTTCCATGTGTGATAGTTATGAGGGGTCAGAAGTTCTAGACAAGAAGAGGTCTCAACCATTATTTTAGAAGGTGTTGAATTATTTTTTGAAAAATTTATGGTTTACTGATGTAAACAATAGAAACAATAATACAAAATAGCCCCCACAATGCAAAAAATTGAACCCCAACTACTAATAGGAATGTGTAAACAAGAAGAGAGAAAAAAGGCCTCAATTTGAGAAACACATGTACCTTTGAGAAATACTAATGAAAATAATAGAGAATATGGATAAGGCTCGAGAAGAGCTTTTCGATGCTTCTTTTGGATAAAAAAATGGATGTAAAATGAGTAAGTTATGCCCCTTGGAAGATAAAAAGGATCATTTGACTTCGAGCAAAAAAAAGGTACCAAATGCCTCGTGACATCCATGCCAAAATGCATTGATTTTTGTACAAAAGTACCTTGATTTTCATAGCCAAAAATCTAAAATTTCATGCCAAAACTTTGATATGTGAGACAAAAATCTCGATATGCACACCTAAAATCTCAATCCACATGTCAAAAATCTTGATTTGCATGCCAAAAATCTCAACTTTGACCTAAAAAATATTGATTTATGTGCAAGAAAATCTTGAATTTTGAGCCAAAAAATTTCTATTTTCATACCAAAAATTAGAAAGTCATTGCCTCAAGAAATGTGCTCAATCAGGAAGCAATATTATTTTGCCTCAGATTCCAACTTTGTCCAAACTCAACCAATTTTATATGAAAATGGGGGTTTTGATGCCTTCTGAATCCAAGCGTGAGGTCTGTTTGGCCTCAAAGTGTTCCAAAAATTAGAGTCCCCCCTATTTTAATAGAAAATACCCCAAAAATGCTAGATCTATTTTGTCAAACCCTTATTCTTTTTTTCTTTCTCCAAATACTAAACAAGTTACAACAGGTTAGGCTTTGATACCATATAAGATTTGAGCAATACAAATCCAGAAACCCTGAAGAACATCTACATACAAGAACCTATCACAAAGAAGAAAAAATAAAGAAGAGACAAGGGTTTTGCTTTGAAAATATGAGAACTAATTATCAGATTGAAAAGATGAGAGATAATTACAAAAGATCAATTCTTATAGAAGGAGATTGAAAAACTAAAAGGGAAACCCTAAGAGGTAAATGACATTTAATAATTACTAATTAATTATCAAATGGAAATGAAAAGTGCGTAAAGTGAAATATTAAGAAGGAAGTAGAGGTAATTTAATAAATGAAAGTAGATTAACATTTTACTCTAACAAAAACATCATATAACATTCCTAATTGGATAGACTACTAGGTTTTCCCAAACCCCATCACGTGATAAAACCTAGCATCTCAACATGCATTTACAACAAAAGTAGTCATGCAATCATTTTAGTCTTTGATAAAAATTTCATAAAGATTGCTTTGTGTTAAATTCAAGTTTTCATTTCATAATCATTTCATAGTAATAATTACTTGGTTTATTCACTTAGAAACCAAATCTTTTATTTAATGATATTTAAATCTAGTTTTAGTAATGTGATTTAGAATTTAAATCACATTAAAAAAAATTAAATTGAGATTACAATTTTATAATAAATCATAATAAATAAATAAAACTTTTTAAAAGAAAAAAACATAACAAATTCAACCCCTAAAGAGACGATGATATTCGTAACTACCAAGGTAGCCGTTGCGCTACCTTCGTAGCTGCTGCTACCCTTGCACAACCTTGGCCTACAAGCCATGGGGTACAAAGGGGGTGGGTGCTGGGGATGTGGTGTCCCCCACCCCCACTTCAAATATAATTTTTTTAAATAAAATTTTTATAACCCCCTTCCCAGGCACAAATCCCCGAAATGGTACTTATCATCGTAAATTTATTTATTGTGATGAGTACTATTTGTGTGTGTGTGTGTGTGTGTGTGTGTGTGTGTGTGTGTGTGTGTGTATATATATATATATATATATATATATATATATATATATATATATATATATATATATATATATATATATATAATTTTTATTTCTATTTACAAATTTGATAGAGGGAATAATTGCAACCAATTAAATAAATAAGACAACAATCTTTTCCTAGTTTCAAACCCTACCCATGAACTAATTTTTATGAATTCAAATATTTTCAATGTGGGTTTCAATTGCGTTTTCTTTTTCTTTCACAGACATTTGAGAAATGAAAAATAACTTCAAAACAGGGGTTTCCATTTAAAATACGTTTTCTATAATTTTTTTTGATATAACAGGCACAAAGAAGACATAATTTTTTCAAGAGATTTCCTACAACAAATTCTACGGGACTCCTTCCTCAATCTGATGCCACAATCTGACAATAGTTCAATGATTGCAAAATTCATGTCTTCCAGATCCTTCAAAAATTTCCCATCTTTCAATCTCTAAAATTGCTCCTCCAAAGGCTATTGGTGTAGAAATGAGCTAGAATATCTTCATAAAGAGTCTAACCCTACCCAGGGTTTCCAGTTCACAAACATGCAAAGGCCTCTCCTTAAACTAAACTTTAATTATTTTAATTTATTTAATTTTCTTGTGCATGCCTTTTGCTTTTAATTAGATTAAACCTTATTTAAATTATTCCCACAATTAAAAAAAGCAAGGCATTTAAAAAAAAACATATTTACTAATTTAACTAATAATAATATTTAAAGTCTATTATTTAAATACAATTTATAAATTTATTATTATTGAATTAAATAAATATTATTATGTTTTTGATTAAGGAAAATAGGAATTAACAGGGCCCTGAAACCCATACAATAAAAGGAATAATCATAAAAGATTGCTTAAAGTAGCATCAGTAACTAAAAGAAAACCAAAGAAACATCTCCCTGCAAAAAGATAGGAGCCAGTGAAAAGCCAGGGAGAAAGGACAAAAAGCCAGGCCACCTAAAAAAGCTAGGGTGCTCAGGAAATCTCTCTTAACATTTCAGTTGCATTAATTTCGAGCTCCAAAAGTTTTCTTGCTGCCTCCTTCATTTTTGAATGCTCTTTATCAAGATCCAAAGTATGCTTCTTCCTCATGCTGGATCTTGTGCGCTTCCTAGAGCAATCCTCCAGGGTCTTTTCCTTGGTGCTGTGGGAGGTAAGATCCTCATCCTTGCTGGTTAACTAGTCCTCCATATTGCTGTTAAGGATCTTGAGGTTTTCATTGGCTTCCTTAAGGATATTTTAGCTTTCTTCCACAACGATCCATATGGAGCTTTCCATAATTTCAACCCTTTTGTGACTTCCTACACCTTGTCATCCTTGCTCTTTTCTTCTTCAATGATTCTATTCTTCAGGCTATAGTTCTCTCTTTCAAGTCTACACACCTTGTACTTTAAGTCTTGGAGTTCATGGAAGATCCATTTAGTAGTACAGAAACTGTCAACCACACTATTCTTGGCATTGTTGATGACGTCCATATTTGGGTGCTCCTTAGTAGTGTTACTAAAAATAATCAAGGCCAGATCGATTAATTGCTCCATTAGAATTTTTCCTTCATCATCCTCTTTTACTTGTGTTCTAATTAGTTCTCTATTTAACCCCATCTTGGCTGAGGTGGTTTCAAAATTTCTCCATACCACCTTTCTGTCTTTGCCAGTAATCGAGCACTTGTATCGGCTAGTGCCAAAATCCTCAAAGCCTTGATTTTGATCATCCCTCTTGCTACCATCTGACACATCCCCCTCGAACCCCTTTTTCTCCTTCTTAGCGTCAAGATGTTTTCTTTTCTGACCCTTGACGATATTCTCAGAACCCTCTCTATTTTTCAGCATTTTTATAGTAATGGTTTTCTTTCCCTTTTTTCTCTCCAAACCCTCCTCTTCTCTATTCTCCTCCATGCCTTCATCACTCTCTTCCCCTGTGTCCATTCCTTTAGCCCCTTCATTATACTCCCTATTAGAGGAGGAATCAAGGTTGTGCTTGGGTTGAGGAGTGGTATCTCTTTTATTTTCCTATCTGGTGTTGTGTTTCCCATAGCCTCTCTATGGAGTATCATCCTTATCCAATTCAGTGTGCATGTATTGGCTATCTTCAGTGTCCAATGGCAGATAGTTATCTTCTAACTCTTCTGAGTCCTTTTTGTCCTTCTCCCCATCCTTTTTAGGTTTAATTTTTTTTCCAATTGTCCTAGCTTTGAAGAATTCATAAATTAAAAGTAAAATCCCCTCATGGAGCGTAGGATTTCTAGTGTACTTCTCCTGATATTCATTTATATTCTCATTCATTGAAGACTAAAGATAAAAGGGGATAGAAATTTTGGCCCTAGACCTAAAGTGATTTAAAATCATGAAGTGGTAAGTGTATAGCTGATCAAATCTGGTATCAAGGGTGATATACTTGATAATAGCCCTTATAAAAAATGTCCATAGCCACTTTATGGAACTTGAGAGATAATGGGCACCTCTCTTTGCAAGAGCTTTCTTCTCCTCTTGATCCTTAGTAAATTCCACCACCACTTGTCTCAAGATTTTCTAGTCTGTATACAATTTCTTCCCCACAATGGGAATACCAGTGACCACATAAATACCATCCTCAGTCATAGTAAACTTAACTCCATAAATTTTCATGATGCCCTCATTCCAGCTTTTCACCATAGCCTTGGTGATTGAGGGCTTCCAACCATGTAGCCTTTCTATAAAAGTTGTGAGATCCCTTTTTTTCAAAATTTCCTAGACCTTCGACCTCCTGTGATATTTCTAGGCTTCATCCTTCAGTTCCCTCCTGTGCCTTTCCCAAACCATCTTGCCCTTGATGCTAACCTGAAATCTAGTATCAAAACCCCTTAGAGTAAAAGAGTTTCTTTTTATCTTCTTAAGTTTGTTATCAGTTTTATTGTCTAGCAATTTGAAGTCTATCATTGAATTAAGATGATAGAGATGATTGATGTAAGAAGTACGAGTGATATCGTACTTCCACATCTCATTTCTGCACATTCCCCATAAAGCTTTAACTATCATAATAAATTTATACATCAAATTTTTGACCCTCCTCCAAGTCATATTATCTATCATAATGGTTTTTAATTATGCCTAATCTTCCAAGGATCCTTTCTCGTTCAATCATATCTGTAATTTTTGATGGGAGATTATTGCCTTCCATCCACTTGGCCATCCCATTGTACTTGATGGCCCAATTAGCCAAGCTATCAACCACTTGGTTAGACTCATGGTACTCATGTGCCACATAAATTTCTTCAAAATATTTAAGAAGAAGAATGCATTCTTCTATAATGTTCTTTGTTGTCCAGGTAGGTTTATTCTTCTACTTAAGGCAATCTATAATGTTTTTCGAATCACCTTCCAACCAAAGTTTTTTCACACCCATATCTTTAGCTAGTTTGATGACATAATGAGCTGCTATAGCCTTTGCATAATGGTTGGTTTGAGTTCCAAGGGGAGAAACCACCGTAAAAATACCTTTGTCAAAGTTTTTTCTAATAACACCTCCCACTCCAACCTTTCCCAGGTTGCCTTTGGCCACCCCATCAAAATTAGCTTTACACCATCCCTCACATAGCATCAACCATATACACACTTCCCTCTTACTTTTATTATATTCATTGGTGCCAATAGAGGGCATAGGAACTTTGATAGTAGAATAATTCTCCATTAGAGAATTAAAGCATTTGTGGAAAACAACCTTAGCTTGGGTTTTGTTGTCCCTAAAAATTCTATTGTGATGCTCTTTCCAGACCCCCTAGAAAACATGGGGTAAGGTCCAATTTGACAAAACCCTATCATCACTCCCAAATCTACCATGGATCCACTGCTCAAACACATCAAGGATGTTGGAAGGAAAATACCAGGATATGTTAAAAAAAGATAGGAAAAGAGACCATATAATGTTAATGAAAGGATAGTGGATGAAAAGGTGATCAACACTCTCACATTGATTTTTAGAAAGAATGCATCTATTAGGCATCATATTTCCCCTCTTTGTGAGGTTACCCACTATTAGGATGCAATTTTGAAGCATAATCTAGAAGAAGATGTTGATTTTTGGAGTGAGCCCTAAGAACTAGGCTTTGCCCCACACAGGGGGATGACCAAAATCTTGAAGATTCTCATAGCTAGAGGCCACAGTGTAAATGCCATTAATAGTCTCTCCCTAGATAATGCTATCTTTCTTATGAGATAAGGGAATATGTCTAATCAAGTCCATGAGTGCCTTGAGATCCAAGGATATCTCAGCCAAGTCAATCCATTCATTCTAATTCCTATAGTCTCTTACCCTACTCCCCAACCTATTAATGCAAACATTAGCCCATCTGCTGAAAGGTTTAATTTCCCAGATAGGGCCAACACTAAGCCAATCATCATGTCAAAAGTTGATATCTTCTCCATTTCCAAGTTTCCATTTAGCTTTGTCGAAGGAAAACCTCTTATTCCTCAGTATGCCATTCCAAATAATAGAACCCCTAGGATTAACAACTTTTTTAATGAATTGTTTGAGGCTAAGGTTTGCCAAATACTTGAGCTCCATAATATCTCTCCATTCCCCTTTAGAATTGAAGATTCTCCATATTTGTTTTTCTTGGAGAGAATTGTTAACCTATTTCACCAGAGGGTATTTTTTGTTTTCATTGGTTCCAGACTACATGAATTGCCTTTGAATGGCCTCCAAATGCTCAAAAACCTTGGGAGGGATAATAAAGAGATTGAGAACGTAAGTAGGAAGGTTTTGGAGGGTAGACTTGATCAATAATACTTTACTAGCCTAGCTAAGAGTAACACCTAACCCTCCAATTTTCTATTAAACCTGTCAATGAGGTTGTCCCAAAACCAGTCAGGTGGTTTGGTACCCAAAGGAAGGCCTAAATAAATGGAGGGAAGAGTCCCAATATTATAGCCTAGGATGCTATCAATTTCCCTCTATCTATTAGGGGGAGTATTGAAGAGAAAAACTGAACTCTTAGAAAAATTGAACTCTTATCCTAGTTAATGAGCTAATCTGGGACCTTGGAATAGGTATTGAGTATCCCTTTGACGCTACGAGCTTCTCTAATTGAGGCATCACCTCCCAAAATTGTATTATCCACAAATTGCTGATGAGTAAAGACCAGAGGAACTAATGAAGGTTTTAGTCCCAACCAAATCCCCCCTACTTCTTTTGGAAGTAATAAGTCTACCCAAACCTTCAACAAGGATGATGTAAAGAATATGAGATAAAGGATCCCCCTGATGAAGACCTCTAGAAGATTTGAGAAAATCTAAAGGGGTTCCATTAACAATAACCAAAAAGGTAGGGGAGGAGATCAATTGAGAAATTAACTTTCTCACTCTAGAATTGAAACCAAAAGCTTCAAGTACCCTATCCAAAAACCCCCAATCCACCCTATCATAAGCTTTAGAAAGATCAAGTTTAAATAGGAAGCCCTCCTATTTACCAACTTCTAGAGAGTGAATAACTTCATGTACCTCCATGATGGAGTCAAGAATTTATCTACCAGGCACAAACCCAGATTGTTGCAGAGCAATAATCCCAAGAAGTAATTTGATAACTCTATTGGTTAAGACTTTAGCAAAAATATTGTAGATGGAATTTCAAAGGCTAATAGGCCTGAAAGATCCAAAAGAATCAGCCCCTGTAACTTTTAGAATAAAGACCAAAAAAGTAGCATTAATTTCTATAAGCAAATTCCTAGCACCAAAGAATTTCTAAACATCTTTGACCAGGTCATAATGGATAATATCCTAGTACATCTAGAAGAAAAAGGTGGGAATTCCATCAAGACTAGGGGCCTTTTCAACAGGCAAAACAAAAAATGCCTCTTTAATTTGCTCCATTTTGGTAGTGGCCAGTAAGTCCCTATTCTGAGCCTCATTTATAACCGAAGGGATAGTATCAATGATAATATTTTGATCCTCTTTAGCCAAATTGAGATCTTTAGTAAGAATAGAGGAAAAATACCTGATGGCCTCCTCAATTATCTTGTTACCTTCCCTTATCAAATCACCTCCCTTTTTAATTTGACTAATTCTATTGGCCGCCCTTTGTTTCATAGTGGAAAGGTGAAAGAACCTCAAGTTTTTATCCCCTTCTATGGGCCAGATCGACCGCGACCTCTATCTCCAAAAAATTTCCTCCTTTCCAACAATATTGTGAAGATAAGCAAGTATATCCTTCTCTGTATTCATCTTAATTTCATCATACCCCCATGTCTGGATCTCTTCCTATACTTCCACAAGTTCCTTCATAACCCTTTCTTTGGTTTGGAAAATATTTCCAAAGTCACTTTTGTTCCATATTTTGATTTTGGATTTAATGAATCTTATTTTTTTGGCCACCTTGTACATAGCTATTCCATCAACCTCTATCCCCCACCACCCCTTTATTTTATCATACAGGCTAGGGTATGCTGACCACATCTTCTCAAATTTGAAAGGGAAAGCTTTCTTACTATTAATTCTATTAATAAAGAGAGAGATTGGGGAGTGACCCGAACTAAGTCGAACCAGCGAGGAAAACTTGAGCATAAGCAGGAAGGTTTTGGAGGGTAAACTTGATCAATAATACTTTACCAACCTGGCTAAGAGTAACACCTTTCCAACCTGCCAATTTTTTATTAAACCCGTCAATGAGGTTGTCCCAAAACCAGTCAAGTGGTTTGGTACCCAAAGGAAGGCCTAAGTAAATGGAGGGAAGAGTCCCAATGTTACAGCCCAAGATGCCAGCAATTTTCCTCTGTCTATCAGGTTATGTTAAATTTAGTCTTTCAATTAAATCATAAATATAATAAAATTGATTTTCATTTTATTTTTTATTTTTTTAATTAAATCATTTAGTAATCTCTAAGGTTGATTTAATTATACTTGAAAATCACAACATACCCACAAACTCAACTAAAAGAAAAAGTGAGAAATCAAACTCAAAGGTCAAGATTTCGAATTCATGTCACCTTGACAAATTCAGAAAGGTGAAGAACTCAGATACTTGTCCTTTATCCTAGGATTATTAGGATTAGATTTAGGATTTGGACTTGAGATTTATCTCCCCTCTTTTACCATTGAGATACTATGATAGGGCATGCTCATCCTAGAAATTTAGGGAAGTTAGTACCTGGTACCTATAATCTGCATAAAAGCCAAATATGTACATATGCATATATATCTAAACTAAATAGGTGATGGTGGGGAGTGGTACATTGTGTAGATCTAGACTAGTAGGTGACTAAAAATCCTTCCCTCAACCACATCAGATACGTCAAACATAAAGTAAATATACATGCAAGTATGGGGTAAGTAACCATAAAACCACATATAAATCATCCATATAACTACCATCATGAAAACAACTAAAATTCCTATAGGAAGTATACAAAACATCATCATCAAATGAATCATCATGAACACATAAAATATCTGAGTATAAAGTAGCTCATCAAATATATAATCCAAACATGTAAATAACATCAACCAAATCAGGTAACCAAGTACCACTAAATCAAATCACATAACCACAAAAGTTGACTTAATTTTTTTTGGAAATATAACATAAAAGAAAACTAGGGGTAGGCACTACACCACATCAAAGGATCGAGACTCCCTATATTGTCACATTGAATACTACCTCAAATCTACCTAAAGGTATTAGACTCATTAAAAATAATATTTATGAGAAGGATTCCTCTCAAAGATATTAAAACCCTTGAAAAGGTCTTCCATGAAGCTATCACACTCACACGATAGATGGACCTTCACAGTGGATAAAACTTCATGTCTACATCTTGGGTAACACAATACCCACCCCACCATATCTAGTAGGGACACAAACTATAACAAATAAAATATCCTTGTTAAATGTAGTACCTATACCATATGTTGCCTCTTCTCCACCACCCCCTATCACATATCTGGGCATGACCCCAAAAAGCTACATTTTTTGAGTACAAATCTGCTCCTCTAGTTGAGATAGAAAATAATTTGGTATCTAAATTTGAAGTCATGAAGAAGATGATGTATCATCTATCTAATGAAGTCAAAATGATGAAGCTATCACATAAAAATAATAAGGATTAAAAGGATCATAATGTTTCCCAAAATAACAATACATATGTGAAAAATTAGAATAGAACATACAATTCCTATAACATTAACAACAATGGTGGGAGCAACTAAAATGCACTAGATAGGATAATTAGAGTGTCGATTTTCCAGTGGAATGTCCATCCAAACAATGAGAGTATTCCTACTGATAATGCTAACAATGTTGATTTTATTGGTGTAAAATTAATAGGAACACTTGGAAATGCACAAAATAGTTGTGATAACTATTAGTACAATTACAATATTGGTCAAAATAAACAACCCCAAGATGCGAAAAACTCCCCTTTACAATTCAGTGCTATGGTGTTGGAATCTTATTATGCACCTCTAGAAAGGGAGGATAATTTAGCAAATGAGAACGTAGTGTTCCATATCAATCAAGAAGCCAAAATAGAAGTTGTAGAAATATTTTCCTTTCACAATGGTAATAGGAACACCTACAATCTACACAACATGAGAGAACTATTGACTGATAAAATCCCTCTGAGGTTGTATCCCACTTCTTTAGACCTGTGAGAAAGCAATGATATGGTGCCTGTTGAGCTGTCATTTTACACGATGCTAAACGATAGGAATTCTTGTGAACTCCTCTCTTGAAAAGTTGATTTTGTGAATCGACTCCAAGGTTCTGAGAAATCTTGCAACCTACTAGAATCTACTCAGTTGAAGATAAATGTGAATGTTCATGAGGAGGCCTTTGCTGGTTCATTTTGGTCTCAGATGGAATGAAGAATTTGCACACTGTTTCAAAAATAACACTAAAAAAGAAATATGTTTTTGTATTTTTATGCTTTTTATGAATGCAATCTAACCATGTAGCTAATTCTATTCTAATAGGGGGTTTAGTAAAGAAAATAACAAGAACTTTAAAGAAAATAACATTAAATTCAAAGAAAATAACGAATTAAAATCCTAATGGACATAAGCTATGAAAAATAACATGTTTGTGAGTTAAGCTTTCAAAGAAATTGGTATGTAACCAATGAAAGTGGGAGCAACACTTCCTCAATTCCACTAATGCAATCGTCGGTGAGAAGCTTAGTAATCGTATGATATTTCACTCTTCATCAAATTGCAAGCCCATAGAAAGTGATCTCATGTGAGATAGAGAGTTATGCAGGCACAATTTGATGATTTCTTCTCATGCTAGATATGTCAACAAAATTTTTCAAACCATAGAAAACACCAAAACTAAAAGATCGCACAACCAAAAACAAAGCAATAAACCTCTGGCTTAATCATGATTCCATGAACAATAAATCCACAAAACAATGACACATTTAGGAAAGAATTACTACACTCCAAATGCAAGCACCAAAAGCATAATTTTATTGCATAATAACAACAACCCTAATTACATATTACAATGGAGTATTTATAAGAAATCGTCTTCTCAATTTGTGTTGAGAGTGAGAGATATCTTCATACAATAAAATGCTTTTCAAACAATAAAACAAACTAATTATATACAAACTAACTACCTAACTGGTGCTTAGTAGGACTCCATCCATATTTTATTCATTAATTGGATGCATGAGCCTTTACATGTCATAAAATAAAGAAATTATGAGGAAATAAGAAAGAGAAAACTCTAAGTCAAAGTGGAAGTGTTTGGAAGTGCCAAAAATGGAAGCTAATCCTTCACAGAGTGTTTGTAGGAGTTAAACTACCATCAAATTTTTTTTCTGATGCATGGAAAGCTCTTTTTTGAAACTAGCAGTTAACTATTGACAGAACATTTTTGAAAATACGCACCTGCGGACTTGCAGACCTGTATACCTGCAGATCTGTGGAGCTGCGCACCTCAAAATGGTCCAAAATCTCAAAATTTTACCAAGTGTCAAAACTGAAATTCTAGCATTTGGGTTTTGTTCTTCTTCATCCCAAAGCTATGTTTGGATGTTTACCCTTGAATTTCTCTATAATATTAGTAATTTTAGCCCCATTTGGTAAATCCAAAGCCTCATATTTTTTCTTGACATTTTGTCTGTAATTGTCTACCTCAATTCGAGTGTCAAAAAAATTCTCAAGTTTGGTATCCAATTTTAACGAAGCTTCTTTAGTCCTAAAGGCTTTTCAGATGTCTTCATCATCAGTAGCTTCCACAAAAATCTTCCTAAAATTCTCTACCACTATCTCTATAGGAAACAACTTTTTTTGTTCCTCATCTTCAAAAATATCCAAGCATGCATCACTACAGTGTTTCTTTGCTTCCAAAATTCACTTTTGGGCTTGGTCCTTGAACCAATGAATCTCCTCATGTAATGTTTCCATTACTTTATTTCTATCCACCATATTCTCTATCCAATCATCAATCATATCTAACTCTTCTCCTACATATACATCAATCAAAACTCTGTACCTTTGCCCATTTATGGCTTGTAGACTTTGTAAATCCTTACTCTAGGCCCTTACTTCATCTATAATGCTGAAGTCCTACTTCAAAATCACTACTATTTTATTTGCGTTCTCCTACCTAGCATGTAGTAAGTTCAAATTTCCCATGATAATCAGAATACCTTTCTCCTCAAAAATTTCCTGCCACTGCAAACAGGCTTTCAAAAATGGATCCATATGCATAGCTCCCCCTTCTCTAAGAACAAAATTCAATGTGTCCTCAAGGTGCTTAGGATCAAGAGGACCAACTACTTTGGCTAAATATCCCTTTAGGATCTTGATCTGCCTTCAAAGTGTTTGGAGTTTGACCTCATCCTACCTCATGCTCTTTAAGACTTCTTTGACTCCCATGGCCACCATCAATTGGGTTGTATCCCATGTGGGTCTTCCCAACATAACCTCTTTCAATTGATAATCTTTAGGACCAAGGCTTTCTACATTTGTATCTTTAGGAGGAATGACCACTTGTGTAAACAACTCTTGGTCCTATGTATTGGTGACAAATGTCTAACCAATATAAAACCCTTTTAGTTGTAGGATTGGACATCCCTTACCACCAAAGTACTATACTGATTTTCATTAAATGTCAATCTGGGAGCATGAACTTGAGATGATATCTGCAAAGTATATGCTCTAGTTTTCACTAAAATTCATTACTACTTTGAATGCAATAACCATTGAGGAAATCTATTTTATCCAAGGGAAAGACAACTATCAAATACTTGGAAGGAAATTCTAAGCATTTAGCCATACATCTATGCACCTACTGCTGTAGGAACAATGATTGGTTCTATTTCTAGTGGCTACAAGAACATCAATTCTAACTCTAACTTAGAAAATTGAGTCTAAATTCTACTTACTAAAGCAAACTCCACCTTCTGTGTGGGCCCCCACAAAAGAATGAAGGAAAGAAAAACTCAGATAAAAATGTAGAAACTCAGCAAAGGCATGTATTCATTCAATATGCAGTATTACAATAACTTGGAAAAATGATAAGATGTCTATCAACTATGTCTGTCTATTCACTATCTATATCATAGATATAGACGAGGTCTTATTTATAGGGAAGAACAACAAACTCCTAAAACTATGACTTCCTCATGAAGGAAAGTCAGTTACAACTTAAGATTGCAAACATACAATCTGAAAGGCATTAATTATCCCTTAAATTACCCACAAATATAGATCATAGAAAATTCTAGATTTTCTCTTTTATCTATCTTCAAATAGCTTTCCAGGATTCTAGGTATTGTGCGTTGCATGTTTAACTGATTGCCTTGATGCTTGCTTCCTTGCTCAATCATTTTATCAGGTCCTGCTTTGTTATTCATTAAAGTAGGTCCCTTCTAACTTTGCCACCAAGTCTTCTAGTTGTAACGGTGTCATAACACTTCTTCTTAATGTCATTAATGCCTTAGCGCTATTCCTTCATAGTTTGTTTAACTCCCACTCAGCTTGTATCCTGCGATCAACATTTAATACACACAAGACTTCCTGCAAAAATTTATTTTCATTTATTCGTTTATAAAGAAAAGGCATTAATTATTCAACTAACAGTTTTTGCAATCTCTTCAGTTGCAGGAAGATATACCCATATCGAACATTCATGAAGAAAGATTTTTACCACAAAATGAACCCCTTTTTAAATATAATTCTGATTATCATTTTATGCCCTATGTCCATACTTTATACATCAAAAGTTCAAAACATTTACACTAAAGGATGATAAAGTTCAGTATGTTATAGACAAATGTTCACAAAAAGGGCTAATAAAACTTCTATTTCTTCATGTCATCATTTTTCCCCCAACCGTCCTGAGGCTGGTCCTTCAGCATCTATAGGTTTTTGATCCTCATCCACAGTCTGAGGTCATTGGCAATTTTCTCTCCTAATTCATGAGCTCTGTAATTGAAATATCCATGATTATGTTTGAACATTTTCCATTTCTATTCTTCAGCAGTCATGTTATATTCAAAAAAAAAATCATATTTTCCAAGCATAGGATGCAAAAGTATTGGCGGTTGGAAATGAAGAGGTACCCAATAATTTTTTTGATTTCTTCCCAATGTCAGATACCTGGGCATCCTGCTGATGGCTAATTCCAAATTTTGGGGAGAGTTCAACTCCCTGGTTTTTAGGTCTTCTAGAGTAAAGGATGGATATGCAACTGTTAAGGGGACAAGGTGGATTTTGGAAGCAGCACTTCGATTATTGTTAACAAAAAGCCAATCAAAAAATACTTTGTAAGTGTTTTGTATTTCTAGCCGAATGTATAATGGTTCAAAAATTTCTTTCTCCCTATAGGAAGTAGCTTGGTTCTCTCGACTGATCTCATTCTGCATCCATGACATAACAGCCCTAAACTGTACATCTCCCACATATAACAATGAATTCCAATCTTTATCATCTAGTACAACAAGATTATGAACATATAATTCACAGAGGAGATTCTGTAGAGTCATTGGAACTGAATTTAATGTTGCATAAAATTCTTGAGGAGTATGTAAGGAAGGGTTCAACCCCCGAGTAATTTGAGACAACTAAAAATTAATCATTTGCTCCTTTAGGAATAGTGTGTAAACTAGAGATGTGGACCCACAATTTACAAGCTCTGGAATAAGCTCTGTGATCTTTGTGACATGTTGCTGCAGGATCTTAATTTCATTACCCCTTTCTTTAATTTTCTGTGCTTGTTCTCTAATAGTTCTGAGCATTTTCTTCTTCTCTACATCCCAATTTGCTTTTTCCCATTGAAACAATTGGTACAAACTAAAGCTGGCTATTAACAGAGTGAAAATGTCTAGTGGTGTATGACGATGGACAATAGGTCTATAATCTTCAAGGCAATGCTTAGGATGATGGTGGTCAACATCGCTATCATCTTGAGAATTTTGACAATTAACAAAGCTTTTATTTTGACATGCAACAGTGTTATAAACTTTTTCTGAAGGGGCAATGGCTGCAGGATAGGGTGCAATAGTCATTTTATCTTGAAATGTTTCAACAATTTCCTGAACCATTTCTTGTGCAATAGATGGATATTCTTCCGATGGTAGATTATCAATTTCCCCCATTGGTTGTTCAAATCATGACACTACTTCCTCTGAGGACTCTGTGTCACTATCAACATTAATAGGACTATTCAATTTTGTGAGAATTTCCTCAGGATTATTTTTATGTTCAGGAGTAGGTGTTGTGTGCTCTAGTGACTGTGCAGGTGTAGGTACTGGAGTTTCAATATCAATAGGTGGTATAGGAGGCTTAGAAAATGGTGTAGGAGGTTCAATTCTTAAATTTACCCCAAACATTCTGGTGACTCGCTGTGGAGTAGAAATTGGTTTCTTGCCCTTATCAATAGATTTCCCTTTATTCGGGTTAAGTGCAAGTTCTTGTGATACTGGAGATACTTTTTCTAAACCTTTCTCTATGGCAACTATGCATGATTTTCTCTTCCTAGAAGTTGAGGCTTCTACTGTCAAAATTTTCCTCTTTGCATTTTTAGGCGTAGAAGCAGAAGCCGAAGCTCCTTGAGCCATTCTATTTACTACTTTCTTGACTCCTACAACAATTTTCTCTCTTGTCCCTACTTCTTGCCCTTTAGGTCCACCCCTTTTAGGTTTCTCTGACCTTAGCTTTACAAAATCATCCCATGTTCCCAAGTGCTACCTAGTCAACTCTTTTTCAATTATAGCCCTAATCAAGCAATGGTGGGATACCAACTGGGTTTTGCCTTGCTGTACATAGGTAGCTTGCCTTTTGATGATATTATAAAGGAAACTTGGAAGATTTACAAGACAATACCCATGCCACAAACCAATCAAATTTTTGAAATGAACAGCATGCAAATAGGAATATCTTCCTTCACAGGTAAAATATCTTATGATAAATTCAGCAGGGTGGATGAATTGCAGAGGGAGAGATAACTGTAATGTACCTTGCTTTTTATTTTCCTCTAGCCGAGGATCTCTTGGTACTGAGAATTTCTCTTTTGCTTGTCATGCATCCATATCCTCTGTCCATCGTTCTCCATTTGTGGGTAACCCAAAAACTTCTGCCACCATTTCTTCGGTGAATTCTACTCAAATCCCCTTAACAGTTGCATATCCATCCTTTAATGTATTATGAAATTGGAGTGCAATTTCTTGACCAAACTAAGACAATAAGCCAACCATCCTCATTGCTAAAACAAACTACATGTTGTTGGGTCTACCAGTAAGACTGTGTGATCTGCTGGTTCATGCCGCTGAGGTTCTCCACCCATATTTTTGAAAAAAAAAAAATTCCAGTACAAGCAAATTCACTGAAATTGATTTTGAGAGTATGGCCAATGATAGCTACAAGGGTTTCTACAGAGGGAAATTGCAATACTTCAATAATTTCCAAACATCACATCCTTCAGTACTTCATGACAACATTTTAATCACCAAACCATAATGGGAATAAAGATCGTGCTCAAAAACATATGCCATATTAATGAGGAGTTATGCAAAATCATGATTTAATATTATTTCACACATTTTGGAAGTACAAAGGGTTGCAAGCTCATTACTGAAATGAGCCTTCCCTGTACATCCTATATGCTAACTTAAGATTTCCTTGAGTATGCATTCATGATTTCGATTTTCCCTCCCCCCAACCTAGCAGAGACTGGGTCCCACTAGACCATAAAGATTGCAAATTCTAAAAATTGAAATATCATGCTTTCCTAAATAAATAATAAAGTAAATAAATGCAAAGGGGGTCGAGTGTGACTAACCTGAGGTGTGGTAGGAAGGATGAAATGAGAAGTGCCTTATTAGAGAAAGAAAGTGAGATGGAATGATGATGGAAAGACAAGAAGATGGGATGGAATGAGGTGGAAAAGGAATGAATTTTTGCATGAGCGTGAATTTTTATTATTATGAAGGCCTTGAAAATAAATTCAAGGGGCTGCAGGCATTTGAGTGAGAGCCTCTCACGAAGTGGCTACAGGAAGAGATGTTTCTGTTGTGGTGAACTGTTGAAGAAATTCTTCCTTGGTTGCTGGTTTATGATATAACTTTAGGCGATGCCCATTAACCAGAAGTTTGAATTTAACCAGATCAATTGTTGACAGTTGAACTGCTCCATTGTTAAAAATTGTAATGATTTCATAGGGACCAAGCCATCGAGTTTGAAATTTGCCTTGGTGAAGATGATAGCATGAATCATATATGAGTGCCCAATCACCAACAGAGAATTCTCTGTCTTTAATGAATTTGTCATGCCATTGCTTTCTTTGACTTTGAATCAATTCTGTGTTATGAAGAGCTGATTTTTTCCATTCATCCAACTCATTGAGATGCAAAATGCGATCTTGTTGTGCTGCAGGAAGGGTAATATCAAGTTCCAAAGCTATTAGCAGAGTTTTATGTTCAAATTCAATAGGCATAACAACTGTCTTCCCATATAGGAGTTGGAAAGGCGTAAACCTAGTAGTGGATTTCTATGTTGTTCTGTACACCCATAAGGCTTCAAGAAGTTTAGCTACCCAATATCTATGATGCAAAGACACTATTTTAGTGAGAATATGTTCTAGCTCTCTATTTGTTACTTCTACCTGTCCATTGGCTTGTGGATGATATAGAGATGATTTGCCATGCCAAATTTTATATTCCTCCATGAGTGCTACTATTAGGGTAGATGTGAATTGAGGCCCTTGATCTAATTGTAATTCTCTTGAAACACCAAATCTGGTAATGATACATTTGTACAAAAACTTTGCAACATTATTGTCACGGGGACACTTCATGGGTTTTGCTTCAGCCCACTTAGTAACATAATAAGTGCAAACCAATATATAAATTTTCCTTTTTGATGGTGGTTCAATAGGGCCAACAAAATCAATTCCCCATTTATGAAATGGTTCTACTACTATATGTGGCTGCAGGGGCATTTCACCTATTTTTGTCGGTCTACCCATTCTTTGACATTTATCACTTTTTTTTGTATACTGAGCCGCATCTTTGTGAAGTGTAGGCCAATAATAACCTATATTCAAAATCTTTAATGCAGTCCATTTGTTAGCAAAGTGTCCACCATAGGGCTCATCATGACAAGCACGAAGAACATCATATGTTTCATCTTCTCTGAGACATCGTCGTGTTACCTAATCTTGTCCAGTATAAAACATGAATCATGAGATCCATGAGAAATTAAAACTCTTTTCTGCTAGTAATCATTTTTCTTTCGTAGAAAAATGTAAAGGAGTTTTGCCAGTAGTTAGATAGTTGGCAATGTCAACATACCAAGGGTTTTGTGTTGACAAAAGGAAGAGATGTTCATCAGGAAAACTATCTTCTATGGTTGCAGGATCATTAGGTGTTTGAAGATGAGATAAGAAATCAGCTACAACATTTGCTTTACCTGGTTTGTCAATAATGGTGATGTCAAATTCTTGCATTAGTAACAATCATCGAGCCAATCGTCTAGAGATTGCTGGTTTGTTCATTAGATATTTGATAGCAGAGTGATCTGTATGTACAAATATTTGGTATCCTGTAATGTAATGTCTGAATTTATTCAGAGCATAAATTATAGCAAGTAGTTCTTTCTCTGTCACTATGTAATTATACTCAGCTCCTTGAAGATTTTTGCTGATATAGGTAACTCCCAATTTGGTCTTCGAAGCACTGGTGCTATTGAGAGGACTTCCTTAAGCTGTAGGAAAGCTTTTGTACACTCTGAATCCCATACAAATTCTATATCTTTTCGAAGAAATTTGTATAAGGGTGCTGCAATTTGACTGAAATCTTTATAAAACGCCGATAATATCCTGCATGTCCTAAAAAACTCCTAACTTCTTTCAATTTGGATAGTACAGCTAATGTATGTATGACTTCTATTTTTTCTGGATCTACTTCAATTCCTTTAGGAGAAATAAAGTGTCCCAAGACCACTCCTTCTTGCATCATCATAAAGCACTTTTCACTGTTTAAAGACAAATTATAGTCTTTGCATCTTTGTAAAACCTTGTCCAAGTTTTCCTTGGCTTCTTCAAATGTTTGCCCATATGTGGTGAAGTCATCCATATATACTTCCAAAAAATCTGCAGATATGTCAGAAAAACTAATAACAGCTCTTTGGAAAGTTGTGGGTGCATTGCACAAACCAAATGGTAGGAAAAAATAAGCAAATGTTCCCCATGGACATGTGAATGTTGTCTTGCCTAATCTTCTGGTGCTATCTAGATTTTATTGTAACCACTGAACCCATCTAAGAATGAAAAGTATTTTTTTCTTGCAAGATTATCAAGGACTTGATCGACAAAGGGCAATGAAAAATGATCCTTTTTGGTAGCTGAGTTAAGTTATCTATAATGTGTACAGACTCACCATTTTCCCCCCTTTTTGGGAACAATAACCAATGGTAACACCCATTGGCTATCAGAAATAGGATATATGAAGCTAGCATTGAGTAACTTTTGCAATTCATTTTGGACAATATCCCTTAATGTTGGGTTTATCCTACGCCGAGGTTCTCGCACAGGTTTATAATCTGGACTGATATAAATTCTATGGGTATAGAGTGCAGGATCCAAACCTTTCATATCTATATACTCCCAAGCAAAAGCATCCTGATGCTTTTGTAACAGCTGTAGGGTATCATGATGTTGTGCTTGAGATAAGGACTTTCTTATAGTTAATTATCTTCCTAGAATGATTGTTGTTTTGACGACTTTTTCAGCTATTGAAATTTGTACAATTGGTTGTGAATCTATCTCATGTGGCAGGAGTGAATGCATAAGCTATGCAGACTTGGAATAATGCAGTTCATCAGATAAAGGGAGAATGCTTTCTAAGACATAGTCTTGTGTAGAAGATGTCGCAGGTTGTGTTCCATACTCATTCATTATGATAGAAGAAATGACATCAGCTTCTTCTTTAATGTTTACAAATGAGTCCCGTGAGATCATCATCAATTGCTGAATAGAATCTATGTCCATATCAGAGTCATCCATATTTGGCCAGACAACTTGATCATCCTGCAGCAAAGGCTGAGCAGGAGAATACAAGGTCAAATTTTTAGTGTTTATTCCATCTGAAATAGTCATTTTCCTTGATCGACATGCAATATAAGCATCTACTGTTGCTAACCATGGTCATTCTAAAATGATAGGGTAGCCCCTAGTACTTGTTTTTGGAGAGAGTACAACAAAATCAACTGGATACTCCCATGAATGTAATATGATAGTGACATCTTATAGCATACAATCAGGAATGATGGTAGAACTATCTGCTAGTTTCAAGATTGTTGGGGTCTACCTAAGACCAATGATGCTTAATTTGGACACTACTTCCTTGGTTATTAAATTGATGGACGCTCCTAGGTCTATTAAGACATTTTGCACTTGTACCCCTTGAATGGTGAGGGTTACTATTGGGCTGCCAGGGTCTGCATACTTAGGCATTTTGCAGTTATCAAGCATAAGATCAGAAAGCTATCCAAGGACATGGATAGTCTTTGGGTATTTCTTTTTCCTTCCTAGTTTTTTAACATAGGATTCTTTGATGGATTTTGAATATATAGGTACTTCCTTGATTGCATCAAGTAACAAAATTTTTACCGTCATTTTCTTAAGTTGCTCAAGCAAATCTAGTGTAGCTTGATTTTCACTTGGCAATATTTTCTCTATTAACCTACTAGGAAATGGTGGTGTTTTGGCTATAGGAGAAATAGTGGTGGCAGGGTCTTGAACTGACTCAACATTTGTATCATCTATTTCTTTTATAATGGGCTGCTAAGGTGAGGCAAGTGTTGTTCCAGATCTTAGATGGATATCATTCAAGGTGATGGAATAAATTTGTTGCTGGGCTAAAGGTTTTGCACTATTAGGGTTAGGTGCAAGTTGTGCAGGTAACTGTGGCTATTTTGGAGGGGCTGTATTGGCTGCAAGAGGCATTAAGGCTTGTTGTTGAGGAGGTTGAGTCAAAGCCAACTGCTGCTGGTGCTGCTGCCAATTTTAGGTTTGCTGTCAACCTTGGTTAGGCTACTGCCATCCTTGGTTGGGCTGCTGTCATCCTTGGTCGGGCTGCTACCAACCTTGGTCAGGCTGCTGCCAACCTTGGTTAGGCTACTGCCAACCTTGGTAAGGTTGTTGCCAATGATTATAATTACCATGCTGTTGTTGCCATTGACTATTACTACCATAATTATGGAGTGGGTTTTGAGGAATACCTGATCTTGGAGCCCATGGCCTTCGTTGAGCAACATAAAAGACTTCCCTATCTTCATCAATTGCCTTGAACTCAGTAGGCACATGCTGTGATTCAAAGCTAGCAATAGGCTTACATCGGTAGTTGCATTTCTTTTCTCTACAATGGGGGTAATATTCTGCGAACATACTATCAACATCTTCCTTCTTCCTGTGTGCTTGCATGGTATCCAATTATGTAGCAACATCATTAATGATGTCTTACTTGAAATCCAACAAGAGGTTTGACAATTCTATCTTAGATACTCCTACCCTAGGAGTCTTTTGGAGTAAATCCCTCAAACCTCATCCTTTTTTTGTTTTTGCTCTGGAATAGTTCAAACAAATATTTTGGATTTCAGCCCACGTCTTCTGTGTAATGTCACCTCTAGCCATTAACTCTAAAGCTTCCATACTCCTATCATGTACTCCTTTCAGAAAGAGATGTTTTTGAGACTCCTCATTTAGTTGATGTTGTGTGTTGTGCTGTAGGTTAAACATGAACTGAGCAACATAGTCCTCCAAAGTCTCATCCTCCTTTTGTGACATTTTAAAAATGCCATCTCCTTTCAAATCATGGCCTCTGCAATATTCCTTATATTTATTAAGGAACATATTACTCATAGTTGGCCAATTTGTCACAACATTGGCACCTAAAATCATGAACCATCTCAAAGCGGCTTCTTTTAGAGTTGATGGAAACAATTTTAGCTTATGGGCATCAGTTGTGTAGTCATAACTTCGACAAAAGATGTCAAACTCAAAGAGAAAAGTTTTTGGATCTTCAGTAATAAGGCCATAGAATTTAGGCAAGCCAGCTGAGGGTTTATTTTTAAAATTTTGATTACCTTGCTAAGGAGGAATTGGAAAAGGAAAGGTAGGCTGAGTTGCTACCATTTGTAGATTTCCTAGTGGTGGTTGATAAATGACTAGAGCTAATGGATTATCTTGATATTCTGGCTCAACAAAAAGATTATTCAAATGAAAAGATTCTTCAGATGTGGTCAGTGATTGTACTTGTTTCGATACTTCTACAAATACTTTCTCAAATAGTTCTTCTTCTCTCTCTTCTCTTTCTTCAAAGTTAGGATAAAAAGGATCTTCCTAATTGAAGTTGGGAAGAAATCTTCCAAGGTGATCTCTTCTTCTATGCATGCAAGAATGCTAAAAATGAAACTAAATGACTCAATAGTAAATACTAGACTAACACCATCCCTGGCAACAACGCCAAAAATATGTCTAACCAATATAACACCCTTTTAGTTGTAGGATTGGACATCCCTTACCACCAAAGTACTATACTAATTTTCATTAAATGTCAGTCCGAGAGCGTGAACTTAAGATGATATCTGCAAAGTATATGCTCTAGTTTTCACTAAAAGTCACTACTACTTTGAATGAAATAACCATTAAGGAAATCTATTTTATCCAAGGGAAAGAAAACTATCAAATTCTTGGAAGGAAATTTTAAGTATTTAGCCATACATCTATGCACCTACTGCTACAGGAATAGTGACTAGTTCTATTTCCAGTGGCTATAGGAACAACAGTTCTAACTCTAACTTAGAAAATTGAGTCTAACTTCTACTTACTAAAGAAAACTCCACCTTCTGCGTGGGCCCCCATGGAAGAATGAAGGAAAGACAAACTCAGATAAAAATGTAGAAACTTAGCAAAGGCATGTATTCATTCAATATGCAGTATTACAATAACTTGGAAAAATGATAAGATGTCTATCAACTCTGTCTGTCTATTCACTATCTATATCATAGATACAGACGAGGTCTTATTTATAGGGAAGAACAAAAAACTCCTAAAACTACGACTTCCTCATGAAGGAAAGTTAGTTACAACTTAAGACTACAAACATGCAATCTGAAAGACATTAATTATCCCTTAAATTCCCCACAAATATAGATCATAGCAAATGTTAGATTTTCTCTTTTATCTATCTTCAAACAGCTTTCCAAGAATCCAGGTATCGTGTGTTGCATGTTTAACTGATTTCCTTGATGCTTGCTTCCTTGCTCAGCCATTTTATCAGGTCCCACTTTTTTATTCCTTAAAATAGGTCCCTTCTGACTTTTCTATGAAGTCTTCTAGCTGCAACAATGTCATAATGCTTCTTCTTAATGTCATTAATGCCTTAGCACTATTCCTTCATAGTTTGTTTAACTCTTGCTCAGCTTGTATCTTGCGATCAACATTTACTACACACAAGACTTCCCACAAACATTTATTTTCATTTAATAGTTTATAAAGAAAAGGAATTAATTATTCAACTAACAATTTTTGTAATCTCTTGAGTTGTAGGAAGATCTACCCATATTGAACATTCATGAAGAAAGATTTTTACCACAAAATGAACCCCTTTTTAAATATAATTCTGATTATCATTTTATGCCCTATGTCCATACTTTATACATCAAAAGTTCAAAAAATTTAAACTAAAGGATGATAAAGTTTAGTATGTTATAGACAAATGTTCACAAAAAGGGCTAATAAAACTTCTATTTCTTCATGCCATCATTTTTCCTCCCAACCGTCCTGAGGGTGATCAAGTTGGTATACTATCTCTGGCCTGATAGGAGACTAGGCCGCAAAGGTAGGAATTTTTACTTTCTTCCCTCTACCTCTTTTTGGATGGTCATGTGCATGAAAGATCACTGTGTGAAGTATTGGATCAAGTGGAAAAGGCTTCTTGATCCAATCTTTTGTCATTCTGATGACATGTCTTGCTTGACAATTAATATCATTAGCCTCCTCCCTATCAACCTCAACATTCATAATGGGTCTTTCTCCTATTTTGTCTGAGTTGAACAAGGGGTCTAATAGCTCCTTTGAATATTGTTGTCTTATTTCCTTAGGAATGTTCAGCTAGAGAGCCTTCTCTGCTAGATACAAAGTTATCCTACAATAGTCTCTTATGCGGACATTGTAGTCATTTTTTGTGTTCATCCAATGATCTTCAACAAAATCTTCATGATGGAACTACTTACCTACCAGACTCTCCACTCTCCCAATATTATCAAAATAGAGCCTAGGGGAATTATAATCCTCAAGGGGATAATTCTTCCATTCCCACTCAAAGGACAAAATGCCTTGTTTCTATTTCACCTAATATGGTCCTATGATGAAGGGCCATGCCCAGCAAGGTCTCCATTGTCTCTTCACACTCTCATATGCAAATTCAATCTATCAGGAAATTTCTAGTAAAACTAATTTGTCACTTGGATATTTGGAGAGCTTCTTGGGGTTGATAGTGGCACTAGCTACCTGCAAATATGTGAATGTCTTAAATTGGATGAAGTAGGCTCTGAGAGCTATTATCTAAGCTTTTGCCTCATCAGATAACCTCTTTGCATAATCTCCCTCTATGAATCAGATGACCTTGAAAATGAATGCATCATTCATGATTCTATATTCTTTGCTTTGCATCGAGAGCTTCTTCCCTACCAGCTGAGGGTAAACAATATAGGGCTAGGCATTGGGATCCTCCATACTACCTCTTTTGTACAAACCTAGGTAGTTTTTCACTCTTGCTGCAAGAAGATAAACCATGTAAGAAGTCATATAGAACCTCTTCTTGTCCTTAACTACCCCTAATTGCTCACACAAGTTCTCACTTAGTGTGGTGCCCCAGTCCAACGACATCCTTGCTGTCCTGATTATCTTGATGAAGTTGACCATGAAAGTGTTGAGGTGGGCAACTGCTGGTAAACCCATGACTTTGCTCAAAAAGATGATGGAATAACCAATATTTTCCTTCATGTATCCCCTAGTCATGTCCACCTTTCCTATGGTAGCATCTCAATGAGGTAAGATGATTGGATAATTTCAGTCACCTCTTTGGGGTGCTCCCTATACCATCTCTCTATTGCTTCATATGATAGTCTAATGAATTGATCCACCCTCAGTAGGTAGAAGACCCTCTCAATGTTGTTGGGTCGGAGGTCAAGGACCACTTCTCATGTCATGCTCTTAACTACTCTCTCCTTAGGGACAAAGTGTTGTGCTAGTGTCATAATCAACTCGACTGACTGCACTGATACTGGATGTGAAGCTATGCTCACCAACTAAGAATGAATCAATGAGGATACTAGTGCAAATCTTCCCATGGGTTTGTTGTAGATTCTGAGGAATTCTCCCAAATTTGTGTGCCCCAAGTTAGTGTCTTTGATTTCTACATGATCATCATGGAACCTCGACTTTGATGGTACGCCCTGAAACTTGAATTCAATGTGTTTGGGTGCCATTTCCTCTCCAAATGTGGATGCCATAATATCTACATGACACAAGCACAAATTTTTATTAGTTTGAAATAATGAAAACTTAGAAATAAAATTTCAAAAGCATTAAATTTCTTCTCCAATTAATTGTCAATAAAAATGAAACTAAGTTGTGCCTTTCTATTTATTTATTATTTATTATTATTTTTTAGGTTTTATTATATATATATTTTATTAAAAAATGTGGAGGCAAAGCTGGGCGTGCATGGCGTGAAGCACACGTAGTGTGAAGTGGAAGTGTGTGGCAGTGTGATGGGCAAGCATTGCGCAATGCGACACAGAAGGCATGTGATTTGGAGGTGTGCACGTAGGTGCTGTGTGATGCATGCAGGCCACAACATAGTAGGGTTTTGATGCTCAGGCAAGGCTTACGGTGTGACACAATGTGCACACACGCATGCAGGTGGCCATGGAGTAGTGCATACGGGTGTAGCAAATGGTGCGACGTGTGGGCGCACGACACAGTGCGGTGCACTGTTGCACATGGTAAGTTATAAAGTATGTGGGCTTGCGTGATGGGCAAGTGCACCGGGTGTGTGGGAAGTCATTAAGTGTGTACGACCCGCGTGTAAAAACTGAATGCACCTTGGTGTATGTGCAAAGCCAAAAGAAACATGGAGAGTGCATTGGATGAAATGCGAAGTATGTGAAAGTATGTGGGAGAGGGGGCTTTTATAGCCCTGCCCACTCATAGGGTGCATGGTGTGCCCTTGTGCTGGTGTGCGACGCGAACCTCACGACTGGTGCACACATTATATGTGGTGGGCACTTGAATTTTTTTTTTCAATTTTTTAATCTTTAATGACTTTTTGATTTTCCCATTTTTTGATTTTTTCTACTTTTTATCTTTTATGACTTTTTGATTTTTCCATTTTTTGATTTTTTCAAATTTTCAAATTTTGATTTTTTTGATTTTTTGATTTTTTTTGATTTTTTGATTTTTTATGTTTTCAATTTTTACATTTTCTCGAATCTTGAATCATGAATTCAGTGACTCAAAAAAAGTAGGGGGTCCCCATTCCTCAAGGAAATGGGCTGTGTGTTGTGGGACCACAATAGTGCCTCGAAGCGTAACCCCACATATAGCCTTCATGTTTGATAATACCCCCATAATTATGAGAAATAAAAAATGGTCTTTGGAAAGTATAGTGTAATTGAAGAACTAAAGAAGACAAAGGTATATATCTCCATGTTTGACAGTTACAAAATTGTCCAAGTCAGAGGGAGGCTCTGTTAAAAACTTTGGATCATACAAAATCTATTGCATGCCCATGTGTTCAAAAGACAACCACTCCTAATGTGAAGACAAAAAAAGCCATGCCCACCATGATGAAAGATAAGTTGGAAGTGCCTTTGTTTCTACTAAGTATCAGGAACTTCAGTAAAAATTTGCACAATTATTTGATTGATTCTGGGGCCTATTGAAACATCATGCTACTAGCAATATCACAAAGGGTAGGTTTCACACCACAACCCAAAAATAGAGTGGTGATACTATTGATCTCTAAGCCTAAGTTTCCTATTAGTGTCTAACACTTAGTCATTTCCAAGGAAACATTGGATGGACATCACAATGACCAAGCCATCTAGACAAGGCTGAGCTACAAAGGATGTGTTTATTTCACATGTCGAGCAAATAAAAGGTTTCCAAACACCCTAGTTGAGATTGAGCAAGTAGAAAGTTAGTTATTATGAGTGAAAAAAATATGTTGAGCAAGTAGAAGCCGAGTGACATCATGAATGTTATTTGTGAACGAGTGTCATAACATTCAAGTGCTGAGTAAACTAGTATTGACATATGAGTTTGTAATTGCATAAACACTTATGTAAATCATTTTAGCTGACCTCTACATGAAATTTAAAGATCATAGAGACAATTAAGGAGGAGATTATGCATTTTGTATGATGTCATTAATCCCTAGACAAGGAGATTAACTAAGAAAAAAATCACAATGGAAAATGATAAAAGGATGAAATATGGATCATTGATCCTAATCAAGAAATTTATAAGGTTATCTATTTAAGAAGGGTTCCTACCCTAGGATCATGGTGATGAGCATGTACATGAATAGAAGCAATGTGAAGGAGCAAACAAGTTAAGTATAGAGTGAAGGAAAGCTATGTCTAAAAGTAGTTCAGATAGTGCAACCATAGCAGTGAAGGACATGATAAAGATATCAAATAAGGAGATTGGATTGAAATTATGAAGACAAGATATTTGTAATAATCTTTCAGAGAAAACTAAAGGGTTAGGTACTGAATTAGTTTTAACAGATTGATTTAGGGAAAATATCTTAATAGAGTGGTTGTAACAGACCTATATCAAATCTCTTAACAAAGTCCTTACTTTATTGTAAATGTAAAACCCTTTAACAAGGTAAGACCTAATAGTCTCAAATTCTTTTAACATAGAAAAACTCTCACAGGGTAGATCATATGATATGATCAAATTGTAACCCTAACAAGTTAACTTTGTTATTGCAACAATGAAGATTTGTGGGTTTCATCTCCACCCCAGTTTTACCTTCATATTGAAGTGTTTTTGGGTAACCGAAATCATCGTGTTATGTGTTGATTTTTATGGATGTTTGTTGGTAAATAGATTTTTTCTTTCCAATTTAACTCTCAAATGTCCAAATATGAAAGAACAACTAGATACCAACAGTTGGATAATCTATCTTCAGGTTGATAGATTTCCTCTGAATTGAAAGATACAACTCCCTTATCAAATAATATTCAATGAATTTACTAGTTCCTAAACTAATTGGGTACATTCTTAACCCAAGAATGGAAGAGGAAAACCAAGTCAGCCCTAGACAGAACTAACTCAGGTAGATTTTAGTTCCTAAACCTAGCCAATGCCAAGAACCCACAATTCCTATTACTTCTTGATACTGGTAATGCAATATGTATGTAGATTATGTGAATGCAATGAATAAATGAAAACAAAGATTAAACATCCTAATCTTTATAACAAGAATGAATGACAGTACTCTGATCTATCAACCCATTCACTATTTGAATAAGAATGCAAGAAAGTGTTCAAAACTGGCTATAACAATACTCCGATTGAAAGTAATAAAAAAAAGTGATGCTCAAATAATTTGATTCACAAAAAAACCTTTCTTGTTCTTAAACACAACAAACACAACACTCTGATTATATTTTCTTTCAATCTACAACCAAATCTATTACAAAAATTGAATGTCAATCTCCCCTGCATAAATGAAATTACAAAAATTAAATGCTCTCCCTTCTACTCCAGCAATGCCTAATTTTGCACAAAAATAAGAACCTTTTCCAAATGAAAAGGTTTTACAATAAATACATTCTCCAGCAATCGTTTGGTTTCTTCCAGTGACTTTTTAGTTCTATAATAGATCTCATCTTTTTGACTTCTCATATTTTTTCTTTTGAAAATTGATATGCTTATTAAATTTTAAAGTTAATAATGATATATGTTAACATATTTAAATTATAAATTGACATTTAAATATATTAAATCAATATCAAAATCTTTCCTTTGTTGACCAGACAACAAAATAAATATTGCTGCCAAGTAAAAATGGTTCATGTTTCAAGGGGCATATCTTTTGATTCCACCATTGGATTGATTTCATCTTAGGATATGTTTTTCCAAACCTAATTATCTTCATTCTGACTAGAGGGATAAAAAAAAATCACTGAGTCAAAAGATATGAGCTACTGAATTCTACTCTATATGACTATTACAAAATTAGAATTGATAAAATAAAGTTTCCAGCCATTCTTTTTTTACATGCTTTGTAACCCAGATATCTTCAATTTTCTAGTATGTTCTTCCATGCTTACCATGTTGATTCTCTACTGAATTTTGGGAGTGATTCTCTCAAATGCTTGTGGCAAAAAATCCCAAATGGAGGTCAAAAAACGTACCAAGTTCTCAATTTTCCACTATTTTTGTTGTGGTGAAATTCACACATTCTAGTAATAGCTACACTTTGAAAATAATCAGCAATTAATACTTCTTCTTTGTTACTGTGTCACTGGTCACATAACACTCAAATTCATTCTTGGCAGAAATCTAATTTTTGTCTTCTCCCTTTTGTGGAAAACTGAACTTTGACTATGAAAGTTGTAGCAGAAAATGAATTTTTCATTTCACATTTAATGTCATGTTGATGTCCAAATCTTCAAGCAATAAATCATTGTGAGATTATCATTATTTTTTTAATTAATTAAGAGCTCTTTTCCATCTCTCTATTGTGGATTTGATTCTTGGTGGAAATTCCAATTTTGAGTGTGGAAAGTGCACCTAATCTTCAATTTTCTACCTCCATGTAGTGGGCATAATTTTAATGTAGATTGATTCATAAATTACTTTTCTAAAGTGATCTTGATACTAGACCCCATATATCTTCATTTTTGATTGAGATTTGTCTTTTCTCTCCTCATGTGGAGAATTGAACTTTGACTGCGAAAGGCATAGCAAAAAATGAGTTTTTCAGTATGCTTTTCCCTTTGGTGGAAAATGAAACATTTGCTTCTTCAATGGAAAATCTAAAAATGACTGCGAAAGGTGTAACGAAAAATGCCTTTTCCACTACACTTTTTCCTTTGGTTGAAAATCCCAAGTTGACTACTCCATTGCAAAAAAATCAAGAAGTACTTCTCCATGGCAAAAAAATTTACTTTGACTTCCATTTGCTTCCACATTTGCTTATCCAAACTCAAAAACAATTCAATCCTTCATAGAAAATTTCTTAGAATCAAGGAATACATTAATGGGAATTTATCATGGGTGGCAACTTAAATGTTTTAAAAATTGGGGTACTTTTAGTGCCCCTACAGTTGGCTCTGAATGGAGATTATGTGCTGCAAAGTACATAAAGAATCTAGAATCTCTAGCAAAAGAGAAGTGCCTATCCATTGGGCTATAGAGTCTAAGCACAAATAGGACTATCAAAGAATTGCTTGCTAGGAGGGTGGAGGGGATCAAAACAATACCAAAACTGAGAAAGAAGGAAACACTAAGCTAAGCACACCAAAACTATGGAAAAAAAAGTTCATTTACAAACATAGGTGAGGAGACCTCACCAAAAGAAGAGTAGGTAGGAAGAAACTCACACATGGCCATTAACCAGCAAAGAAAAATATGAGTCCCTTTGGTGAAGTGCATTATGCTTTTCTAGGCTAAACCAAAACCAAGATCTCTTGACAAACTCTCTATTTCTAAAAACAAAATTACCATAGTGTAAGAAGTTAGTGACCCAAAAATACTTTCCAAAAAACCATGCCTCATCATAGATTTCTAATTTTTCTGTACCCTCCTACACATCATTTCTCATACATCCAACCATCCTTTGTTGAAAAGAAAAATGATCACACACTTCTAAAAATGGAACTGCAACATTTTCACACGTAACTTTCGATGTGATCACTCTTAAGAGGAATCCTAGTAGATAAATTGAGATTGTAAAAATCTAAATGTCCACACAATTTTGAAACATATGTTGCATCATATTCACATTCACTACAATCATCTTTGATAGTAATTTTAGATTTCAAAATGAGATTGAAACAACATGATTCTTCATCGTACAGAGTCAAACTAAATTGGAATAACTTCATCACTTTTATGGCTATCAATTCTGAAATTTTTTCATCCAAATTTAAAATCTCAATACCTGAATCAATTGTAGAAGAAGACTTAAATTTCGCTGGCATCAAGATTTGATTAGCTTCCATTTCATGATAAAGAAAAATATAATCTAGCTCTGAATCATCTTCATGGTGTTGCAACATTTCGTTAGCCACTAAAGATCCCTGTACAAAATTTGTTCTTGCATCTTTTTCTTCAACTGAAATTCCAGACTTAGTGAAAGAATTATCAATAAATGTTTTAGCCTTTTCATCAATACAAATTTCTTCCAGAATACTCAACTTTGCATGATCTTTGGAACAAAATGATTCTAATATAAGATCGTTACAAACTCTTGAAAATTGAAAATAATTTTTGCCATAATCTTCAACAAAATTGAACTTTTCATATTCTAGAAGTGCATTAATTGTAGAATAATTTTCAAAAGACACCTCATGCAAAAGATTATCTCTATTTTCATCAAATTTGAAACTTTCATTATTAGGGGCAAAATAAAACATGGTTGAATTTTTATTTTCTATAGTGCTTACCAATTCCTTGCCCTTGTTAAGGATGCCTTTCTCCATGGAAATTTGTTTTTCCAGAAATTGTAATATTTCTTGTTCTCCAAGAACCAAGCAATTTATTGGTATTGGTTCTTCTTTTACTAATTTTTCTTTAGTTAAACTTGCTAAAACCTACTTCCCTTTTCTTTGATCTTCAACATTAAAGTATCTTTGGATCACACACTTTAACAGTAGAGTAGATTGATGGTATTCTGAGGGATTTAATCTTTTTCTTTCAGCTTCAGTAATACTTTGTTTAAATGCAATCCAAAGGAATTGTAAGTTAGGATCACTCTCATCATTTATTTCTTTAAATGTGGGTTTCCTTTTGATTTTCCATCTTGGTTGAATTTATTGCTCACTCAAGATTGAAAAATTATAGGAAACAAAATCAGGTGGGACTTTTGAAACCACTCCATCATCCACCTTTAATTCATTGTTCAGCTGCAACACCCTTTCCTCATAATGTTGCAATAACTTCTTTTTTACATCCAGCTCTTTCATCTTGTGATATTTGGAATGAACACTTCTCCATAAAAGAACTGGTGCATGATATTCTTCAATGCTCAAATTCATTTTCTCCCATGAGTAATGCCTTTTCTAAAAGCATCAAACAAATCATGCAATATTGGATCATGTGTTTGATGAAGTTCAATTAAAGAAGGATCTAGCCTTCTTCCTTTCACAACTTTAATGGGCATGGTCTTTTAATAATAGAGTTTCCAATCTCCTGCAAGTAGAGATAATAATAATTTTAAAAATGAAAACACTGGACTCTTCAACCAAAAATTATGAGAATCAATAACAGAGTCACCAGTCTTTAGATAGTAGAGATAATAGTAAAATTGAGGAAATAATCTTCAACACTAATCTTCTTTTCTGCATCCCCAGCTGTGTCACCAAAAATTTGTTGGTAAATAGATTTGTTCTTTTCAATTTAACTCTCAAATGCCCAAATCTAAAAGAACAACTAGATACCAACAGTTGGATAATCTATCTTCAGGTTGATATTTTTCCTCTAAATTGAAAGGTACAACTCCCTTATCATATGATACTCAATGAATTTACTAGTTCCTAAACTAATTGGGACATTCTTAACTTGAGAACGAAAGAGGAAAACCAAGCCAACCCTAGACAGAACTAACTCAGGTAGATTTTAGTTCCTAAACCTAGCCAATGCCAAGAACCCACAATTCCTATGACTTCTTGATACTGGTAATGCAATATGGATGTTGATTATGTGAATGCAATGAATAAATGAAAATAAAGATTAGACATCCTAATCTTTATAACAAGAACAAATGACAGTACTCCGATCTATCACCCATTCACTATTTGAATAAGATTGCAAGAAAGTGTTCAAAACTAACTATAACAATATTTTGATCGAAAGTAATTAGAAAAAGTGATGCTCAAATGCTCTAATTCACAAAAAAACCTTTCTTGTTCTTAAACACAACAAACACAACTCTCTGATTATATTTGCTTGTAATCTACAACCAAATCTATTACAAAAATCAAATGTCAATCTCCCCTGCATAAACAAAATTATAGAAATTAAATGCCCTCCCTTCTACTCTAGCAATGCCCACTTTTGGAGAAAAAGAAGAACCTTTTGCAAATGAAAAGGTTTTACAATAAATCCATTCTCCAACAATCGTTTGGTTTCTTCCAGTGACTTTTCAGTTCTGTAACCAATCTTGTCTCTTTGACTTCTCATATTTTTCCTTTTGAAAATTGATATGCTTATTAAATTTTAAAGTTAATAATGATATATATTAACATATTTAAATTATAAATTGACATTTAAATATTATAAATCAATATCAAAATCTTTCCTTTGTTGACCAGACAACAAAATAAATACTGTTGCTAGGTAAAAATAGGTCATGTTTTGGGGGGGATATCTTTTGATTCCACATTTGGATTGATCTAATCTTAGGATATGTTTTTCCAAACCTAATTATCTTAATTTTGACTGGAGCAATCAAAAAAATAATTATTGAGTCAAAAGATATGAGCTGCTGAATTCTGCTCTATATGACTGTTACAATATTAGAATTGATAAAATAAAGTTTTCAACCATTCTTTTTTTACATGCTTTTGTAACCCAGATATCTTCAATTTTCTAGTATGTTCTTCCATGCTTACCATGTTGATTCTCTGCTGAATTTTGGGAGTGATTCTCTGGAATGCTTATGGCAAAAAATCCCAAATGGAGGTCGAAAAGCATACCAAGTTCTCAGTTTTCTGCTTTTGTTGTCGTGGTGAAATTGACACATTCTAGTAATAGCTACACTTTGAAAATAATCAGCAACTAATACTTCTTCTTTTTTACCGTGTCACTGGTTACATAACACTCAAATTCATTCTTGGCAAAAATCTAATTTTTGTCTTCTCCCTTTTGTGGAAAATTGAACTTTGACTACAAAAGTCATAGTGGAAAATGAATTTTCCATTTCAAATTTAATGTCATGTTGATGTCCAAATCTTCAAGCAATAAATCATTCTTTGTTTAATCAATTAAGAGATATTTTCCATCTCTCTATTGTGGATTTGATGCTTGGTGGAAATTTCAATTTTGAGTGTGGAAAGTGCACCCAATCTTCAATTTTCCACCTCCATGTAGTGGACATAATTCTGATGTAGATTGATTCATAAATTACTTTTCTAAAGTGATCTTGATACTAGACCCCATATATCTTCATTTTGGATTGAGATTTGTCTTTTCTCTCCTCATGTGGAAAAATGAACTTTGACTATGAAAGGTGTAGTGGAAAATGAGTTTTCCACTATGCTTTTCCCTTTGGTGGAAAATGAAACATTTGCTTCTCCAATGGAAAATTTGAAAATGACTACCGAAGGCATGGCAAAAAATGACTTTTCTACTGTGCTTTGGTGGAAAATCCCAAGTTGACTAATCCATTCCGAAAAATTCAAAAATTACTTCTCCATGGTAGAAAAATGAACTTTGACTTCCATTTGCTTCCACATCTGCATATCTAGACTTAGAAACAATTCAATCCTTCATATAAACTGTCTTAGAATCAAGGAATACATTAGTGGGAATTTATCATGGGTGGCGACTTAAATGTTTTAAAAATTGGGGTACTTTTAGTGCCCCTACAATGTCATGCTTAGATAGATTTAATTTTAGTATTACATGTTTATGTTTATATGGTATAAGATTTGAGATATGAGATGGATTAGGTGTGAATTATTTTATCAATGAAAAGTATTATAGATCATGATTTAACCCCCCTCTTGGTATCTTGTTTCCCATTAAGATTTCCAATAGATACAACTAGAAAAAACAAAGGTCAAAGTGATTGACATATTGAAAGATGTATGCATACAACTCACATCAGATCCCCAGATTCAAGATGTAATTGATATCCATGGGGTGGAAATCCCTAAAACATACAAAATTCTCTTGAGAAAAGAATAGAAAAAACACCTAAGGGGATGGTTTTCCATTGATTTCACATAATTATGGTTGTCATGGAAAGGATTGAATAGCTAGATAAAGATTGATACAACATCTAAGTTAAAAAAATGGTTATATAATACAACACTCCAAATGAAGTTCTCTTCTAGCAATCTAATTTGCGGTTATACAAAATATTGGCTTCTGATCTACAATAAATAGAAGCATCTACTTATAAATCAATAGATAGATTACAAGAGTTATAACCTAGTGATGAGTTTCTTATGAATTTCATGGACAACATGATAAAAAAATTGTAGTACCTTAGAGAAGATGATGATCCAAATCTATTGTTTTTGCTTGAATTTTATTGCCTTCACTGAGAGAGCTATTCATAATTTTAGTTTCCTTGCTATCAAGACACCATATCAAGGGTATTAAAAAAGGTGGCACCACAAAGTAATATGATTCAAATTTTTGAAGTTGTTGATACTCTCACTAAAAATTTGGTCATACATATAATAGAGAAGGCATCATCATCCCAAAATGAACAAATAACAAGGATATTAATGGTGATGAGAACATGGGAGTTTCCAAAAATCAACCATCATTTGGGAAAGAATCTGTCATAGAAAATGATGTCCCAACAAAATAATAATAATTTTAGAGGAACCCCTTTCGAAAGAGGACCTTGATGCATCATACGTTGACACCTCTTTGGATGGAGGGGCACTACCACCAAGTTGTGATAGTTTAGTGACTGTTTAAGATCCATCAATGCTTTGTGAAGGGTCTATTAGCATGAATGATGATGGTATTCCTTTGGGGGAGTATCCTAAGCATTGGATAGATGGATAGCATGTTTGACATATTGTATTCATGACTGTATTTGTCATTTATGTCAGCATACTATTGTTTCTATGAAGACTAGAAACATAGCAGATAGATAACAAGTTCATATAGACTTTGTATTAATGATGAATTCAACTATAGATAAGGATGTATTCTACATTGTGTCTTGATGGAGTGAACAAGTGTGCATATAGAGAGATAAAGACATACAAAATTTGTTCAAGAATTACAAAAGATAGTGAGTAGATAATGTAATGACCCATTAAAGGTCATTAAATTTTTAACCCTTATTGTGCATATATTTTCTTTTCTGTTTATTTTTCCTTCTTCATATCATGTCCCCTCCAACATGCTCACTATATATTTCTTTGTAGTTTCTCAGTTTGCTCCAATTTGGGTTTCTTGCTGAGGACTCTAGCGGACTGCTTGCAAATATTGTATGCATTTGTCGATGAGATCATCAATTAAAACTCTGGAGTAACTCAAAGTATAGCAAGACATTTTTCTATATTGGAGAAATACATAGTTTCCACATATATGATGAGTTCGATGCATTTAAAATAGTCATCAAAATTGTGCACAGTGGTTACTTTGATCTCCTTTGGTTTATCCATTGACCACTGCTTAAACCATTTTGGTTTGAAATACTCGAATTTATTGAGAATGAGAGAAGGGAGACGAAATGGATTCCTTTTCATATTTCTAATCATTTGGATTCCCTCCTAGTCATAGTATTTAAATTTTCCATTCAATAGTACAGTAGGTATATCTTTGAATGCTTCCTTGTTATTGATTGGGCTCCAATGTCTATTCTACGCTGAATGTGGAATCTGGCTCATTCAACATTGCTACAACTATGTTGACTATCTGTTGATAGTTTGGCCATATATATAAACTTATATATTAGCATGAAACACATTAATTACTTCTAGCAAATGGTGACTGCATATGAAGTCGACATCCAGCCCCAGTCTAAAATGTATCATGACCAAATATGTTTGTATTTTCTTATGCAGTTCTATAGTATCTTCTAGTGGTAGTGATTCTATTCAGTGATATTGCTCTTGGTAGAAGGTTTATGTGCTCGAATGCCAAACTATTATTTGTATGGGCCGTTGCTTGCATCCATTCTAATCATATTCAACGGTAGCTATCGATTCTCAAGGCATCTTATTAATTTATATCTATGCTACTGTCCAAAGAATTCCAGTCATGTTCTACAACCCGTATGTGCCATATATAACCTCAAATGATTTTTGGATCTATTTCTTTTAATCCTCCTATGCAACATATATTTTGTCACTCTTCTTATGCCCTTATTCTCTGCTACACCTGTCTACATATCTCAAGTTATTTAAAACCCTGTGTTGATCTTTCTCCAATTATGTGCAACATTCTTTTTGCAAATATGTCTCACCATATTCATATATTATTATGTAAATGGAAGATTCATTTTGATATAGTTATTTTGTACCTGAATATATATTTCTCTAATCTTTGGACTTTTCTCTACGTAGATGATTTAGTGCAATGTTTTCACCCTTTATTTGTATGGGTGTTTTTACTCGCAAGAGACACATCTCCTCTTCAATGGTTCATGCCCATTTGTAAGAGAATGGGTGAATGTATATATATTTTTAATCATATCTCTCCTAATTGACACATCAATTTAATTTTATTTAAATGGTGGATAATAACACTCTTGTAAGTGGGCATGAGTTTCTCATATATACATTTTTTTATTTAATTAATTTATCATATTATTTTATTCATCATATTGATTATGTAATTATAACATTATAACATATCATATATTATATTGATAATAATGTTAGTAATATCATTATTCTTAATACTATTACATAGTATATTGTCTTTATATATTATTTATAATAATATTTAATTCTCAATTATATTATAATATTATCCTTGAATATGTCCATTTCATAATATAACCCATGTAGGTACATTATAAAGTTATTATTAGTATTTGATATCATTTATAATCAAAGTATTTATTTGTTATTTAATTTATTTAACTAATTAATATTATAATTATAATATAATATTTTATATTACAATTATGCTATAATCTTATATATTGTTTTATTTTTATATAATAGTGATATATTTGAAAATGATCACTATTATACCTTTGTATTGCAGATTACTGTTATAAAGGTACACGTGTGAGTTAGCATATTATAATTTTGAATTATAGTTTCCCATTTGTGGTGATAATAAGAAGCCCATATATTGTTCTCGCAAATTGTTGTTACTTCTTTGTTCCTATTATATGTTTAAGGTATTATGAAGAGAAACCTTCATCAAGTGGTATTAGAAATGGATTTCTTAAGTGTATAAATGAATTGCCAACTGTGAGGAAATTACACCAAGACCGTGATTTGGGCTAAGCATGTAGACAAATTATTGATTGTGAGGTAGTTTGCACTAGGGTTTCAACAAAAGCACAAAGATGCCTCCATGAAGAGAGCATGGTGGGAGAGTCATAGGTGTTACACTTGAGGGTTTTAGAGCCCTCTAGAGGCAAATGAAATAATTACAAGAATAAATGCACCAAGGAATGAATCTTGCCATTGGAGATGACCAAAGTGAGGATGAAAGAGAAGAAGGAACTGATGATCAAGTAGTGGAAGATAAAGTTTTGAATCCAGAGGAAGAATATATTTTCAAGGCCATTGCTAAGATTGGAAAAAGAGCTAAGTTTGATGTTCCCACATTTGTGGAAAATATTAACTTAAAGGAATTGATCAATTGGATCAATGAATTAGAAAAGTATTTTGAATATGAAGATATTAAAGATCTAGATAGGGTCAAGTTTATGAAGACTAAACTGAAGGGCACACAAAGATCTGGTGGTATGAAATCTAGTTGGAGCAAAATAGAAGAGGAAAAGACAAGAGCACTAGATGGGATCAAATGATAGCTAAAATGAAGTGATAGTTCATTCCCATGGATTATGAGCTTGATCTGCTAAAGAAGATGCAAGGGTTGAAGCAAGTGAGAAGATCTATTCAAAAGTATACTTAGGAGTTCTATCAAGTTCTCATAAGAACTGGCCATGAAAAAGGTGATAAGGAGAAAGTTGCCCATTATCTTAATGGGTTAAGGCTAAGCATTTAGGAGGAGTTGAGCCTAGTTTGAATGACCAGTATTAAGGATGCATACCAATTTTTGCTAAAAGTTAAGGAGAAGCTAAGAAAAAAGTTTGATAACAAGAATAGTGGAATAGGTCATAGTGAAAGATCCAATAGATGATCTTATGGAGGCTAAAATGATGATCAAAAGAATAAGGATGATGTAAGAATTAGTAGTTAGAACCAGAGGTGAAACAATTCCAATACTTTCTAAGATCAAAATAACAGAGATTAGAGAGGAAGAGGGCAAGGATCTGGAAGAGGGGGTTTCCATGGAAAATCCTTTCATTATGGAGAAGAATGGCATAGAGCATTTGAATGTTTCCAACACCAAGGAAGGATAGATCAAAGAACTAAAGTCTAAGCTGGAGTTGTACATGTTGATGAAGATGCTAGATCATCACATTTTGAAGATGCTAAAAGAGGAGAATTCCTAGTTAATAGAAGAGTCCTATTGAGTGGTGAGAATGAACCTACTCAATGGAGTTTGTTTTACACTAGGTGCAAATGTGAAGATAAGTGTTGTGATGTGATAATTGATGGTGGAAGCATTAACAATCTAGTGTTAGAAAAGATGGTGACACAGTTGAAGTTGAAGAGGCAAAAAAACTCGAGTCCATATCATATTTCTTGGGTGCAAGATGACCACAAGGTCATGGTCAGTGAGGAATGCTCATTGAAGTTCAAGATTAGAAGCTACTAGGATGAGGTGCTATGTGATATCACACCTATGGAAATATGTCATATGTTTTTGGGTACACCATGGTAGTTTGACATGCATAGTATACATGATGGGCAAGAAAATTGTTAGAAAGAATAGTCCACCAAGATGACTGAGAGGTAGGGGGTGAATCATCCAATAATGAAAATATTTATTAACCTGAAGTAACCTTATCCATTCAACAAAACTAAATAGCAACCATAACAAGATGCACATAGTAAATTACACTAGATATGTTAACTAGGGAAACCCTTGATCAGAGGGAAAACATCGGTGAGAATGATGCTCACAAGATGATGTACTAATATAAATATTCCTTGTTAGCGGATGGACCCTTTTAGGAGTCTATTACAAGATTTAGTACATAGAGTCCCTATTAGGAGACTTTGAATCCATGTTAGGAGATTCCAACCTTGTTAGTAGTTGTAGTACAATGTATGCAAGAAGAGTCCACTGCCCAAACATGCAATTTCAATTATAAGAAGAGCTCATTTCCAAAACAAGTAATTTACTATTAGTTTCCTCTTTCCTCTATTATTTCAACTAAACCAATCATTGTCAAACCTTGTAGACTAGATCATGAACCTCAGATCCAAGAATCCAACTTCAGATCACACAATAAAACATCGACAATGAAGTTTCCTTCACTTCCACTCTACTCTGCTCAACTTCACATTGTGCTCTTCATGTTGCTTACAATCATCTCATATCATACTTCTAAGATAAAGGAAAATGTCCTTCTTTTATATTGAATCCATAAAACAATTCGCTAAGTCAACTGTTACACCTTCTCAATTAATTATTATAGGACCACATTAAGAACACGTTACACTTAGCAATAACATTAATCTTCCACCTTGCAACTTGAATAACTTTTTGTACATACAATATTATGATGAGTGAGCTTAACCACATCATCACCAACATGTCTTCTCCACATACTCAACCTTGATTCTCAGAATAACAATTTTGCTAAGAGATATAACAAGTTTACTAGAACATACCTCTGTAAACTCTATCTCAGAATAGACATCACCAAATCTTACATAACTTCTTCTAGACTTAAAATTTCTTCACCTGATGTTAACTACATACACTAGATACTTAAAAGTATCTCCCATAACCTTGGATAGTAAGAATACTCAACTAGCCATCTATACCAACTTGATCTTTCCATTATTCTTTTGTTAGATACTATAGAAAACTGCTATGTTGACATCAATGAAAAATATAGTCATGAATGTAAAATATCATCATGATAATGATCTAGCCATGTATCTACAATAATCCCCTAGAGGAATATCATCAATATTAGTGCTTCCAAAAATCTCCCCCTTTGGCATTGATAACATCATAGATGAAAAACATCTAGTTCCAAGAATACCAACTACAAAAGACTGTTAACCTTTCTTTTCAAATCCTCTTCATCAATCATTCTCCCAAACTATTTTCTTCTCAACTACTAAAATTCTCCCAAACATGCTATACTTGTTCTTTCTTGTTTTCCAACTTATTTTTCATGCTAATTTTCTCCCCCATTGACATCAATGTCAAAGGTTTCAACAACCATAAAACTCTGCAACAACTGATTCTTACTAGCTCAAGTTTCCAAAGACATTATTCAAAAACAACATCCAACAAGAGTCCTAGATGGAATTTTCCATGATAGGTACTCCCCCATACAGGAAGCATCAAAACTTAGTCTAGACAAATAATGGTGCTCTATTACACTGGATTGATGCATCCTTGCATCTTCTAATCTAATGTAGGAAGGGGCATAATCCCTAGCATACGTTGCAAATACTCAAAAGTCTCTTTCAGAAGAGGCTTAGTGAAAATCTCTACAATCTGCTCTTTATTGCTCACTTATCCAATCTAATTTCCTTTTCTGCAACTTTCTCTCTCAAAATGTGATACTTGATAGAAATATGCTTGGTCTTAGAATGCAACATTAGATTCTTAGACATATTTACTATTATTGTGTTATCAAAATGTATGACAATAGGTTCACTAAATTCTATTCTTATATCCTTCAACATCTGATTCATCCAAATGACTTGATTACAATTTTTTTCTATTACAACATATTCTACTTTTTCTATACTCTGTGAGGTATAATCTTGCTTCTTGTTTAGCCAAGAAACCAATCTTCCTCCAAGAAAGAAGGTTCCACCACTGGTGCTCTTTCTATCATCCATACTGCCTACCCAATCAACATTAGTATAAGCACATAGAGTGAAATCATTAGACTTGTCATACCATAATCAAAACTCTAGTGTTTCTTTTAGGTATCTAAATATCGTTTTGGTTGTTGCATAATATGATTCTCTCAGATTAACTTGGAATCTTTCAATAATTCCAATTGCAATTTCTATATCCAGCCTTGTGTGAGTCAGATATTGTAAACCTCTAATCATAGATCTATACTTCTTTTGCTCAACAGTAGGTGTCTCATCCTTTGTAGATAACTTGTGTCTAGTTAGCATAGGTGTTACAATAGGTTTACATGTTTCCAAACCAAACCTATTTAGTAAATCCTTCAAGTACATAGTCTGAGAAATAAGGATTCCTTCTTTATCCTGTACAATCTATAATCCTAAAAAATATTCCATTTCTTCTATCATACTCATTTCAAATTAATTCTTCATTTCTTCTGCAAACTTGTCACTTTCCCCATCATTTCCTCCAATTATGATATCATTAACAAATATTACCAAAATCATTAATCCACCATCAATTTGTTTCCAATAGAGATTACTATCTACCATACCTTTTTCTATATCCAAGCTTTGTCAAATGCTTGTCTAACCTTGCATACCAGGTTCTCAGTGCTTTCTTCAAGCCATACAATTCTTTCTTCAATCTTCATACTATGTCCTTGTCATCTATCAAAGGTCAACCTTTAGGCTATTCAATGTATACCTCTTTTTCAAGTTCTCCATTTAGAAATGATGACTTGACATTTTTTTGATATACTTTGAATTTCTTATATGTTCCATATGCTGAGAATAATCTTACTACTTCTATTCTTGCCACAAGAGCATAAGTTTCACCATATTCTATTCATTCTTGCTATGAGTAACCTTTACATAACAATCTTGCTTTGATCCTTACAAATTTTCCTTGTTCATTCATCTTGTTCTTGAATACCCATTTAGATCCTATCACATTCTTGTCTACTGGTCTAGGGACTGATTCCCATGTCTCATTCTTTACTATCTAATCCAATTCCTCTTTCATAGCTTGCTTATAATAGTCACCTTTACATGCTTCATCTACATTCTTAGGTTCAACTTGAGATATCAAACATAGTTCTTCATTGACTCTGCTTCTTGTCATCACACCTTTATCTTTTCTTCTGATGTTCTGCCTAGGTAGATGATTCTTTTTCATTTTCTTACCTAAAGTAGGAGTTGTTATCTCAAGTCTTGGCTTTGTTGAAGGTTACGAGTTTTGTTCTTACCTAGGCTCTCCTTTATTCTACAAATCATTGTTAGTCTCAAGGAATACTTCATCATTCCTTGGTTTGGTAACAACATCATCATTTGAATTGTAATTAGCTATTCTTTCTTGTATCCTAAATTTCTCATCAACTCCTACATTTGCACGTTCCATAATAGTCTTAGTTCTCTGATTATAACATCTATAAGCCTTGCTTTTCAATGACTAACCAAGAAACATACCTTCATCACTTCTAGCATCAAACTTGCCAATATCATCATCTCTTTTGATATAAAAATTAATACCAAAATTTCTAAAATACTTAACTGTAGGTGAGTGACCAAACCACAGTTCATATGGGGTCTTTAACTCAACTCTTTCTTCTGCACTAGGATTGAATCTTTTCTCTTTAATCTGATTCCCATTCTACAAAAATTGCTAATGATAATTTTTGCATTTTCATGGTTAGCCTTTGATCAACAATAGTTACCAAAGCCATCTCTTCTAATACTTTCTTTTCCCTAACCAATTCAAGCTCATTATCACAATATTTTAAGAATCTTTCCATACTTTCTTTAAATTCTTCATCTTCATCAGAAAGTAAACTCTTTCTAGTTTTCCTTAATCTCTTAGGACATCTAAACAAAAAATGACCAAACTCTTTACATGTTCAATAAACAAAAATTTTCATACCTTCTGTCTCTCTTTTTGTAAATAGATCAATACCTTCCTTTATCTTCATGTCTTCTTCGAATATGGATTTATCTTTGCTTGAACTTCTATTTTTCTATATACAACAGAAGGATTATGGATTTGAAAACTCAATGCTTTGTTCTTTACACAAATTTGATAGCTCATCAAGAATTTCCACCATTAGGGTATCAAAATTTCCTCTACCAGACTTAGGACTATATTTCTTGAACATTCTTTCTATGGATCTCCCAAAGTTGTTAGACTTTATCTTCAAGGACATGATGCTTTGATACCAATTGTTAGAAACAATAGTTCACCAAGATAACTAAGAGGGGGCAGGGGGCGGGGGGCGGGGTGGCGAGGTGGGAGGGTGGGTGGGGTGGGGTGAATTAGTTATCTAATAATTAAAACATTTATTAACCTTAAGAAATCTTATCCATTCAACCAAAGTAAATAACAACCATGACAAGATGCACATAGACAATTACAATAGACATGTTAACTAGCTAAAATCTTGGTGAGAATGATGCCCACAAGATGATGTACTAATATAAATATTCCTTGTTAGAGGATGAACCCTATTAGGAGTCTATTACAATATTTAGTACATAGAGTCCCTATTAGAGACTTTGAATCGCTATTTGGAGATTCGAACCCTATTAGGAGTTGTAGTCAAATGTATGCAAGAAGAGCCCACTACTCAAACATGCAATTTTAATTATAAAAAGAGCTCACTACCCAAACAAGTAATTTACTATTAGGTTCCTCTTTTCTCTATTCTATCAAATGAACCAATCACTATCAGACCTTGTAGATCGGGTCAAAAACCTTAGATCCAAGTATCCACTCCAAATCACATAATAAAATCTTAGCAATAAAGTTTCCTTCACTTCCCTCCGCTCTGCTCAACTTCATATTCCACTATTCATGTTTCTTACAATCATCTCATATCACACTTCTAAGATAAAGGAAAATTTCCTTCCTTTACACCAAATCCATAAAATTTTTTCTTGAGTTAGCTATTACACCTTCTCAATTAGTTATTATAGGACCACATTAAGAACATGTTACACTTAGCGGTAACATTAATTTTCTTCCTTGTAATTTGAATAAATTTTCATACATGCAATATTATGACATAAGAGATTAACTATGTCAACACCAAAATGTCTTCTTCACATCCTCAACCTTGATTCTTAAGATAACACTTCTACTAAGAGATATAACAAGTTTAGTAGAACATGCCTCTGTAAACTCTATCTTAGAATAGACATCACCAAAACTTACATAAATTCTTCTAGACCTAACATTTCTTCACCTAACATTAACTGCATCTAGTAAATACTTAGAAGTATCTCCCATAACCTTGGATAGTGAGAATACTCAATTAGCCATTTGTACCAACTTGATCTTTCCACTATTCTTCTATCAGATACCATAGAAAACTACTGTGTTAACATCAATGAAAAACACAATCATGAATGTAATATATCATCATGAAAATTATCTAGCCATGTATCTACAATACTCCTCCATAGGAAAATCATTAGCATACATGATTCCAACACAAATATCTACACACTTTGACAAAGGATGGAGTGAAACATAAATTGAAGCCATTAAAGGAGAAAGAAGAAAAGGTATGTAGTGCTTCTAGAATATGTTTTGTTGATGGAAAGGAGTTTCTCCAAGGTATGAATCATGAGCATATGTGTTTTTCTATAATTATAGAAGATGGTAAAGAAATATTAGAGGAGGTACATGTAGAAGTTGTAGATTTGTTGGGAGAGTTTCTTGATATTGTGTTAGATAATGTACCTCATGAATTACCCCCAGTGAGGAAGATCAGTCACCAGATGGATTTGATTCTAGGATCTAGTTTGCCAAATAAGGTAGCACATAGAATGATACTAGTAGAAAGTAAAGAGTTGAATAGACAAGTTCATGAGTTGTTTCATAAGGGGTTGATTCAAGAGAATTTAAGCCCATGTGCTGTACCAAAAATATTAGCACAAAAGAAGAATAGAGAATGAAGAATGTGCATAGATTCTCACACTATCAACAAGATCACAATCAAGTATAGATTTCCATTTCCAAAGATAGATGATATTATAGATTATTTGAGTGGAGTTGTGTATTTCACAAAGATAGATCTAAAGAGTGGGTACCATAAAATTCACATCAAAGAAGGATACAAGTGGATGACTTCCTTCAAGACAAAGGAAGGACTGTACGAGTCGTTAAACATGCCTTTTAGGCTAACCAATACACTAAACACTTTCATGAGGCTCATGAATGAAGTGCTAAAGGAGTTTCTAGGTAATTTTGTTATTTTTTACCTAGATGATATATTTATATTTACTAAGACATTGGAGGAGCATTTGATGCATATTCAAAAGGTGTTTGATAAGTTGAGCGAAGAGAAGTTGTTGATAAACTTGATGAACTATAGTTTTGTGAAGTAGGAGTTGGTGCACCTAGAATTTGTAGTGACAAAAGAAGGTTTAAAAATGGATCTAGAGAAAATGAAGGCTATCCTTTAATGACCTACCCCAAGGAGTGCTAAAGAGGTAAGATCTCTTCATGGACTAGCTAGTTTTTATAGAAAATTCATAAGAGGTTTTATTAGTATTTGTGGACCCTTGACTGAAACAATGAGAGGGGATAGGAAAGAATTTAAGTGGACTGTAGGATTAAATAAGAGTTTTAATATGTTGAAATAGAAAGTTACAAAGCAACCTATTTTAGCACTTCCAAATTTTAACAAGGTGTTTCAAGTAGATTGTGATACTAGTGGTACTACAATAGGAGCTATTTTGAGCCAAGAAGGTAGATCTATTGCTTATTTCAATGAGAAGTTGAATGATGCCAAAAGAAAATATTTTATTCATGATTAGGAATTTTATGCTATAGTTTAGGTATTGAAGAAGTGGGGACAATACCTACTTCCTAAGGATTTTTTTTGTATACTGATCATCAAGCTTTGTAGTATTTGAATAGTCAAGGAAAAATAAACCAAAGGAATTTGAACTGGGTTAAGTTTTTGTAGTGTTATACATTTTTCTTGAAACATAGGAGTAGGAAGTCTAACAAGTTGTAGGTGCTCTTAGTAGAATAAAGTTTTTACTAACAAAGATACAAATTGAGGTGTTGGGTTCAAGAAACTCAATAATTTTTCATTGATAACAATTATTCAATTGTATATTGTCATTGATGTTACACAAATATTATACTCTAACCGAGCACTGCCAATTGGAACTGAGTTTAGAAGACTTCAGTATCAGCCAAGCATTAGTTTAAAAGAAGCATGAGTTCAAAGATTCTTGTGTAAACTAGGTCAAGTCAATTACCAAAGGAGTTTAGTGTAAACCAATTCAGGTCAATTACCAAGGAACTCAGTGGTAACCCAGTGACCTAGTTTTCACTTTAAGGCAACCTACAAAAGATTAGGTTTATATATTAGTTGGTTTATGCAAGCTGATTTAGTGGATGTTATTAGTTTATCTGAAAGGATATTCAATCTGACTTGACATTGGGTTTCATATATATGAAAGATCAAGAAGTGGATTGAAGGGATGATGAAGTGGAGAAGGAGATAAGATGGGAATAAAGAAGGGTATCTAATTTAGAGAAGAGTATCCAAGTTGCTGCAAAGAATATTCTGATTAGGAAGGGTCCAAAGGATAAGACAAAATAGTGATCATAAATATACAATTTAGTTGCTTCATCAATAAGGTCAATTATTATTACTCTCTAACAATTGTATTAGTGAATAAATATCTTAATAGAGTTGACCTATTAATCATTTTATAAATCCTCTGACTAGGTGACATTTCTAGATTGAAGTGTCATAATAGCTCTAACAAGGCGACTCCTAATAGGGTGATACAAATCCTTTAATAGTATTACACCTAACATTGTGTTTTGTAACCTTTAACATGATTGGCTCCTAACATGGCTCACTTCAGAAGAGTGAAAAGCTATAACTAGTTGCATTGGTGGTTTTCCTAAATTGGGTTTCCACTTTGAATCTTGGTGTCTTATGTGCTAATGTTATTTTCTTATTGCTTTATCTTCTTCAACTAAGTTACTAAAGGTTAATACACATCATTATCTTAAGATTGCTTTGATAAATGAGTTAGAATGAATATCTAGTTTTAACCGAGCTGTGAGTTAAAAGGAAGTTTATTATTGACATTTAAGGGATTTTAAATTGTTTTTGTGGTAACTAATTCACACCTCCCCTCTTATTTAATCCTCTTATATTTATAACATTTGTATCTAGAGGATCCTAATTTTGGTGAAGCGTAGAAAGCTTATTCAGAACCTGTTACACTTGACATGACTAAATGGTTAGATTTCCTAATCCAAGATGGTATGATGTTCAAAGGAAGTCAGTTGTGATTTCTTAGAAGTTCTATAAGAGATAATCTAATGATGGAGAAGTATAGTAGATGATTGGCTAGATATTTTGGTAGAGATAAAACCATTTCTATGGTTGTTGAGAACTATGATTAACCATAATTACATTCCCATACTATTCTAATTCTAATTGTGGGAGGTGGGAGGTTAGGTTTTTAGCATAGGGAAGGTAGGAAGGCTAGGGAAGGTATATATTATGATTATTGGGTAGGGGAAGATGCAAGAAGATATCCCTAAGGCCCAGAGGGAAGCCTTATCCTTATAAATATTAGGTCCTATGGGTGGGTGGGCACCATGGTTCATTGATCAATTGCCTACCTCATAGATCTACCTCCCCCTGATTTCCTTGGACCTGTAGGGCCATTCCATTCCACCTCTATGTATGGTTGAATCAAGAGGCATATGAGAGTAGTTCTCTCAATAGGAGTGCCCCACCTCGACCCCTGATGTGAAAAAGTTTGTGCAAGTTATAGAGTATGTTAGATGGAAGAAGGAGTGAAGTAGAATATGGGGTTGTATCAGCCATTACCTATACCAAAGAAGCTATGGGAGGATGCCAGCATGGATTTCACTATTGGATTACCAAGGACTTCATAATGGCATGATTCTATATTTGTGGTGGTTGATAGGTTTTCAAAGATGACACATTTTATTCCTTCCAAGAAGACTAGTGATGTTGTTCAGGTCTCAGAGTTATTTTTCAGAGAAGTGTTGAGACCACATGGTCTGCCAAAGGGTATAGTTTTAGATCAAGATACCAAATTGGATGGGTATTTTTGGCATACATTATGGAATAAACTGAATACAAATTTTAATTTTAGTTCATCACATCCATAGATTGATGGAAAAAAAGAAGTTGTGAATCATAGTTTTAAAAATTTGCTAAGATGTTTGGTTGGAGATAAACTAAAATAATGGGATCTAATTTTACCGTAGACATAATTTGCATATATTATTTCTATCAATAGGAGCACTAGTAATCATCATTCTAGTTTGTATATGGGAGTAGTCCTAGAAATTATTCTAAATTGATGTAGTTGAATAAAGGAGAGATAAGTAGTGTTGAAGTAGAAGAATTTGTTGAACATTTGAAGAATATCCATGAGGAGGTGAGGAAGCACATTAAAAAGATGAATACATAGTACAAGGCTAAGGAATATGTGAAAAGGAGGTATAATGAATTCCAAATTGGAGATGAAGTCATGGTTCATTTTAGAAAGGAATATTTTTTAGTGGGTACATATAATAAGCTGAAAATAAAGAAGTTTGGACCATGAAAGATAGTGAAAAGGCATGATTCTAAAAATGCCTATGAAGTGGAGTTTCTTGCTAAATTGAATATTTCACCAAAATTTAACATTTTGGATTTGATAGTGTATTATAAATGATGAATTTGTTGAAGTGCAGTGGAGTGTTCCAACAACTAGTTCGGCCACAAAGGAGATTGAGGAGATACTGGACAATCATGTTGTGAAAAGTACAAGGAGCAAAACTTATAAAGAATACCTAGTCAAATGGAAAGGGAGGCCAATAGAAGATTAATCATGGCTAGCAAGGGAGGAGGTTAACCATCTTGGTTTTCCTCTAAATACCCTAGATGTGATGGGGTCACTTCTCAAATTATCCTGGGTGTCTGATGCAGGAGGATCCTAGGTGTAAGAGCAATCTCGCATCAACAAAAAATATTTCATTTTAGTTGTATGAATAAGCATTGTCTTAGTAAAAAGTTTCTACCTATGGAGGCTTGCTACTTAGTATGTCATTTATACAAGCTCAGAGTGTCCTAATTTTAGAGGTGGATATTCATCTTGGATATATTAATCTACTAGTTGAGGCCAAGTGCTATATCATGTGTATTCATGGATTTATTTCAAATTTTTGATTTGCAATTTTGGTATATAAAATTTATGCCCATAATTGAAGGCCTAAAAATGCCTAGATTAGGCCCAAAAAATCAATAGATGGGTGCTTGCACAAATCCAAGCTCATAGATTAGGAGTCAAGAATTTCAAAATATGGTTATAATAGCCAATCTAAGAAATGGTTTGAGAGTTATGGCCTTTCGATGTTGGGCCAACAAAAAATTCCAAATATAAATGTTAAAAATGTATTTAGACAATTGTACATGTATTGGTAGGGTCTATTGCCCCTAGGTATTAAGTTTGAGTGTCTAGAACCTTCCTGGGAGACATAAAATTTCCTATTTAAGAAATGCTCGAACATTATCTAAGATAGATCTAGGTGATAGCTCATAGATTTGTCTTGTAAATTATTGTAATGAAGGTGCCCATGTGGGTTAGCATATTATAATTCTGAATTCTATAATTCTACATTTGTGATGATAATAATAAGTCCATATTTTGTTTTCACAAATTGTTGTTACTTCTTTGTTCCTGTTATGCATTTAAGGTATTAAGGGGAGCACCTTTTATCAAAAAGACTCATTGAAAAGATTATGCTAGAAAGGTGTAAGCCTATTAATACACCTATGATGATAGGTCACGAGTCATCTAGCAAAGATGAGAGACCTAAAATTGAGCAAACAAAGTATAGATCTATGATTGGAGGTTTGTAATATATGACTCACACTAGTTTAGATATAGAAAATGTAGTTGGGATAGTAGCAAGATTTCAAGATGATCTTAAGAAACCACATTATGCAACAATAAAGAGAATATTTAGATATTTGAATGGTACACCTAATTTTGGATTGTGGTATGATAGATCAAGTGATTTTACTTTGTGTACATATACTAATGTGGATTGGTTAGGCAACATGGATGACAGAAAGAGCACCATTGGTGGAGCATTTTTCCTTGGAAGAAGATTGGTTTCTTGGCTAAGAAAGAAATATGATTGTATTTCACAAAGTACAATAGAAGGAAAGTATATAGAAGCAACAAATAATTTCAATTAGATTATGTGGATGAAGTAGAAATTAAAGAACATTGAGATAGAATTTTCAAAACCTATTATCTACATACATTGTGATAAAAAAAGTATAGTGAATATGTCTAGGATCCTATGTTGCATTCTAACACTAAGCATATATCTATGAAGTATCATGTTTTGAAAGAAAAAGTTGTAGAGAAAGAGATCAAATTAGAGTATGTGAGTACAAAAGAGTAGATTGTAGTTACCTTTATGAAGCCATTGCCTAAAGATATATTTGAGTATTTGCAATGTATGTTTGGGGTTGTGCCCCTGCCTACTTCTAAGTAAATGATGTAGATAATTTATCAGTCCAATGGTACAAAGCACTATTTTTTATTTGGACTGAATACTGATGCTTCCTATATGGGGGAATATCTAAGATGATCAACATCATCAAGGAATCTTAGTAGTTGTTATAGAACAATGCCTTTGGACAAATGAGCTGATTTAAGACTTTGAGTAGATGATTGACATAATGAAGCTTTTTTCATTGATGTCAATGGGGGATACATTGCATGAAAAAATCTCCTATGTATGGGGGAGAAATGTTGTAGATGCAGAATATAAGCTCTCTAGCACAATGGGGGAGAGAGATTGAAATGATAAGGGAGAAGTACTATTGAAAGTAATTGATGTGAATGGGGAGAAACATTGAGTTATATTAATGGGGGAGAAGAGTGAAAACTGATGACCATCCATGTAAGAAAAATAAGAGAGTTTTAGATTAAGGTAAAAATAGGTTTAGAAGGGACTTGAAACCCTTTAACAAAAGAAAAAGATCAACATTAAGAACAAGCCAGGTTTTACAAGGACTTAAAACCTATAGTAAAGCAAAAAACACAAAAAACTAGGTTTATAAGGACCCAAAATTGTAAGTTTCACCTAGGTTTTACAAGGACTTAGAGCCTACAATTTTAAACAAAAAGCTAGAAAATAAAAAAAGAACATACAAAACTAGCTGGATTAGCAACCAACACACTAGTACCTACAATAGTTCCTTAATGCTCTTCTCCACCCCCTTTCTTACTTCTATAGTACTCTGGATAATATCAATTGTAGTAGAAATAGGAACCTTAGGAGCATCAACTATCCTTTTCCTCATATTTTGCCTCATTCTCTTGCTAGGCCCTTCTAGAATCCTCACCACAATAGTGTCTAGAGATATGATCTCCTCATTACTTTTCTTTCCTAGTTTGGCCACTGTAGTGTAGTTTGGCCACTGTAGTGTACAAACTGGAAGTGATCTGCTCCATTCTTTGCCCACTATCCTTAATAAGTTGACAAAGTTTTAGTTCATAATCCTTTAGTTTTTTAGGTTTGCTACCAACTTGTTTCTCGAGTGGGCTCTCATAATGCATTCATGGTACAACTCTTTCTAAATGACTCCAAACTTTTTCTTGAGCACCATGATTTCATTGTAAAGTCATGAGTCTACTTGTAGGGATGCCTCTGCTTTTAGCTTGGCAATATGAAGAAAAGAGAGGTTCACATGGTGAGGCTCATCCCCGTTACCTTATTGAGTCCTGATCACAATGTCAATGGTAGTGTTATTGACCTAGATGTTAGTGTTAGCATTCTGTCTTCCTTCTCCTTACTTAGGTTGTGCTCTTTCATAACAAGGACATTACCCTCATTGTTCTTTTCTATGTCAATGTCCATTTTCTCCTCACTAGATTTAGTAGGAGGAGAAAAATGAAGATTATCTTACCCCTCATCGCATCCTTTAAAGCTTTAGACCTAGCATTTGATTTAGTTTTTCTATCTTTACTTTCCTCCACATGGTCCTTGTAATACCCCAAAATTGGCTCATTGCCATGATCACCAATTCTGATATATTTTGATCAATTCTAAGACCTATTCTAATAGGCAATTCTCATTCTTCTACTCGCTACTTGACTTAATTCTCAGATGTAGAAAATGCTAATTTGCATTAATCAGACTCTTTATTTAATTCCTATAGTATTGACTCATATTATTCACATTAAACCTATTTATTAAGATTTAATTTAATTATTAAGTATTTATACTTTAATTAAATTAAATCATCAACTAAGGCTAATGTACTAAGGAATTAAAAATATTTAATTTAATAATTATGCTCACTTTAATTAATTAAATGTGATTATTCAATTAAATGAAAAAGGCATTTATGAGGTCATATCTCACTTTATTAAATTAAATAATATCTTCAAAATCTTCTCTTCAGTTCCAAAATGGAAACTCTGAGTGAACTATCTCTCGAAAAGGAATTAAATCAGTTAACTCCTTATTCCACTCATGAAAAGCTTAGTTAACTCTCCTTTCTTAAGGAAGTTTCCATTTTAACTGAATCTTGCTTCAATCCTGACCGTTGATTGAAATTGATCTCAATTGTTGATGGATTCCAGGAAAGTCTATTTAAGAGAACCTCATTTCCTCATTAGAGAGGGTGAATTAGAATTCTTTTGCTATCGAATTGCTGCTAAATTGCATACTCATTTGCTTATTATTGTCATAGCTTGATATCATCACTAATACATTTGGTACCAAATTGCAATGGTAGTGCCATTGCAATTTGGTGCCAAATGTATTAGTGCATCTAGCTTAATATCATTTAGATTAATTGTTCTCTCTCATTTAGATTTAATGTGCATACACATAATCTAGTTTATTTTATCTATTCTTAGATTAATTCTTGCATAACATATAGGTTAATCTACATAATCATATAGTTGCATCCAAATCCTTCATTCTTAGAGGGTCTGGTTGTCTGCGCCTTGATTCTGAGGATATTAAAAGTCAAAATCCTTCTAGATAGAAGGTAACAGGTCACTCTGTTGGACCTCTTGGATAAACAACTCAATGTTTATTCCAGGATGATTTTGCAGGTAATGACTATGTCGAGGTGTCTGTGAGGTTTAGAGGCCCACTTTTCATAGGTATAGTTCTGGCGCCCACTGTGGGGCCGAGAAAATAAATTTCTCAGGCCTTCTCTATATTTTTGAAATTAATTTTTAAGCTCTTTGTCTGTATAGTTCCATACAGATTCTAGAACCTTCGTGCCAGATAATCCATTTTTGCACCAAGATTCTAAATTCTCGCATGAAGATTCTTTTCAGTTCGCACAAGAAAGTGCTTGAGTACGTGAATCTTTTCACGACACCTTATTTCTTTGCACAGACCTATAAAAGATTTTGCATGACCCTGTGCATGATTTCACGCGAGATCATGAAAGATTTTGTGCAGGTCTGTACATCATTTCACGCTAGTCTGTGCAAGATTTCGCGCGGGTCTGTGAAAGATTTCGTTGGAAATTTTACAACAACTATACAAAAGACAATTTTTTCCAATTTTTTCAGATAAAATAATAATTTATATTTATTAAAAAAAAATAGAGTATAAAATGAATTTTGACTTTTGATGTTTTCATAGGGTTTAGCATTTTCTAAGCTTTTTTATGGGTATAAAAAAGTACAAAAAAAGTTAAATTTTATTTTCCCATAGTTAAGCTTCCGTTTTCACTAACGTGTTTTCTCTGAAGCATCTTCATTTCAATTTTTCTAATTTTTTTGTAGCTTAACAGTTGTCTACAAGATGTTTTATGAAGGCTCCTTTACACAAACTTTTCCAAACATGAACTGACAGTTTGCTTGCAAGACGCTATCAAAGATACGTTTGACGAAGACCAAATTTTAAACCCACAAAACATTATGTCTTCTTTTCTTTCTTTCCAAACTAGATTAATTAGGGGCTTGTGAACTTCCTAGGGTGCAAGATGGAAGAATAAAGGATTATGCTCTTCACCACTTGGAGGTCATGACCAAGGGTGAATCAGAAAGCTAGACACTTCCAAAAGATGACATTCTAAAGAAGGCAAGCAACTTAGTGGTTCTCCAGTACTTGTTCTCTTCTATGATAAGATGATGATTTTCTTTTATGGGAATCCAAATCTTTAAGGAAGAATAAATCTAGATTGATTAAACTAAGTTGATAATTAACTTGTTTTGTGTGTTTGGGCAAGAAAGTAAGGTAGAGGAATATGCTCTTTCCCCTTGGGGGAAATCAAAAACTTTGACCCTTGTGATCAAACCACCAGTCCAAGTCAATCCTTTAGAGGGCCTGCCAGAGTGATACAACCTCCGAGAATGACCCAAGTGAGCACACTCCTTTCACCAGAGATTCCAACTCACTATAATCAAGATGCTTTGTAGAGCGAAAGACTCCAAAGCCTGATTAATTTCTTCCCCTTGATTCTTGATATTGCATATCAAGGGGAAGCTCTGTCTGTGCACTGGTCAGCACCAACCCCTAGCTTGCTAAGCAAGTAGTGTGCACTTTTAGATGCTGGTGTGGGTTGCTAGCCTCAACTTCTTTAGCGAAGCCACCAGGGATTAATTTGAATGAAAGCCAAGTAAAAACCTCTTAGTTAGAAGCCACCTAGTTCACCTCTGAAAGGAGGCATAATCTTTGTGCAAGGAGTGGGAAGAATCTCTCTTGTAGAACTCACCATAGGCATGCTACTAGATGTTTGAAGGTGGTATACACACTCGTCCCCTGCCACAAGGGCATTATTTTAGCATATACTATTGAGTCCTTTGAATATACCAAAAACATGAGCGCCCTCTAGGGGGTGACATGGCTGTGTGAGGTACACGTATGCGCATAAGATGTGGGACAAAGGTTTTGCCTTCTCTACCATTTTCTATTTCTAGGGATAAAGTGTGTTTGTTATCGAGTCCAAACTTGCTCAAACAAACTGAAACTCAAGACTCCCCTATCCCTTTGAGTTTCTTTGCCCTCAGTTGGATTGTATTTGACTACTTATTGCTTCCCATATCTTGTTAAAAACAATTTCCTTGTTCAAAACCAAATTTTGTTTAAACACTTGAAAATCAACCTTGCTATCAGTTTGAAATCTACCAAATGAATCGACAATTTGCCCAAAAATATCTAAAATCTTCAAAGTCTTTTCAAAATCCAATTTAGTTGTCAGTCTAGTTTCTATTTTTGCACACAATTTGCAAAATTTTGCACGAATACTTGTTGTCCTACCACTTCTACACGTAGCTCTATCTAGGTTCTCGCACGAATAGTTGCACATCTCCACGTGGGATCTAGCCTTAGTGTCCTTATTTTGTTGTCAAACCTTGCACTTCTTTGCACAGCCTGGAGCACATCCTTGTGCAAAATTATTATGTTGTCCTGAGTCTTCACACAACCCTATGTACTTTCTCATGTGCCTCTCAGAGGATCTTCACATGAGATCTTGAGTCTAAACTGTCAAGTTAATCTGTTAGAGCTATCTGTGCTCTATACCAAGTCTGTTTCTTGCATTGGTTTACTATTTCTGTATCTAAAAATGGTTCCAAATAGTGGCATCCTACTTAGCTAATGACTTTTAATCCATACTTTAACTAGTCTTGTCTCTCAGTTATCTTGCTCTTGTCCTTTAGTACTTGTTGTACTCTATGTCATGATAGTCATAATCTTTGGCTGTTCTAGCCTTCAAATCAGACTATTCGTACCTTAGTATACTGCACTCTTATCTTGTTTTTTGAGACTACATTCTAGTGTGGTCCTTGTCTAAGCTTTTTCTTTTTGTCATTGTCTATGACTGTGGCAACTTGGCTTATGTTCTAAAACTTAGCTGTCACTACTTGAAAAATAGTACATCAAAATGGCTAGAAACAAATGTGCTAAATCCAATATTCCTAGTGAGGAAGACAAGCTACTTAGTGCAAACATGAAGCAACAAATCCAATCAATGAGCATTCAACTTCAAAGATTGAAGGAGGAAAATGAAACATCATCGAACAAATTATCCTTGAAAGAAAATTTCCTTTCCTTCTATGACAACCAAAAATCAAATTCTTGTGATCTTGAATCCAAGATATTTGAGAACACTTCACAAACACCCAAGAAATCTAGGAATATCTTTGAAAACAAACCTTGGGAACCTAAACCAAAGCGTGATTTCACACCTTTGGGAAAATCTTATGAATTAACCTTGGAAGAACTTCTTGAAGAAAAACTCATTAGTTTACCTAAGCTCACTTTGGCTGGAGTTTCCTTTATGAGTAACTATTGTGCCTATCATAGACATAATTTACATAAAAATTCACATTGTAGGGAGCTGAAAAACAAGATCCAAGATCTCTTTGATAATAGCATAATTCAAAAATCTAAGCTCTCAGCTACTAAAGATTCTACTCTCAAGAAGGATCAACCTCATGAAACCATGTCTAGTAATGGTTCAAATGCAAATTCTACTTCTTCCAACATACATTCACCATCTACAATGTTCAATCTTTCCAACACATATTCACCAAACAAAGAACTCACTACTCTCCTAGTTGACTATGTGTACCCTCAAAGGCTGCCTCTAAAGGAAACACAAGCTAATCTTGACTTAGCTGCAAATCTCTCCCATACTACTCAAACCAAAGATCCAAAACCTCCATTTGTTGCTCCTCCTATTATCCCCACTCCAACTATTCCTCCATTGTCCCTTCAAGAGCCTGTTATGGAGACTCTAGAAATATATTCAAATATAGATTCAGATACTCCCTCATCCTTGAAATTGGTTTCATGTCAAGAGGACCACTTAAATGATGAAGAAACAAGTGTTGATCAAGACCAAGATTCCTTCATCCCCTTTCAAGGCTTCCAAGATCTTGTGCCTCCATCTCAAGAGCCACATAGTCCCCCATCTCCCATGTCATGCACCTCTATTAAGCAAGATCAAGATATTCCTTCCATCATCCCTAAGGAGACTATTAAAGACCAAGAGAAGGATACTTTTCCTATGTTACCTAAAATTCCTTTTGAAGAGAAAAATGTTCCCTCACCCTCTTATTCTACCTCACTACATTCGCTTTCAAACCATGCTCAAGCTTTAAATACTCTTGTCAAAGGTATTGCTCCTACAACAGTTACTCATAAATCTATTGATGGCTTTGGTCATGTTGCTCACTCTAAAGATACTGATATCCATACTCATGGTCCATTCACATCTTCTAAATCTATCCTTGGTCCCTACCCATCTAAGGTAAAACCTTCAAGTCTTCTATCCATATTGGGACCTTATGTTCCTCTATCTCCTACTTCCACTCTTAGCCCATTACACGTTCCTCCTACCCTACCCAAAGATCAACAAAGATACACATAATTGAACTCTTCACATTCACCTTTCCATCTAAACTAGTCATATTGGCCTCATTCATCCACAAGTACCAAGTCCTTTGGAAGAAATTTGGATGATCAACTCAAACACAAGTGCATGAATCCATCCTCAAAAGTTCACTATGTCTCCTCTAATTGACATGTGAATGTCAAGAAGAAAAAAACAAAAAAGAGACCGCAAAGGTCCACTATTCAAAGAGCTCAACCAAAGAAAGTATGGGTTCTTAAATATGTTATTGAAGAAATGCATTCCAAAGCATCTAATGAAAAATCAAAAGCTATATGGATTCCCAAGTCTCTTTTGAAGGACTTGAATATTGAAAATAAATCAAAGTTGACATTTAAGCTTCACTCCATCTTCTTCCCAACATCTTCCTAAAAAGGTTTCCAAACCTTATACTCCACCTTCCTCCAAAATTATTCCACCACCTCATACATCTAAATCTCATACTATTTCATCCATATTTCCTCCATCATTCCACTATCCTTCAAGGTGTGTGTCAATGTTGATCTTGCCCACTTTTTCTTCTACCCTTGCACATCCCTTTCAATACCCTATCAACTCCACCTTCTATCCTCCACCTTTTATCCTTCCATCCCATTTATCTCATCCATAGCCTAAAACCATATCCTCCATATATCTTCCTATCATTTCCCTTCCATTACCTTATCAGCATCTTTGAGCATACCTTCCTATGGCCTTGGCTTATCATAAATTATCTTTCTTATAGGAGTACTATCTCATTTGAGAAAGGCTTGAATTCTTTCCAAAAAATCTAAAAATCCAAAAAAGAAAAAAAGAAAAAAAAAGAAAAAGTGCCTCGGTGAAAACCTAGAAACATGCGCCTTGGTAGCAAAAGTAAAGAAAAATAAATTCGTCCTATGGTGAAAACCACTTCTTATGGCACCTTGGATAATTACCATGATGAAAACTTGGTAAACATGCATCATGTGTAATTTTTCCATCCAGGAAATCCTATCATGATCTTGCTTATTCTTTAGATGTCCTCATTCCTAAAGTCATTCACTCATAACCTCCATAAAAAACTTTTCTATCCTATTCAGTTAACCCTTTGGTCTTGATCAATGAAAGAAAGAAGAAAAACTATTTCTTAGCAATCTCTTGACATGGTCATTTTCCTTGGATTACTTACATGATACCCTTCATTACACCATGAGCTTATATTGTTATATCCTTTTCCCTAGCTTGGGTAATCTTGGAAGGCTTTCCTTGAGGGTAACATTCACCGCTTCATACTCCTTGCCTATCCATCTCCACTTACCCACTAGCTTGCTACTACATATTGTCCTACACCTTGCTAAGACATTGGAACAAAATCAAGGTAATCCTTCTTGAGAGGTAGTAATCTCTGAAAAAGTTCCAAAGTTCTAAAAATTTGAAAAAATCATAAAAATCAAAAAAAGTCCTAAAAAAAATTGTTACCCTGGTGAAATCCTAGCAATAGGTGCCTTGGTAACACCAAACAAATTGAAAAAATCAAAAAAAAAAAAAAAAAAAATTCAAAAAGAGAAAAATACCAAAAAAAATTGAATAACAAAAAAAAAAAAAGTGCCATTGGTGAAAACCTAGAAATAGGCATCATGGTAGCAAAAAAGAAAAATCTTTCCAAGAAGGTGAAAACCTAGTAAACAGGTGCATGTTGTTCCCAATGCTCCATCTTGCAGTGCATCTTCTAGCTATTCTGTACAGTCACTTTCACGCTTTCACTTTCCTACTTTTCTTGCTTTTCGCTCATGTATCCATGGATTGAGTCTTGTCACAGCTCGAGGGCATTCCCCTTTAGTGTCACTATTTTTGAGATTCTCCTCATATAATCTCCTTTGTGATAGTCACTAGTGGCTCTCACTACATCTTCCTACTATCGCTAGTGTCACTATTTTTGAGATTCTCCTTCACGATAGTCACCAGTGGTCCTCATTGCATTTGCCTACTGTTGCTAGTGTCATTCTCTTCAAAGATTCTCTTCATAGAATCTCTTTTGCAACACTCACTAGTTGTTTCAACTATGTCTACCTACTATTGCTTGGGTTATGTCTCCAGATTCCTTTATGGAAGATCTCTCTTGCTTCAGTCACCAATCATCCTGGCTATGTTTGTCTACTATCACTCAATCCTTCTTAGGTTCTTCATTGTGAAGATCCCTCTTTGACCTCAGTCACCAGTTGTTATGATTGTGTCTACCTACCATTGTCACCCTACTAAAGAGATTTCTTTCAAACGTGTTCTGGACACTGACACTTAACATCAATCCCAACAACATTGAACTTAAACATGACATACTTGTTTGGATATGCTAAGCATTTTCTTTTTTTCCTTTGTTTTTCTTTATCATATCTTCTCGAGCAACTCGATGATATCATCTTCAGCTAGAGAAGTAACAACTGGGGGCATGATCTTTTCTTTGCTTTCTATCCGTGGTTTAGTTCCAATAAGTTGATCTATTCCTATAAGAGGGGTGTCCACTATAAGAGCCTCCATCTCATATTGGATGGCCGTGTGTACCTCAAATTATTTTATATGAATATGCCAATACCGTTGGTTCTTCTCCTTGTTTGTGGGAGTGAACTCTTCATGCTACAATAAATACTAATACTCATTCTACTAAGTGAACATACGGGTCATTGCAAGTATATCTAGCACACTTCTATCTTATGTTACAAACACAAGGGTCATTGTGGATAGAACAAATATTGATTACTTAGCATAAGATGAATCTCCTGTGTGTTTGGTGTGTTTGTCATGCAAGCAACATTCTGGTCATCCTAGCATTTATGCTCTGATGCTTATGTTAACTTGTTATATTAAAAGGGACAATTTTTTTGGTCATTTTGGCTTCTTGTGCCTCGAATGCTTACATTTAATCCCAAAAAACCTATAACGTATGTTCTATTCATATTCCCATGATTGCAATGTTAGTGGGAATTGTATAACATACGTGCTTTGTTCTATGTCCAATGATGATAAATTCTCGAGGCTCGGTAACTAGACCTAGGGTTGCATTTAACATAGTCTTGCATTGCATACTTCACTTGCATAAGCATGCGATTCAATTGCAAATCTACTTTCACCTTCTCTGATGAGGGATTGCTGATCTCTTCAAAGAATCATGTTCTTTCACGAACTACACAAATGATTGATTAATCACCCTCTTGGCTACTTTGGTTGCTCTGAACCCTTTTTTCGAGATTGATTTTGAAATCTGACACACTTAAGTGGCTCAAAAATGCATTTAAATTTTTTTTTTTTGCAATCCAATTTTTTTTGATACTTTGCAATTCTATGAATCTTTTGGACTTTTGGACTTTGAAATCACTTTGGATTGACTTCCAATATTCTTTAGATCATTTTGATCTCTTCATATTTCTTTAGATCATTCTGATCTCTTCATATTTTCTTTTGATCATTCTGATCCTTTCTACACTCTACTACATCTCAGATTTCTTCTGTATCTCTATGTATAATACTTTACATCATATTTCTGGTGTGTCATCTTTCAATTTTGCTCCCGACGGGGTAGGATGATTACATCATTGAACTTGAATTTCAAATAAATCTGAATCTTCATCGCTTGGGGCATCTCATCACTTGGGGCATCTTTCTCCCTCCTATTTGGCATCTTTGCTATCTATCTTATCTTTTCATCAACTGATGAATCTTATAAAAAATTTTCTCAGAGCTTGATGGATAGGTATTGGGATAGTCTAAACCCCGACTCCTGAGGATCAAGCCTCGTTCTAGGGATGATTCTATGACTCATGATTGGATCTTGTTATCTTTTATTAATCTTAGGTATCTAGGTGTTCTATCTAGATGCTTGAAGGTTAAGCTCCATTTTGGAGATAATCTTCTAAATGCTTTCAATCTCAGGTATCTAGGTGTTCTATCTAGATCCTTGAAGGTTAAGCTCCATTTTGGAGATAATCTTCTAAATGCTTTCAATCTCAGGTATCTAGACGTTCTATTTGGATCATTAAAGGTTAAGCTCCATTATGGAGATAACCTTTTAAATGCTTTCAATCTTAGGTATCTAGGTGTTCTATCTATATCCTTAAAGGTTAAGCTCCATTCTGGAGATAATCTTTTAAATGCTTTCAATCTTAGGTATCTAGGTATTCTATCTGGATCCTTAAAGGCTAAGCTCCATTCTGGAGATAATATTTTAAATGCTTTCAATCTCGAGTATCTAGGTGTTCTATCTGGATCCTTAAAGGTCAAACTTCATTATGAAGAAACCTTTTAAATGCTTATCAATTTTAGGTATCTAGGTATTCTACTTGGATTCCTTGGGATTAAGCTCTATTCTAGAGATAGTCCTTAAAAGCTTATCAATTCATCTTCGTATCATCAATTTTGGAACCAATCATCAATGTAATACCCCAAAATTGGCTCATTGCCATGATCACCAATTCTGGTCTATTTTGATCAATTCTAAGATCTATTCTAATAGGAAATTCTCATTCTGCTACTCACTACTTGACTTAATTCTCAGATGTAGAAAACCCTAATATGCATTAATCATACTCTTTATTTAATTCCTATAGTATTGACTCATATTAGTCACATTAAACCTATTGATTAAGATTTAATTTAATTATTAAGTATTTATACTTTAATTAAATTAAATCATCAACTAAGGTTAATGTACTAAGGAATTAAAAATATTTAATTTAATAATTATGCTCACTTTAATTAATTGAATGTGATTATTCAATTAAATCAAAAAGACATTTATGAGGTCATATCTCACTTTATTAAATTAAATAATATCTTCAAAATCTTCTTTTCAGTTCCAAAATGGAAACTCTGAGTGAACTATCTCTCAAAAAGGAATTAAATTAGTTAACTCCTTATTCCATCATGAAAAGCTTAGTTAACTCTCCTTTCTTAAGGAAGTTTCCATTTGAACTAAATCTTGCTTCAATCCTAACCATTGATTGAAATCAATCTCAATCGTTGATGGATTCCAGGAAAGTCTATTTAAGAGACCCTTATTTTCTCATTACAGAGGATGAATTAGAATTCTTATGCTATCGAATTACTACTAAATTGCATACTCATTTTCTTATTATTTTCATAGCTTGATATCATCTAGCTTAATATCATTTAGATTAATTGTTCTCTCTCATTTAGATTTGATGTGCATACACATAATCTAGTTTATTTTATCTATTCTTAGATTAATGCTTGCATAACATATAGGTTAGTCTACATAATCATATAGTTGCATCCAAATCCTTCATTCTTAGAGGGTCTGGTTGCCTGTGCCTCAATTTTGAGGATATTAACAGGAAAAATCCTTCTAGGTAGAAGGCAACAGGTCACTTTGTCGGACCTCTTGGATAAACAACTCAATGTTTATTCTAGGATGATTCCACAGGTAATGACTATGTTGAGGTGTTTGTGAGGTTTAGAGGCCCACTTTTTGCAGGTATAGTCCTTATTAGTTGACATGTCCTTACTTCGATAACCTTCTAGGTTTGAGCTAAACTCTCCCATTTAAGTCTTATTGTCATCCTTAGCATAATTCTCAGAATCTGTCACTTCCTCAACATTCTTCTTTTTAATCTTCTACTTGTGACCCTTTTTGGTGCTCTTTATATCACTAGTGCCTTCCTCACTTTTAACCTTTTTCTTTGAGTGGGGTTCATTACTAGACACTTTACTTTTTTTCTCCAAAATTGGAGAGGGTTTAGCAGCTTTACTTCTACAATACTTATCAATAAGAAGGATTAAGCCCTCATGGAGCATAGGACAAGAATCCTTCTTCCTATGTGCTTGGAGGCTTTGTATTAGAGAGTACTTTAGGTACAATGGGAAATAAATTCTATCTTTATACCTAAAATGATTTAGGAACACAAAATGAAACTTGTGGACTCTCTTAGCTCTACCATCTAGGATAAAATACTTATAGATGTAAGATAAAACATCCCTCTAGATTACCTTAATCTAGCTCAGATCATAGAAATCACCATTATTCTCAAGCTTTTTCTCCTCCTCATCAATTTAAGGGAATTTTTTGAAGGCTGCATTTGAGATATTGGTTTCCTTGCTGAATTTGAGATCCTCCATTTGAAGACTCATAATCTTAGCGATGAACTCCTCTAACAACTTCACAGTGACCCCATTTAGCATTACCCTATCTTCAATCAAATTTTTCAAGAAGGAAACTGTAATGTGTGGCTTATATCCTTAAATTTTCTTTATATAAGCTATAACTTTCCCTTTTTTTTGTATATCCCAAACATCTGAATTCACCCTCCACTCTTTACAATTATTTAGCTCTTGCTTTCTTGGTTCCCCTCCCATCTCATGTTTGGCTACACCTGCAACTAGCCTAAAAAAAGGTCACCAAAAAGGAAAGTAAGGTGTTAATTATTTCCAAGAAGCCTTTAACCTTGCATGTGTTCTAAGTAAAATCCATAATTATACAACGTACCACCTAGGGATACTCAGAATATCTGCCATAGATCCATCACTTCCCTTTATAAATTCCTCAATCTTGCATGATCTTTCCTTCATTAGCAGGTGTCATATCATACTTAATAGTCTCTGTCAACTCCACTTCCTTGCTTAGGTCATCTTGCTAACTCAACTTAGTTTCCCTATAGACTGCTTGATTCACAATCCAGTCAACAATTTTGTTACCCTCCCAAAAAAATGAGAGATATAGATGTTATCAAATTTATTCATAAGGTCTTTTATTTCAATTATACTTCCCTCAATACTCCAAGTAATTAGATACTTTTTAGTCAACATGTTAATAATGTTAAGAGAGTCTCCTTCCAACCAAAGATTCTAAAAGCTAGATTCCACTACCATCCTTATAGTGAACAAAGCATCCATTGCCTTTGCTTTATGACTAGTAGATTTACCTATAGGGATTGCAATAGGATCCAGAACCCTACTGTAATGGTATCTTAAAATACCTCCACATCCAACTTTTCCTAGGTTCCCTTTAGTAGAGCCATCAAAATTACCTTTCATCTAGCCCATAGGTGGAGATCTCCACTTAAAATTCTATCTCTAATCCTTTTATTTTGTTATAGTACCTTTAGCATTCATAGGATAAATTATTTGAATCTCATCAAACTTTTTTCTCTAAGATTTGAAATTCTCTTTTATATATCTAATAATATTTTGACCTAAAACCCAATTAGGAGTCTCCTTATTTTTGAAAATTCTATTATTCCTCTCCGTCTAGATAGCCCACCAGAGATAAGGTAGAGAGATCTTCCAAAGAAAACAAATATCATTATCCTTAGTTGGAAATGTCCAACCCTAAAAAAATTGATCAATGTCATTGTGCTAAACCCAATCTAAATTCTAGTATTTCAGGAGATAGCTACAAACATTCTGGCTAAAATAAAAGTTTAGAAAAAGGTGGTTCTTATCTTCAAAGTCCATCTTACATAGAGAAAATTTGTTCACAAAGTGGACTCCTCTCTTTTGCAAATTATCTAGAGTTAACATTTTGTTTTGAAGCAAAGTCCAATAAAAACATTCATTTTTGGAGTAATCCCTTTAATCCATGCTTTAGCCCACAAAGGAGTATTTCCTCTATCCTCTAATTTGAAAATATAAGAGACCTTGAAGCATCCTCTTGGCTCAACCCCCCAAACCAACTTCTTTTTGAGGGTAAAGGCTTACAACATTTGAGGCCAACTAGATTTTGGATAAAATCCTGAATAATCACATCAATATTGACCCATTTACTATGAACCTAGTAATTCTCCACATGTTCACCAAAATCCTATTTACACATGTCCACAAAGATCCTATCATCAAAATTATTAATCAACTGATTATTCCTATGAGCTAGAGTGTGAACAACTAATGTCAATCCTAAAAATGGGAAAACACAGACAAAGTAGTGTTCAAGTAAGTTTTAGATTTGATTGATGAAGTGGATTTGAAAAGAAGAGAACAACAACAACAACAACAAAGTTTAATTTGGTATTCTTGGAACTTAGATGTTTTTCATCTATGCTGTCATCAATGCCAAAGGGGGATTTTCTTGACATGAATGATGATTGTATTCCTTTAAGGAAGTATCAAAAGTATTGGATAGATGGATATCATGATTGACATGTTGCATTCATGGCTATATTTTTCATTGATGTCAACATAGTATTATTTCTATGAAGAATGGAAGAGTAGTAGCTAGAGAATGAGGTCGTACAGACTATGTATTGATGGTGAAGTCAAGTACAATTAAGGATATATTCTATACTTTTTCTTAATGTAGTGGAAAAGTGTACATATAGAGAGTCAAAGACATGCATTAGTTATTTATGAATTATATAAGACAATACGAAGATAGAGTACATGAGATGTGGTTTTTGATGATTGATTCATATATTTTAACTGGGATATAATCATGATGAGTGTAGTTAGATAGTGATATTAGATAACCTAGAGATGACATTAGCAAGGGTAGGAGTCACACATAAAGATTGTGAGCTGACAGTAACTTGTAATTATAAAAGGATGTAATATTTTGTAATATTTAATGAGGTCCTATTATAATTAATTGGCAAAGCCTCAAGGTTGACTCAAGGAATTATTTTGAGGATATGGTATAAAGAAATGTTATTTAACTTGTGGAAAAAAGTGAGATATGCAAGCTAGTGTGAATTGTGCAAGTGATATGTAAACTTAGTAAATGTAAGTAAGTGATCCAAGGGATTATTTGGATGAAAAGTTGGTGATCAAGTATTGAAAAGTTGGTGATCTAGTATTGAGATCAAAAGAGGTTTGGTCTAGTCAAGAGGATAGAGGAGGAGCTAAGATTATTCATTTCTATTATTCCACAAGGAATAATACATAGACTAGTTGGAAAGTGAGTTCTGTTGTTTTTCTAGGATTGCTGAAAATGTACTAACACTACCATTTTCTTGATTGTGTTCCAAATGAAAATTGAAGGTTTACAAATATGAGAGGATGAGACTATCTCATGAAGAGAAACATATCTATATTTAATCATCAATAGTTAATATATATTAATATATTTGTAATATAAATAACCATATATATATATATATATATAATATCTATAAGATATTTATCTAAATGACAATTTACCACCAACAATGTATCTCATGTTAAAATCAATCTAACTAAAGCTACAACCTTAAAACTCCCTCTTAGCTAGGGAGGATTGTCATAGAACACATTATGATCTCTAGAATATGAAGAGATATTATCTTAGTATAATATTCCTAGAATGGCATATTTAAGGATATCAACATATATCCATCAACTTAGATATTATCTTTCAATATAATTAGAAGTATGATTCAACAAGAATAATCAATCATATGATATTTATCATACTTATATTCTTTTAGGATGTGCACTGACACTGAATCCTTGATGCCTACCAAAGGAATATGTTATAGCCTAGAAGGATATGAGTTACTTGATTTCCAACACTCTAGGACAACAACTTAATGAAGTCGATAAGATAACTAGAAATTACTATGTCATGAACTCTATTATGACAAGTATCATGATATACAATACTCTTGGAAAATAATTTAATGAATTTTGATCATGATACATTTTTTATTATGACTTCCAACACTCTAGGAAAACAACTTAATGAAGTCTGTCACGATAATAGGTATACCATTTATAAGACCACCACCTTACAATGGCTACCTTCTATCTGATCATGATAACAAGTCTACCATTTATAAGATTTTCACCTTACAATAATTTCCTTCTATCTGATCATGATAACATGTCTACCATTTATAATCTTGTCACCTTCTATTTATATATGTCAATAAAAGATTTCCACCTTTCATTACATATCATATACAAAATAGTAACCACCATGCACCAAGTCAAAGGGTAGTACAAAGGTTTTCATCTCAATTATCTCTCACAAAAAATAATGCATTACAAGGAATTTCACTAAAAAATTCTCCTGATAGAGAAGATATCATTCACAAAGGATTGCACCTCAAAATTCTCCCTCTGAACAATGATCTTGGGAAGTTAGGTCCTGTAGTTATTTCCTAAGAGGCTCTCAATTCCTATCAGACTCCCTCTAAATGTGATATCAATTTTTTGATTTTTTAGTGATAAGTTATTACTTCCTCATGATGCACACAAGAGTTGTTAGAAATAGATAATACTGAGAGTGGGGTCGGGGGGTAAATCAATATTCTAATTTTTTTTGCCCACAACTAGATATTGTTAATTACTTTATAACTTGCATAAGAAATTAAACCAACAATGCTGAATAGTAAATACAACCATACACATAGAGAACTCATAACACTATTATTTGTTAACTAAGGAAACCATGGCCAAGGGAAAACCCTAGTGGGGATGATACCCATAAGATGATCCACTAATAAAAAGAATCCTATTAAGGATATTGACCTTGTTAGGACTCTATCATTTACATATAATGTCTCAAGTCCTTGTTAGAGGACTAGGCCCTGTTAAAAGCCTCAACCTTGTTGGGAGTTGGTGGAATAGATACAATGTATGCAAGAAGAGTCCACTGCCCTAACATGAAATAAAAAAATATGTTTCTTCACAAGAATAGATATACATACAATACTATCTTATTACTGTACTTTGCAAATCCTCTAATCATACACCAGATCTTGCATCATGCAAAGCTCATATATCATATAAAATTCCTTCACAATAGTTCACATCATTACTATACTTGTCATTAGCTGTGCAAGATATGATCTTTACTTATGCCTTGCAATCTAGCAAAACTCTTGATTAGTCATACTTACAACTTGCACATGCTTGGATAATTTTAAAATGAATTTGAGATTAACATCTAAGATGTTGGTCCATCATGATTAAGTAATTATTTTGTTACCAAAATAATCCTTCAGTTGTACAATATAATTTACTAATGTGCTTTGTTCTACTCTATTAATTACCTATACTGGTAATTCCTTTGTAACTAATGTTGTACAGTCAGTACAGACCTATGTAATAACATACATCATCATGAAACTATCATCAATCATTCCTCAACTATGCAAGAGCTAACTCAAACTCTCTCATCTGTACATACAAAAGGTATCTTTGTGCTGGTGCAAACTATCCAATACTTAGCTAATTTTCTATCATTGATTTGATAATGAAATTCCAAAATATGTATGTTTCCATAAATGAAAAAACTACCACATCTACCTAGCCATATTTCCAACAATCTCCCCCTTTGGAATTGATGTCATACAAAAAAAAAATACAAAAGTAACTACTCAAAAATTTGGCCTTCGAAACTTTAAAAATTTATTCACGTCTTGATGGATCATCACATTCCTTATCACTCCTTTTCAATGATTTCCTACATTCATAGCTAAGCTCCCCCTTACATGTATGTGTATCTTCTATCCAATTTTCCTTTATAATCTTCTCCCCCTTTGACATTAGTGACAAAGGTGACAGAAAAACTATGTTACCTTATGCTCTTCAACTTGAAATTCTGGATATACAATTTGCAAAACCAAGTTTTACCCTTTCAAGTTGCTTTTTCCAAATCTCTTTAATAGTATTGAAGATACTGACGAGTTCTCAATGTTCATTAGATGCCACTTCAACTACACTTAAGTCAATATAGGAAATTTTTCATAGGATGCCTTAGCTGCAAGACACTCCTTTAGTTGCCTTTGCAAAATGATAACTTTTGGTGACAAGTATTCTTTGAGGATAGATAATCTCTTGATTACCTTCTCCTTATCAAATTTAATGCCTCTAATAGAATTGTGAATTTTATCCATCTCTTCTCCAATATCTTCAATAATTTCTTGTGGTTTCTATAATTTGATATTGAGTGTTTGAAGATCACTCATTTGGCCTTTGATTTGTACATCAAATTTTGATAAGTAACTATATGACAATGCACACTATCCATACAATTTCTTCCCTTCATCTAAGCTCTTCCTTATCTCTTTCTCACAAACATTTAGAGTTTGCAAATGATTCCTAACATTAGTGCATACTGTGTCAAACAGTGATCCATCATGCTTAGTTTGTGCCTATACTAAAGCAATGTCAAAAAAAGTGGTGTACTTTGCATCAAATGATCTTATAATTTCTTTAGCCTTCTTCTATATATTGGATTGTATAATAGTGGTCTACACTATTTTCTGCATTCTTTCCAAAACTTCTACTAATGTTCTCTCCAAATTCTTCACCAACTTGTTCTTCTCCAATAACTTGCTCAAAGAACTCATTAGACCCTTCTTATTGTCATCATCATTAGATGTTGCTAGTGCTGGGGTAGTTGCTACAATAAGTGAGACTTCCTTTAATTCAATACTTTTCTTCTCTTCCTCTTGCCTCTTCATCTTTTCTTCTTTTCTCAATCTTTCTTCCTCATATTTCTTTCTCTCTTCTTCTATTCTTTTCTCTTCCCCTTTTCTTTTCTCATCTTCAATTCTCTTTCATTCTTAGATCCTCTTTTTTCTTTTCTTCTTCATTTCTTTGCTCTTCTTTCCTTTCTTCTTCTTCTTCTTCTTGTTTCCTCTTCTCATCTTCAATCCTTTTTGTTTCTTTTTCTTATTTTACTCTCTTCTTATCTCCCTTTTTTGATTTCCTTTGTTTTCTTCCTCATTCTCCTCTTCATTAGAGTTGGAATAGGTAGTATATGAGTTAGTTTACTAAGTTTCCTCAAGCTCTTCTTCATCATCAGTAGGTGTACTAGCATCAACATACATAGGACTTGCTATCTTTCACTGTGCACTTTCCTTAGTGGCCTTAGGCATGGAATTCATATACTTAACTATAACTTCTTCTATTTCCTTCTTTATCTCTTCATAGTTACCTCCCTTAAGAAGAAATTATCTTCTTTTATTCTACAACAAAGGTTTAATACCTTTCAAAATTATTTTAGTATCTTCATCAGTATCGACTTTTCATAATTTCTTAATCATATTTTCTCTGAGTTTTTTTATCTTCTTCTACTACTCATTTCTTTCTATTTATTAGCCTATTATACAAATCTTCTAGTATCTTTTTTTGAATGCTATCAAACCTCTTATTTCTCAAAATCATGTTCTTCACTATAGAATTTCCTATTTGTCTTCTATCCATGTTACTATACAAACTATAATACTTATATAATTGAATAAAATTTTCATTATTAATAATCTACCTATTTAGATTCTCAACCTTAGGTTTCTAGGCTTTCTTACTAATTGAAGTTCTTCCTTCTCCAACTACTTGTTCCATTTCTTTGCCTTCAGTCTCTTTATTAGATTCTTCATACTCACTAACCTATAGTGTCTTTCTTCTCTTTCCTAGTCCATTGGTGGTTTTCTTTGTCCTCTTCTTAGGAGACCATGTAGGTTCTTGCTTAAACTTTACTAATCTTTCAGACTTCCTCTGCATAGATGTGGTAACCGTATTTTCATCATATTTCCTGTTCTTCTAACCAAGTTGCACCTTTACTTGTTGAACTTGCACAACTATTGCATAGGGTGCAATAGGTATCTGTGTAGTAGATCCTACTACTATGACTTCCTTAGATGGTATTGGAATGGCAGTAGGAGCAACTTTCAATACCTTTATATTCCCACTGGCCTTTATTCCCAAAGTTATACCTTTGATCTCATCAAACTTTTGTCTTTTCATGCCTGATTCCTTTAGAATGGATTCTATCCTTTTCTCCACATTTTTCTTGATTTCTTTTCTATGAAGTTTCGAATGAACTTCCTTCATATTCTCATCATATGTTCCCCATCTAGAACATTCTCAATCTTTCTCTGATTGCAATATAATCTTTTCATATCCTTCTGTGAGTTCTTCACTCATTTCATAGCCCATAGGTTCAAATTTTTTTATTCTTGGTTCTACTATCGCCATATAGGTTGTACTAGTTTCTACCATAACATGATGGATTCTATTTTCTTCATTTCCATTTGGAAACTCTTCATCATCCTATCAATGTCTCTATCTTTGATAGCTTCAAGTCTATCCTTGTAGCACAGGGTGACCATATTCATAGTACATTCATTACTATCCCAGTTTTTCATTTTGGGAAACTGCTTGGTTGCATAGAAAAATAGATGTGTCAACAAAGATTCATATCTAAAGACTACATTTTTAGATTTATCCAACTTGGCAATGTTATCCAACAATTTCACTCTTAAAATCTCACACATATTTACCTTAGTATTTTCAACAACCATTACATATGCTACATGTAGAAATCCTATAGGCACATAATTTACCCTTGAGCTATGATTTAGCTTATATGCTACAATCTTTCTTAGTACTCTGACTCCAATTTCCTCAATTAGATCAGCTCTCATGTTCCTTCCATCAAATTTTTTCTTTAAGTTTGTTTCAACAATATTCATGACATTCCTATTGTTCACATGATTGCAACCTTTATTGCTTAAACCTGTGACTTTATAAATTAGGTCATTATCAATTATAATAGGTACGTCACCTACCCAAAACATTTCTTCATGAACTCTGCTCAAGATACTCCTACTCCACTCATGATGATAAAATTCCATATAAAACATATACTTAATTAGGTTCATTTCATTTAGGTATGCATACTTAGGTTTCAAGGTTAGATTCCCATTGCACATAACTCCTAAATCCTTGTGAATATCTTCATCACCAATACTCTAAAATTTGTAGTTAATGTAGCTTCTCACATCTTCTACATAAATTACATTTGGAAGGATTTAAGAAAATGCTCTTGAAGGATCATCAATGAGGGACACAAATGGGTGTTTCTTTAACTTATACCTAGGTTTCTCACTAACATCACATATTAACTAGCTTGACATAGCTGAATATATTGAAATTCCAACTAAAGCTTCATAAAATACCTTAGTTATCATGTAATAGGGCTTCTACAACTTCACACTTCAAATGTGTCACTTTGCTCTTAAATTCACTATCAAATTGTTCACAAATGCTCCAAACTCTTTACATGAACAAATGGCACTCACAATATTGTTTGCAATCCTTAAATCATTTCAATTTAGATTTGTAATAAATGCATATCTACTTTATCTTCAAAAGCTATCACTAATTACTAGTAAACTTGATTTCTTTTGTATGACTCACTATGATCATACAAATATTTGCGCACTTTACCATAGCTTCCTCACTATGTCTTCTTCCTTCTATTGATTTTGCAACTTCTAATTCACTTTCTACCATCTGTTCTGATCAACTAATGCTCTGCTTCTACCAGAAATCTTTAATTCAAATAGGATGAGTCACAAATAATTGCTAACTTTAATCTTCTATTAGGTGCATCAAAGTACTACTCTTCTAAAACTATATAAGAACTTTTTGTATTATTAGCTTTCACAAATGCTTCCTTGAATTCATCAACATGCTCTTTAAGTGCTTCCTTTTGACTATTATCAATACCACTATCATTTATTCTATCATTTCTATTATTGTTCCTTTTGTAATTCAGATTCCTATTGAAGTTCCTTCTTTCCATTTTGCAAAATCTTGCTTTGTGTCCAAATTTATTGCATAAATAACATATAGGTGTATTCGTTCTTTGATTGCTTCCACTTTGACTATTAGGTGCTTTGCAATTACTTACAATTTTTCTAGGATTGTTACATTTGAAATATGCAACTTGTTTCCTTTCACCATTAGATTTCTCTCCATCATTAGATCTTCTTGGTGATCTTCTCTCATTTTCTATAGGGTTAGTATCCATCACCATTCTACTATTTTCATTATTACTATCAAACTTAGGTTTCTTACAATCTACTAATTTATGTCCATGAGCATGATAATTATAACAATAGAAATTAGTAATGGGTTTAAAGGACTTAGCTGTGCAATATCTCTTCATATGACCAACTTCATTGCATATAAAACATCTACCTCTAAATTCATAACTAGCTTCCTTAGGTGCTTCAACTTGCTCTATTGTTATAGGTTCATCATGTTTCTCAGATAGATTAACTTGTTCAACTTCTTTAGGTACTTCAATAGGTGCACCTAACTCAATCTTACTTAGATTAATTTCTTTAAGGGACTCAACAACTGGCTCAAGTTCTTTCCTAACTTTAGTTTTCTTGGCTAACTTTTCTCCAATAAGATATCCAAGGCTTATCTTATCATAAGAAGATCTTTGATAAAATAACTATTCATCAATTTTCTCACTACTGGAATAAAGCTTCTCTAACCACTATTTAGCTTGTATTAATTCTCCTTATAATAGTGTTGTACTTTTCTAATTCTACATGCTCAGTCTTAATAGAATCTAGTTCATATGTTAATTGACTCAATTGGGATCTTAGGTCTATATTTTTCATATTTTAGATAAGGTTCATTTTTTCTGTCATCTTTCTTAAACTCAACTTAAGTTCAACGATTTTCAACTCTTGTTTAGGATCTCATTTTCTTTCTTGAGGGTTCCTACTTCATCATTGCCACTAGTCTACTCTTTTGATTCCTTTCTAGATCTTAGATCATCAATATTATCTTTTAGTTTTCAAATGTAAACTTTTGCAACCTCTTACCTATCTTTTAGGTTATCTCTTTCTTTAGTAAGAACATCAATTTGCTCAAGAGTTTCTTCAAGGTTTCTCTTCAACTATTCCATATCCGTAAGGATTTTACTCAAGCTGTTAAGCCTCTTCTAAGTAACTATACTCTGATGCCAATTGTTAGAAATAGATAATACTGAGGGGGGCTTAGGGGGTGAATCAATATTTTACAATTTTTTTCCCACAACTAGATATTATTAACTACTTTATAACTTGCATAAGAAATTAAACCAAGAATACTGAATAGTAAATAAATCCATACATAGAGAATTCATAACACTATTATTTTTTAACTAGGGAAACCTTGGCCAAGGGAAAACCTTGGTAGGGATAATACCGAAAAGATGATCCACTAAACAAAAGAATCTTGTTAAGGATATTGACCCTGTTAGGAGTCTATCTAATACATATAGTGTCTTGAGTCCTTGTTATAGGACTGAGCCCTGTTAAAAGGCTCATACCTCTTAGGAGTTGGTGGAACAAATACAATGTATGCAAGAAGTGCCCACTACCCTAACATGCAATATACAATTAAGTTTCTTCAAAAGAATTGATATACATGTAATACTATCTCACTTTTGTACTTTGTTAATCCTCTAATCATACACCAGATATCACATCATGCAAAGATCACATATCATATAAACTTACTTCATAATAATTCAGATCACTACTATACTTGTCATTAATTGCACAAGATATGATCTTTACTTATACCTTGCAATCTAACAAAACTCTTGATCAACTGGCCTTATGGCTTCCACACACTTGGCTAATTAAAAAATTACTTTGTGGTTAACATCTAGGATGTCAGCCCATCATGACTAAGTAATTATTTTGTTACCAAAATAACTCCTTAATTCATAGAATACAATTTATTGACATACTCTTTTATGCTTTGTTAATTACCTATACTGGTAATTCCTTTGTAACTAATACCATACTTTCCTTACAGACCTGCACACTGACATACATCATTTTGCACTTTCATCAATCATTCCTCAACTGTGCAAGAGCTAACTCAAGCTTTGTCATCCATATATACAAAAAGAGTCTCTATGCTACTATAAAATATCCAATACTTAAAAAATTTTCTATCACTAATTTCCTAATGAAATACCAAAATATTTATGTTTCCATAAATAACAAAACTATCACATCTACCTAGCCATATTTCCAACAAGAGCAGTCTTATAAAAATCATGCAGTCACACATATGTATTTCTAGACTCCCTTTGAGTATCAATCTTCTAAGCTCCTTCATTTCCTTCAAATACCTATCATACTCCCTCTTAATGTAGATGAATACTCATTATCTCAATCATCAAATATATTCACATAAAAAGGATCACTTTATCTACCATGAACTTTAGATGAGTAATGAATTCTGGATCATAGCTTATTTGGAACTACTATCATAAAATTGAGTTTGTATAATTTTTGGTGGCAAGTGTAAGGTACCAACCTTCTTTTCCTACAAAAGCATCCTTAGACATAGAGGAGAGTATGAAGGAAAATAACTCTTATAGTAGAATTACAAATAGGAGAGAGACTATAATGAGTAGATGGATGTAAAAGATAAAAATACTTATCTGCACATGAGGGTCCATAGATATTTGAGAATGAAACATCTCCTTTCTAAAGACGGTTCAAGTTGGAATCGAACATTGACTATTATTCCCCCACTCATACTCTCTTTGGAAGAAACTATTCACAATAGAAACTATCTCAATATGATCCACTTACTTTGAATTAATATAATTAAAATCCTTCAAAGTTAACTAAAGCAGATCCTCTAGTTTCTCCTTTTGACATAAAATCATGCATGGTCCCAATCATGGAATTTGTCCTTTCTAATCCTTGATGCTTCATCTCTTACATATTTTAATCAAGTTCCTCTACATGTACTAGGATCAATATCAACTTCAATGATTACAAGTTTATAAAATGATGACCAAAATCTGATATTTACAAGTTTGTAATTGACCACATCATAGCTTCAAAATTAATTTTGCATGAGTCAAATACTCAATCTTGACTAGATGTATAAATCTGCAACTTCAAATCTCAATGTCCATTTCTTATGAGTTGAATCATAAGGCACAATCAAGAAAATTTTGTCTATACCATACCAATATTATTTAGCTAGTATGATACCCATTGATAATGATTTATTTAACCCTCCATAGTGGAATTTAATTCATGTGGCCAGGAAACCTTCTTTTATATTAGTTTCCTATGATTTATTAGCACATTGCACATTAACAAGTAAAATAAGATGCCATCTTTGAGTGTTGTGCTCAAGTCCAACATGAGCCAAATATCCTCATGAGTATATCCTTGGCATATCATGAGTTTTAACTTCCTTCATTCATCATATATTATTTTCATAAGGGTATGAACCTTTCCTTCTCTTTAGTATGTGCAAGTTTATTTTCTTTGATTGTAGATTTAAATTTCTCTTTCTCCCTTTTAAAAATAAAAATAAAAATATAATTTCCTAACTAAATTTGTTTTGCTATTTTCTATGCCCAAAATATTCTATCCATTTAGTTGAGTAAACCTAATCACTGGTGCATTCATTTCATGGTCAAAAAATTTATTTCATCCTCCATAGGTGATAGCTCCTCCATTCCTAAGCTCTCAATCATTGTTTGTTATTGTTGAATGTGAAATTATTAATTCTTCCAAATACTAAAACAATAGGTATAAAGGAATGTTGAATTGAGGTGTCTAAATTGGAATATTAGCATGTTGACACTATAGTCAAGTTTTTTATCAATGACAAACACACTTAATTAGATAATTAGTAGCTACAAAGCATATCTTGTAGTCTATAGTGTTAACCAAGTAATTCAAAGCTATACTGAGTTCTAAAATTGCTACCAAGTTCCAGAACAATATTCAATTCGCATCAAGTAGTGTCTACCAAGTTGGTGATTATCAGTGTAAACCAAGTTTCATAGTGTTTACTAAGTTTTTCTATGCAAACCAAATTTTCTAGTGCTTACCAAGTTTGTAGCTTCATAAACATGAATCTAGTGTTGACCAAGCTATATAGTGTCAATCAAGTGATTTAGTTTATACTGAGCTCACAGTGATAGTGTTGAACGAGCTATGCAATGTTAACCAAGTGATTCAGTTTATATGCCAAGTTTTGTAGTGTTTATTGAGTCACCAGTGCAGATTGAGTTTAGACTACTTGGATGTGATTAGTATGAATTGAGATTCTACGTCTACTGAGTGCATGATGATGTCGAGCATTGATAATAGTTGTTGAGTGCTAGAACCTCACCGAGTTTGTCTTCAAAAGTCGAGTACCTGCAAATGGGCCGACTTTGTATATTTTGGTAAAACCTGTATTGTAGTAAACTTTGATGACTTGTAATTTGGATTAGTATATATGTAATGTATTGTATTATATCCAAAGCATGATGAATAATGGAATATATATGAGACACACTAATAGTAGAAGTGTGAAGTAAGAAGGCTAAAAGAAGTATAAGGAGCAGCAAAGATTTATCCATGACAAAAAGATGATCATTACACTCCAAAGGAATCTCATTCAACAAATCAAAGTTGTAGATTAGAGATCAGCAACTGGTTCATCCTAATAGGTGAAATAGTTAGATCCTTTCACAAGGTAGAATTAACACTCTTTTGTAAATCTCTTTACCAAGTGCATACTTCATTATTTGTGTGTAAATCCTTTTACAAGGTGGACCTAGCAGTCCTTATTGCTCCTAATAGGGTAGATCATTAGAAGTGATCAATGTAAGCCTTAACAAGCCAACTTTATACTTAAGTACTAAAGCTTGTGCTTATCATCCCCACCCTAGTTTTACTTTCTATTTGGAAGGTTTTTGGGTCACAATATTATGTGTAATTTTTTTTGAATATTTTAATGCTTTCAATTTTTCATGCATGCAACAAGATCTGAATACATATGATGGTGAATTAAGATTAAGTTTTATGAGTTACCAATTCACCCCTCCCCTCTTAGTAACTTATTCTATCTTATATTTCCAAATTTTTTTATCATAGCTTTATGTTTCTCAAAGAAGAATTTTAACAACTTGAGCAAAGATTAGAGACAATGGAAGTATTTATACTTGATAAGGCTATTGATAATGAAAAGCTAGATTAGGAATTGGCTATTGGGAAAATTAAGAAAGAAAAGGAGCAACTCTCTCAATCCCTAAAAAGAAAAAAGATCTTGCAGTATAGATGAATGAAAAACTCTACACTGAAGAAAGAATTGAAGATATCCATTCAGAAAGTAATTCAGATGAAGCTAATGAAGCAATCAAAGAACTATTAGAAAAGAATGGTAAACTTCAAGAAGAAGTTAGAAAGTAGAAAAGAGAACAAGAAATTTAGTCAGTAAGATTGTGTGAAGTCATAGAAGATAAAAATAAGATAAAAGAAGAATTAGAAGGAAAGAATAATGAAATTTAGCATCTATCCCTTCAACAGGCAGACTTCATTGATCAACTTACTAAATTAAATGAAGAAATCATGAATCTAAGATCATAAAATGAAATATTTTAGAATGATCTAAACACTAAAAAGAAAACCAATGAGAGGGTGATAAAATCTCAAGTAGACATGGATCAAAAAAATAATAAAATCCAATATAAACAGAAAGTAAAAGTAGGAATTGGATATACAAAAGAAGGTGAATCATCCAAGAAAGGAGCTCAAAAGAATCAAAGACCTACTTGCAATCACTGTGGTAAACTAGGTCATACATTAAAAAAATGTTGGAACAATGGTAAAGCTAAATTCAATGGAAAAATGCTACAATTCTAATAAGCATGGTCATAGAGCTAATGAGTGCAAAGAGAAACCTAAATTTGAAGGTAAATGTCCCAAATGCAAGAAGCATGGGCACAAATATTTTGAATGTAGAACTAATATATTGAACCCAATAGAATAGATTGTAAAAGCTATAATTGGTTGGAACTACAACACATGGTGCATATGTCATTATTGTGAAGAATTAGGATACATTGGAATAAAATGTGTAAAATATCACATGAGGACAAGAGATTCCACTAAAAGATGTTTCATTTGTACAAAACTTGGCCATCTTTCCAAGAACTGTATAAACACTAGAAGAATTGAAGATGAAAAGAAAACCAAGGCTGACAATATTAGTAAGCATATGAGACAATTGTGGATTCTAAGATCTTCTAAGAATGCAAGTCCAAGAAATGAAGCACATTTCACTCAAGAATTGTGTGGCTCAAACATTTCTACTTGATCTCATACAAGGATAACTAGAACTAAGATTTTGAAAGAAGACATCTCACATCAATTTCAGTCAGCAAAAAGGAAAAATCCATATCAAAATTCAAGATGCAAAGGGATTAGTAAGTGTCTAAGGAAATTATGGACCTTATCGAGCTAAGTCAGGTAGTAATATCCTACTCAGCAAGGTCGAGAGTAACTAAGTCATTGTATGGACACCGAGTCATGAATGGCTCTATCGAGAAATTAATTCAAACCAAGTGGAAGATAGTCTGTAATCAAGAAAGTGAATGTACCAAGCATTTATGACAATTGGAAAGTGGAATTTTTTTAAAAGGGTGAAATTGAATTCATTTTTCATCGTGAATTTTCAAGAGCTATATGCAAAGAACAATTTCTATGCATCCAAGTAATCTATACATTTTATTGATGAAGTTTTTCATGTTTTCATAAACCCTATTGAGTAATGACATCCTCTAGTAGTAAAACCAATATGGGGTCTAAAATGTTGGGTTGAGGAGTTGAGTGGAAAGCACCAGCTTTCAAGTTGAGTCTAGAAATTGTAGAAACTCTTGATCCTATCAGAGCACAGTCATAGATTCCTCTAAAGGTACTACTGGTTAATGAAATTTTCTCACATTTTCATTGTTCAATTCAAGACATAAGAACCCTAGAAATAGATGAAACTTAAATGGAAAAGTTGCGTGTGAATGTTGTGTTAAAAACTGAGCATCAACACTTGGAAACCAAGGGTTTAACCCACATTCCACACATAATTTGAGAATTTTAGATAAAATGGATAAGTTTTATCCTTAGCCATGTGCACAATGGATAGTTATGGTTGGAGCAGCCTATTCTCATAACAAAGAAAATGATTCATTATATCATAGGGCTCTCGATGTTGACCAAGGAAAAGACCACCAAAACCCTAAATTAGGTAGAACTCGAAAAAAAAAACTCTTGCTGAATGGGATGGAAGAGGTATTAAGATTAGTTGTGTAGTTGACATGGAGCTAAAGTTTGGAATTCATGTAATTGCACACAAAATATATAGCTTTAGTTGTCTCAACAATGTATCATGTGAGGTAGTGGATCTCGCTTTAAAAGTGGTAAAGAATAACATGTCCTTCTACCTTGCCAAGTTGATGTTGAATCAATTCAACAAAAACATGGAAAACATCAAAACTTCAAAGAATAGCTTTTGTAAGTTTAGTTCACTTTTAACCTATTTATTCTTCTTTGTACAAAAGTTTTTCCCTTCAAAAGGTACAATTGTATAGAGAAAAGATGTACCTGTTGTATATGAGCAATGTTAATATGCTAATAGAAACCAAATTTAAATAAAGCTTCTACAAACTAAACAAAATTCATAAACTTTAAGATAGACTAAGATGAGCTCTCAATTGAGAATATGATCCATTAATGGGCTCTCTCAATGAGAAGCTCTCTTGTTGAGTGGCTTTGTCTAAATAGATAGGATGTATGCTCAAGCTTATGCTTCAAAAAGGGCTTCAAATGGAGTTGAAATTTGGGTGTGACTTAAAATGGCATTATGACTTTACTTCATGGATTGTGTTATTTTGCAAAGGGTAAGGATCCAATTTATAGGCAAGAGGCTTGAGGGATTAAGGGCTAAGATGCAAGGATGGGGAAAAGCTCATGGAGGGCTTAGATTGCATGAGAGGAGAGCACATGGATTGTGCTTCCTTACAGCCAATTAGGGAGTGACACATGTCATAGGGTGAGAGGATGGAGGAAAGGGGAAGGATGAGTCAACAAAGGATGCTTAAGGGATAAAATCTTCATAAAGACCCTCATAATGGCTTGTAAGAGCAATGAAAGGGCTTGAAAGAGTCATTTATGGCCTAGTGGGCTTCATAAAGTTTTACGTTTGGGATATTTTGAGGGAGATGAGAGGAATTTTGACTTGGGCTTGATTAGGAAGGTTTTAAACTTGCTTAGGATTGTGCAAATGATTAGAGGATGGATTAGAATGGTTTAGGATTAGCTTAGGGATAGGAAAGTGGATGGCATTCAATGAGGGTGGGTGAAGGAGGAGATATTTGTTAACTTTGGCTTGGGTTAGTAAGTCTTAACCCATGTTTAGGAAATGTGACAAGGTTAGGAGGGGATTAGGATTATGTTTAAAGACATCTTATAGAAGAGTCTAAACTTTGGATGAGGATAAAAACTTTCTAGAATAGTCTAGAACTTCCTAGGATGAGGATGAAGACTTTCTAGAAGAGTGTAGAACTTCTTAGGATGAGGATAAATTAGATTTTTAGGAAATAAATAAATTTTTATTTATTTCAAGGGTTTGGGTTGAGGAGATATTTATTAAAACTTTTTTAATAAACATGAGGATTAATATTTAATTTTAATTAAATATTTTGAGTTGGGATTAGGGGTAGGAAATGATGGGATTAGCCTTTAATCAAAATTAAAGAAGGATTAAAAGATTTTAGAAGAGGTTAGTGGTCTTAAGAAAATTTGCCAAGTTTTGGGCAAAAGATAAATTTTTTTATTTATTTTGGGTTTTTTGGTCAATTTATTAATTAAATAATTAATAAATAAGGAAATAATGTTTAAATAAGATTTAAACATTTTTGGGAGGGATTCCTTAATTAAATATTTTTAATTAAGATAAAGGGATTTAATGGCATAAAAATAAATAAATAAATTAAATAAATAAATAATTAATAAATGATGATGTCATCAAGGATTTTTCAAAAAAAAAAAATACTTTATTTTCTAAAGGATTTAGGTGTCTACACTTGTACTATATAAAATCAATGAGTATATAACAGAAATCAGTGAAAATTATGTCAGTATCATGTACAATTATTTTGATACATTTAAGGATAAGATGAATAAAAGATTCATAATTCCAAAAAAACTTGTAGAAGATTACAAGGATGATGCTTGTTTTATGGTAGATTGTGACAAAGTATACATATAAGTAGTGAAACCTAGAATGGTATGGGTTAAGCCTCTAGGCTATGAGGTTAATATTGATGATACCAGGGACATTATTGAGGCATTGTTGAATGAACCTATGGATCCCAAGGACACATATTTTGGTACATATGATGAAGCCAAAGACAAAATTAAACTAGAGATAAAACTTCCTCAGGCTGTCAGAAAAGGTAAGAAAAGGATAGCAAAACTAAGACAAACTAATTCTACTCTCCTATTGACAAAAGATAAAAGAGTTGATATGATTGAAGATGATGCAAAAGATGAGGTAGATGAAACAAAATTAGAAGAAGAAGAAGAACCAATCAAGAAGAAAGGTGAGGTTATCATAACCAAACCTACCAAGTCATCTACTATACTATTTACAAGAAGAACATCTAGAAAGAAATTGAAATTATGTGAAGAAGCAAAGGATATTGTTTTCAAATGGCCTCCACCTAAATTTCAAGAGAAATTGAAAGAGATTTACTCTAGATCTAGCATGTCAAATTTCAAATCATTGAGGTATGCGAATAGAAATGCAAAAGAGAAGAAGCAAGCTGAAGACATGATTATGTCTAAGCTAGGAAAATGGAAATATTCACCTAACCAACTTGCACATCAGATCCCCAATGAATTAATGGAAAGAATCAAGCCAAGATGGGAACTTGCCAAGAAAACTGCAAAGGATATATATGAGAAGACTCTAAGGAAACTCATGCTGAGCTTTAATGATAAAGAAGTAAAATAATACATGAAGTAGAATAAAGAAAAACTTACTTTGAAATTTAACACTTGCTTGATATTGATCAATGACATTGAATATGTGGTGAGGAATGCGACTAATACATGGAAGAATATCTTCAATCTTCATCGACAGAGTGATTTTTTTGTTCATGTCAAAGATGATGGTGAAGATGATAAAGAAGAAGAGGATAATGATGATGAAGAAGGAAAAATTGATGAGAATAAAGATGATGAGTAGCAAGAATAGGAAGCCACGGAGGAGAATCTCCTTGAGATTTAGAGAACTGAGGAAAACAACCCTAAAAAGATTGTAGCAGTGGTTATAGCCTCACTTCCTCACTCTCTAAGAAAAGATTTAAAGCCATCAAGCTTAGAGAAAGCTTCTGCCAAGTTGGCTATGAAAAACACTACAAATCCAAACATTCAGCCAATCTCTACACCTGTTTAGCTCAGTAGTTCATTGATTGAAGTGATCAATACTTCATCTACCAAGTAGTTAGTACTTCCTCCTTCATTAATTTTGGCTACTCTAACAACAAGGTATTTCTTTAATCAGTGCAATATCTACTTTTTTTGCTAGTCCTTCCATTTACACTATTGTTACTATTCCAAGTATGCAAATAGTTAGTACCAAGATAGTTGAGAGAAAACCTCAACTGAGTACTAAAGTTTCTAGCAAAGGAAAAGACAAGGAAAAATAAATTGATCTTGATAAGGATATATTTGTTCCAAATTGGGATATCTCTACTTTGAATCATGATCAAATGCATATAGTAGGAGAGCTTTTGTAGAAGAAAGATAAGCAAAAAAGACTTAGAGAGGAGAGAAACAAAGAACATCAAGTGCTAGAAGATACAAAGAACATTATTGCAGATGCACTCAGCACTGAGGTTCATACTTCTCAACCTATTTTGGCTCAATTAGCAGAAGTGGTTTAGAAATTTAATGAAGATCTAAATGGACAAGAGAAATTGTTGCAAAGAGTAGAGAAGAAATTTGAAAATAAAGTATTGGAGCTAGTTGCACAAAAGATTGCACTATACCAAGTTGAATTGTCTACTATTCTTAGCTCATTAGAAATCTCTGCCAAAAATGTCACTTCTCTATTTGCTAAACTATGTGATACATCTATCTTTATATAGGAAATCAAAGATAAACTCTCCAAGATAGATGAAGATTTGAAGGAAAGTGCACACTAGCTGTCACTTGATCTGAGCTACAATTCTGCTCATTACACAATTATCAAACTTATGACTGATATATGAGTAGAATTACTAAGGGAATAAACTAGGATAAGGGCCACACATATATGCAAGGCATGAACCTTCCAAACATGGATGCATTACAAAAACACATTGCACCTGGCAAAACTCTCATCCATGATAACAACTTCTCCATAGCTGATCACATGATGTAATTATTAATAAAAGTTTAGATTGCATTATATGCAAGCAAGGTGTTGCAAGAAAATTGGGACAGGACAATTTTAATTATTTTAAAGGTACAATCTAACTTCTTGTCACATTTAGGAATAACCATATAACATAAACCTTTGGTATTTCTATCAAAAAGGGGTAGAATATATAAAAGGTGAGAATATGTGATGATGTAATAAAAGGGGAGAAGATGAGAAGATGTATAATATGTAAACTATGTTGACTATATATGTATTGGGGAGCATCATAATATGTACAAATATTTAGATAAACATCTCTTACAAAAACAATTTTGAAAAATCTCAAAAATAGAGTATGTTACCAAGTTGAAGATACAAAATGGAGACTAAAGATTTTTTTGAATGTTTTGAATTCAATTTTTATTGATAAGTGTTTTATTCACTAATGCCAAAGGGGGATATTGTTGACATTATAGTCAAGTTTTTTTATTAGTGACACACACACTTAATAAGATAATTAGTAGCTACCAAGCATATCTTGCAATCTTTAGTGTTAACCAAGTAATTCAAAGCTATATCGAGTTCTACAGTTGCTACTGAGTTCTAGGAACAATATTTAGTTCACACCAAGTAATATCTACCAAGTTGGTAATTATCAATGTAAACCAATTTTTATAGTTTTTATTGAGTTTCTCTGTGCAAACCAAGTTTTCCAGTGCTTAATGAGTTCATAGCTTTAGCATTGTGAATCTAGTGCTGACCGAGCTATACAGTGTTAACCAAGTGATTTATTTTATACTAAGCTCATAGTGATAGTGTTGATTCAGCTATGTAATTTCAACCAAGTGATTCAATTTATATGCCGAGTTTCATAGTGTTCACCAAGTCACTAGTGCAGATTGAGTTTAAACTACTTGGTAGTGATTAGTATGAGCCAAGCTTCTATGTATACTGAGTGCATGACAATGCCGAGCATTGACAATGGTTGTTGAGTGTCATAACCTCTGTGAGTTTATCTCCAAATCCTAAGTAACTACAAATGGGATGACTTTGTGTATTTTGGTAAAACTTTTATTGCAACTGACTTTGATGAATTGCAATTTGGATTGGTATATATGTAATGTATTGTATCACATCCAAAGCATGGTGAATAATGGAATATATATGATAGACACTAAGAGTAGAAGTGCAAATTAAGAAGACTACATGTAGTATAAGGAGCAGAAAAGATTGATCCATCACAACAAGGTGATCATTAGATTCCAAAGGAATCTCATTCAACAAATCAAATTTGTAGATCAAAGATTAGCCACTAGTTCATCTTAATAGGTGAAACAGTTAAATCCTTTCACAAGGTAGACTTAATAGTCTTTTTAAAATCTCTTTACTAAATGCATACTTTATTGTATGTTTGTAAATCATTTTGCAAGGTGGACTAATAGTCCTTATTGCTCCTAATAGGGAATATCATCAGAAGTGATCAATGTAAGCCTTAACAGGCCAACTTTATACTATAATACTAAAGCTTGTGCATGTCATCCCCACCCCAGTTTTACTTTCTATTTGGAAGGTTTTTGGGTCACCATATTGTGTGTCAAAATGTTATGAATATTTTAATGCTTTCAAATTTTCATGGATGCAACTAGATTATAATACATATGAAGGATTAAATGGTGAATTAGGATTAAGTTTTATGAGTTACTGATTCACCCCTCCCCTCCCAGTAACTTATCCTATCTTATATTTCCAACATAATGATTCCAATCTGGATATCTTGGAATATTAGTACAATTTTCTCAAATTTCAACTAAAAGAGACTGCTTTCTCAAAAGTATTCGCAATAAATGGTATAGTATTTTTAGGATAAGAGAAAGAGTCTCCTTCTAAAATTATCTGTAGATTAATGCAAAATTAATAAATTATTTTGTGTGGTGATGTACTCATAGTTTTTCATATGAATTTTGAAGATGTGTATATTTTCCCTTGATCAATGTTTGCTGATTATAAAAGCTGATAGAATTTCCTAATTGAACGGTATAAGATGTGATCATTAAAGCTACTACTTTGTTGTTGTCTATCCTCCAATATTTTTTCCAAGGATAGGGTTATCATGATCATGAATGTATTCTTTGATCCTTATATATGGTTCCATTATTTTCACAAAATGAGTGCATGAATCAACTGTGATTGATGTATTAATTATCAATAGATACATAAATATATTGTCAATATCATTGAATCATTGATTGGAATTGATTGCAATGTTCCCATTTTACTCCCTTGAGGATTGCCTCTTCTTCAATGTCTTAGAGTAACTAATTCCATATCATCACATCCTGAGAACTAGTAACTCATGATAATCTCCATTTGTAGAGAATTATAATGCCAGGCTTTTATGACATGAATTCTAGGGATGCCCATACAATTTGACATTAGATCTCCCTATATGAGATTTACCTTTTGTGATAGCCTGTTGTTTAATTAGACTACCATTAGAAAAGCCCATAAATCACCAAGTATTTGATTTTTGATAAATGTCCTTGTATGATCAAACCTTAACTTTGGTGAGTAAAAATGATTGTCTAGTAATTAGACTATGTCTGTCGATTGTATTCCCCAATATCTTCCTTCATTCTTACAACAAAAGCATTGTAGTTGTTTGATTAAATAATGCCCATCTCAGAATGTGAAATATAGTCATAAAAAATTTATTCCACCTTAAGTTCTATTTGTATTCTCTTATTGATTGGATGATATGTCCCCTATATGTAGAGTGTGTTTCGATGTATCACTTCATCTATTCTTCATTCCACTTTGTATCCAAAGGGTTTGATATATTTTTCTTTCTTTTTCTACCCAAATATAGTCCTTGGTACCTCTTTGGTAGTAACATCATTTGATAACTCTTCTTTGAAATGTATTGAGGAGGCATGATGTGTCTATAAGAAGATGACCATGTCTTCCTCTATTGCTCGATGAATATTATGCTTCTAAAGTAATTATTAAGGCCCAATCTGATTTTACTCACATGTTCAACATTGGCATCAGAATAAGGAAAGATTTGAATTGATTACATTGCACATGCTAGAAAATTATAAGCTTTCTCATTTTCTATCTTCTTTTCTACATTTATAGTGTGGCTCTAATACCATGTTATTTTTATAGGATCACTCAAATTGTACTAACAATACCATTTTCTTGATTGTGTTCCAAATGCAAATTGAAGGCTTATAAATATGAGAGGAGGAGACATGTCTCATGAAGAGACATGTCTCTATGGTTAACAATCACTAGTTAATATATATTAATATATTAGTAATATAAATAATCATATATATAATATTATTATATAATATAATTTATATAGTATATATTATATTACATATAAGATATCTATCTAAATGATGATTTACCATCAACAATGTATCTAATGGTAAAATCAATTTGACTAAAGCTACAACCTTAACAAGTTTGATGGTCTTGCCCCTAAAGCTATTTCGACAGTGGGTCCATTTGCCTTCTACAACTCGTAATAGGGTTGGAATCTCTTAACATGGATTCAAAGTCTCTAACAAGGACTGATATGTACTTAATGTATTTCATTGGATCCTAACAAAGTCCATCATCTTACAATAAACTTTTATATTAGCACATCAATCTGTGAGTACCACCCCCACTGAGGTTTTCCCTCTGATAAAGAGTTTCCCTAGTCAATATATCTGGTGTTATTGTGTACGTGTATCTTCTTATGGTTGCTGATTATATTGTTCACATGGTTAAGGATAATAAAGTTGATAAGTGTTTTAATAGTTGGATAATTGATTCACCTCCCTCTCTTAGTTATTTTGGTGGACTTTACTTTCTAACAAGTTTAACGTTGGGTATCTATGGTAGTCTGACCCAAATCAAACACTCTCAAGATCATAGGATTTATTGGAGAAATTAGGTTAAATAACAAGAACATATCAAATAACTTTCTAAGAGTAAAATCAATACCATTCCTAAATAAGGTTTTGAGATTATGCATGTTGCACACATTGCCTAATATTATTATATTGCATTATTTTATTTTATTAAGTAATATTGCACCTAGGAGCACCTAGATGGACATGTAACATGTAAAGATTCCTATGGGACATACTTGAGTTTTATTTTAACACTATAATAATATTTGATGTAATTATTTAATATTGGGGAAAAGAATTAAATTTCCAATATTAAATGTGGGGTCAATGGGTTAGATAGCACATTGTCTTTTTAATACCACTTGGTGGTTGTGTGGGAGCTTGACACTATATAAGAAACCATAAGGGTAGTTGTTGTATGAGAAGGGCAAAAGGAAAAATGGAAAGTCAAGCAAGACAAATCTTGACAGGTTAGCCAAGGGATCATTTGTGAAGGTTGGAGGCATGGCACGTGATGTGTGGATTCATGCTCATTCACATAGATTGCTTGGTTGTGGCTATGGCTTTAAAGGTTTTCATGGTTGTATTACAATGGTATTTTTGTTGAATAATACATGGTGATGGATACTTTTGGAGGCTAGGTTTTTCCCTCAATGAGGGTTTCCCATGGTATATCTTGTGTCACATTTTTGTATGTTATCTCTTGTCTTGGATGTAGATTTTAAATTGCATATTTATTTCAAATCTATTATGGGTTATGTGGAAACAATTATATATTTTGGTTGCAAGTTTCTTTATAAGTGGTATCAAAGCTATGGTTTTATTGTTGTAACCCTAGATTCAATCCATGGGAATGCATGAGAGGATAAAAGAAAGTGTTAGATATATGAGTTTCATAGGTTGTTTATTGAAAATTTAAGAGTTTTGAGTTTGTTGTTATGATGGGATGTTGGTAGATTTTGGGCACGTGAATGATTTGTCAAAAAGAGTTTTTTAGACATTTCATTTAAATGAAGGTTTAGTGGGAGCTTGCAAAAATGTCCTCTTAGAAAAAAATAGACCTCACCATTAGATCTGGTTGGTGTTTCCATAAATTTTGATATATAATATGCTCTAGTTTTGCCATGTTGATAGCAAATGCAAAATATTTTAAGTTTTAGTCTATGATGACTATTTAATCCCATCAAAATTTTTGTCACAAAAAAAAAATTGCAACAAAAATGATAAAAAGGTTCTGTTGGTAAAATGGTCATAACTTTCACTCAGGATATCAGATTTTGGACTTCTTATAGTCATTGGAAAGATAATTTAGCAAGTAATAACTTGTAGGTTTAATTCTATGATTATGACATATTTTTAGGTTTTAATATCCCAAAAGTTAGATGTTTATTTTGAGCACACATTAGTGCACAACTTGGGCATATAGAGTCATATTTTAGGCTTCAAGTAGTCAACAAAAATATTGTGGAGAGATATATATACTGGTTCAAATTTGGTGCAGGTTTGGAATGATTTATTTGGTAATATATTGATCTAAATGGTTTATAATATATATTAATTGTGGTAACATTGTGAGTTTATGACATTGTGTATTTTGAAGATTTGGATTTAATGTCATTATATACACAGTTCATATTTCAGATTAGTATCATGATGATATAATTATCAATTTTTTATTTGGATATGTATAATGACTTATTGGGTCTACAAGCTATGTAGTGTTGTAAGAAGTATATACTTATAGGTTGGATTTATGGCTTGGCTATGGGTTGTGTTTGCCCACTGATCTTTCATTATTGATGCATACTCATATTGGCAGCTTGGATTTGGGTTGTCTATGCCCTTAGTTACATGATTTTTTGATTTATTTTCATTTAGAGGGATGCTATATTGTTATAAGGTATAGTCATAGTGGAGGATTGTGGTTGACTATTTTATGATGACATGTTGGACACATTGAGAGTTAGTTTCTTAGTTCATGGATGTGATCATGGTGCCATGGATGTTGGCATGACATTATTGGATATACAGGTACATCCTTGATGCTCATTTTTTTGGGATTCTAATTTAGTTATGGTGGTATATCTTCTTGGTTGAGGATTATGGTTATTTGGTTTCTTTTGAGGAGCCCATGATGTGCACTTTTATTTTTTGATGGTTTGATTCCTTGGTTTATTCTTATGATTTGAGAATGGTTTTTCATCATGATGTCATGGATATCTTGGATACATAGTTTATAGGATATTGTGGAAATGATGAGGTTGTAGTGCATGATTAGTTTATGGTTTGGTTTGTATCTTCTTGGCTTTATCGATCTTTATTTCCACTTGCTATTGACACTTTGGTTGTGTGTGTGTGTCTATAGACCTAGAGGATCTTCATGTAGGAGATGGATTTTATGATTTCATTGGTGACTTAATACCATGGTTGAATGAGAGTTTTTAGCATTGATCTATTGATTGAGTGTTTGCAAATGTTGGAGGTTTGTCTTAGATTCTGTTGCTACCAAAGCATCTTTGACTTTTGCATGGTGCAGTTGTTATCTTCATGGTGTGTGAAGATGGTTGGATCTTGATGAATCATGGGGTCCTTGGTTATTTTCATGGTGTGTGGAGAGGGGTTCATCTTGAAGACTCATGGGGTTCTTGGAAAGGTTTGTTTTATCCTTTCATTTGACATGTTATCCTTGGTGTTAGGATGGTTTCATTATTATATCATGATATTTTTAGAAACAATAATCCACCAAGATAACTGCGGGGGGCGGGGGGGAGAGGGGGGGTGTGAATTAGTTATATGATAATTAAAATATTAATATTCTTTAAACAAACTTAACCATTCAACCAAAGTAAAAAGAAACCATAATAAGATGCACATAGACAATTACACCAGATATGTTAACTAGGGAAACCCTTGATCAGAGGGAAAATCCTAGTGGGAATGATACCCACAAGATGATGTACTAATATAAATATTCCTTGTTAGAGGATGGATCCTATTAGGAGTCTATTAAAAAATTTAGTACATAATATTGAGAGACTTTGAATCCCTCTTATGAGATTCCAACCCTGTTAAGAGTTGTAGTACAATGTATGCAAGATGATCCCACTGCCCAAACATGAAATTTCAACTACAAGAAAAGCTCACTACTCAAACATGTAGTTTATGTTGGACTAATAACCAACCTTCCCCTTCAAGATTTTTGAAATGGTTTAACCACCTCCTATGTTCTATAAGTCTAGTGGTTGTATTAGGCATTAATAGGTCAATCTTTTGGTGCAATAATAACTCTAGCTTGTAACAAGTGGTATCAGAGCTTGGTCATAGGTTTGAATCTCCTTGAGTAACGTTGTAGGGGGAATTTTTGGACTGACCACAATCCTTCCCCTTCAAGATTCATGACATGGTTTAACCACCTTCTTTTTTCTATAAGTCTAGTGGTTGTATTGGGCATTGACAAGTCAATCTTTTGGTGCAATGACAACTCTAGCTTGTAATAGTTTACAGTTATGTTCTTCTTTCCTTTGTTTTGTCAAATAAACTAATCACTATCGTACCTTGTAGACCAACTCACAAACCCCAGATGCAAATATCAAACCTAAGATTACTCAACAAAACCTTAGCAATGAATTTTTCTTCACTTCCACACTGCTCTTCTCAACTTCGCATTCTACTCTTACTACTGCTTAACATAAAATATCAACCATGTTATATGATAAACGAAAATGTCATTCCTTTATACTAAATCCTCAAAAAAATTCCCAGAGTCAGCTCTTAGACCTTCAAAAGTAATTATTATAGGACCACATTAAGAACATGTTACACTTAGCCATAACATTAATCTTTCGCCTTGCAACTTGAATAACTTTCTGTACATGCAATATTATGACAAGAAAACTTAGCTACATCATTGTCAACATGTCTTCTTCATGTGCTCAAACTCAATTCTTAAAATATCAACTCTGCTAAGAGATATAAAAAGTTTACCAGAACATGCCTCTATAAACTCTAACTTGTTGGAAATTTGATTGAAAAGCTCATTATTCAAGATAAAAAAGGGGAGATTGTTGCAAAGAAGGAAGATTGTTGTTAAAAGAAAATTTTCAATCATTTTTTTGTAATTTATGTCAAACTTTCTATTTTTAGGAATGAAATTTTCTTATAAGATCCAAATACTATCACTTAGTTGATTGATGAAGAGGATTTGATCAAAAAGATGTAACAAGAGCAGCTAAGGGAAAGGTTGAGTTATGATGTTGTAATGAAGTGCAAGGATCATTTAAGACAATGGTTAAATGATGTATTGATAACATATTTCAAGATATAGAGGTTGGTCACACTTAGAAATATTGGATGAAGAAGTTGTAACAAGGTTGTTTGCAAAGCTTAAACTAAGATCATTAGTGGGTGCCGAGCAAGTTAGTTGAAGCCAAGAAAATTCTTAGTTGGAGCTGAGTAACAAGAAATTCTAGTGTGTGTTGAGTAATCTTCAGATGCCAAGTGAAGTTTAAGTATTGAGCATTAGAAAAATCTTAGTTGGTGCTGAGTGATCTTCAGGTGCCAAGCATCAGGAAGAATATAGTTGATGCTGAGTAACACAGTATGTGCCAAGCACCAGTATTTCAATAGTGCTGAGCTGTTGCATTATTTCAAATGATGAAGATTCGCCAAATCTAAGCCAAAAAAGTGGTTACCTTGAATTTGTGAACAAGTTAGAAGATAAGGATGATGATTTGGTGGCACAAAACTCTATATAAACCATTTTTATAAAAATTCAAGAGGATTATTCAAGAAGTTTCTAGAGGAAAAAAAATATGGGTTAGATGTAATGAATCCTACCTAATTCATACATGTTGAAATTAAAGAATGGAAGAATTGAGTAGGAAAAAGAACTCCTATAATTATATTTAAGGAGTCATAGACCAAGAAGCAAATGCTATTGTTGATGTTGCTACTACTAAAGAGCCAGACTGTAGTTAGAAGGGTGTCAACGAGAAGGAATCTAAGAGATGGTAGAGCACAAAGGCTTTGCTTCTACAATTAGTCATGAAGAAATGATTGCACTGGTACATTGATCATGGAGACTCAAGGAGACTAAGCTTGAAAAGAGGGTAAGCTATCAGAGTTGCATAGATTGAAGGCCAGGCAATGGAATGAGCTGAGAAGTGATATGAGATTTGCAAGATAAGTTGTATGTTATAGTCAAGTCAAAATTTTTCTAATACTCTCTAGCAATTGTATTAGATATGAAAAAATCCTATGGACTTAGGTTGGCCTAACAACCATTTGTAAATCCTTTAATAGGGTGGCATTCCAAGTGAATGTTCTGAAGTCCTCTAACTAGGCCCACTTCTAATATGGTGGTTAAATCTTCTAACAAGGCCACATTTAACAGTATGTTGTAAGACTTTAACAGGGTAGGCCTTTCACAGCATCACTTCAGAAGAGTGAGAATTGAGTAGCATGTTACTGGTGGTTTTCCCAAATTGGGTTTCCACTTAAATCACTATGTTATGTGTATCTTCTATGTGTTATGCTTACATGTTGATTTATAGTAAATTCTTAGTTATAAAAGTTAAAGCTTACATGAATGAATGAATGAGTGGGCTCACTATACTTAGTGAAAATTTTGAATAGGACATTTGGACCTTGAATAACTAATTCACACCCCCGCCAGTTATTCTAAGGCATTTCTAACAATTGGTATCAGAACCATCTACTAATTTAGTTTCAAGGTACTAGAAGTAGGAAGATCAAGATGTCCAAGAGAGAAGTTCCCAAGCTCAACGAAGACAACTTTGTTGCATGGAAGAGTATGATGAAATTGCACCTTGGATCAATAGGTGACTATGCAATAACTTCAATTGGAACAAAACATGTAAATCCAACAAGACCTCTTACTATAGATGATTTGAACAAAAAGAATGAGCACAATCAAGCAATGCTGGAGATTGCCTCTGCACTTAATTATGTAGAATATGATGACATCAAAGATTGTGACACTACATTCAAGATGTGGAAAGCCTTATCAGATATCTATGGAGGAGATTAGAATGTCTAGAGAGCAAAGAGAGAAAGCCTAAGAGGATAGTTTGATGACATGAAAATGGAGGAAGGTGAAAATGCTACTCAATATGCTGCAAGAATGAAAGAAGTGGTAAGTGCAATAAGAAATCTAAGTGGTCAATTGGAAGAAGAAACTATCATTAGAAAATACTTAAGAACTCTACTCCCTATCTATGCTATTAGAGTTTCAGCTATTCAAGAGCTAAGGTGTGTACAAGGAAACACACTAACCTTTGAAGGAATAGTGGGAAGACTTACTACATTTGAATTGTCCAATTTTGATAACTACAAACCTGAGAACCTTGAATCTACTTTCAAGGCCAAAATGACAATAGAAGACACTAAGGAGGAGACAACAAGCAAGAAGAGAAGAAAAGGAAAGTATGCATCTAGTGATAGCAGTGCAGATGAGGAAGATGTGGAATAGTTAAAAGCACTACTAGCTAGGAGATTTCATAGAGGTAAAGGTAAATTCGAAGGTAAGCTTCCTATCATATGTTTCAATTGCAATGAAATAGGTCATATTATTGCAAGATGTACACAGAAGAAGAACTACAAAGAAGGAAACAAGTACAGGAACAAGAGAGAAGATGATAGCAAGGACTACAAGGAAAAAGGCAAGAGATGCTACATTATTGAAGAAGCCTATGATGAGAATGATGATGATGTAGTCTATGTGGCTATGAAGGATGAATCGGACAAAGATGAAGATGAAGCAACGATATTGGTTACCTATGTGAACAAGAATGACAAGTGGATCATAGATAGTGGATGCTTACATCACATGATAGGAGATAAAATTAGGTTCATTACCTTTACTCAATATGATGGAAATAGTTTTAGATTTGGCAATGATGCCCCATGTCAAATCAAAGGAAAAGGCTCTATTAAATTCACAGAGAAAATTTCATGTGATAATGCATACTATGTTGAAGGATTGAACTACAACTTGTTGAGTGTATCATAGTTAGACAATATATGTTGCAAAGTTGAATTTGGAAACATAATTGCCAAGATCTATGACATTGATGGAAATTTGATAAAAAAAGGTGAATAAACTAGGAGTAATCTATTTTACTTAGATATGGAAGATGTAACATGTCTTGTTGTTAGACTTGATGATGTGTGGTTGTGGCATGAAAGACTGTGTCATGTTAAATTTGATAATATGATCAGAATTAGCAAAAAGAACAAGGTTAGAGGGTTGTCCAAATTGAAGAAATCTGAAAATACAATCTGCAAACAATGTCAACTAGGGAAGATGACTAAGTCTAGTTTCAAAAGAAAAACATACACTTCCAAAGAAGTACTAGAGTTAGTCCATATAGACTTATGTGGTCCAATAAAAGTGCAAAGTTACTTAGGAGACATATACATAATGCTACTTGTAGATGATTATTCTAGGATGGTGACTACTATGTTTTTAAAGAAAAATATAATGTATTTCAAATGTTCAAGTGATATTTGGCTAGAGTTGAGAAGGAAATAGCAAAAAACCTGAAGTGCCTAAGGTCAGACAGAGGAGGTGAGTTCACATCAAAAAAATTTGAAATATTCTGAAATGACAAAGGCATCAAAAGGAAAACATTAGCACCAAGAAATCCACCATAGAATTGTATTGTTGAAAAAAGGAATAGATCAGTGATTGACTGTGCTAGAACCTTGATGATGGAGAAAAAATTTGCCCTAAGGTACTAGAGTTAGTTCATACAAACTTGTGCAAACCAATAGAAGTGCAAAGCTACATAGGAGATAGATACATAATGCTATTTGTAGATGATTATTTTAGGATGATGACTGCTATGTTTTTAAAGCAAAAATCTGATGCATTCCAAATGTTCAAGTGGTATTTGGCTAGAGTTGAGAAGGAAAAAAGAAAGAATCTGAAATTCCTAAGGTCAGATAGAGGAGGTGAGTTCACATCAAAAGAATTTGAAATATTTTACAATGAAAAAGTCATCAAAAGGAAAACATCAGCACCAAGAACTCCACCATAGAATGGTCTTGCTGAAAAAAGGAATAGTTCAATGATTGACTATGCTAGAACCTTAATGATGGAGAAAAATGTTGCACGAAAGTATTGGAGAGAAGCTGTAAGTACTGCAGTCTACACATTGAATAGAGTTCAAGTCAAGAAAGGTACAAATGCAACACCCTTTGAATTGTGGTATGGTCATTCACCTAATGTTAAACATTTCAAAGTATTTGGTTGTAAATGCTATATTTTTAAAGATACTAGAAATGGAAAGTTTGATGCAAAAAGTGATGAAGGCATATTCCTTGGATATTCCACTAGAAGCATGAAATATAGGTGTTTGAACACTAACACTAACAAGATTGCGAAGAGTGCAAATGTAAATTTTGATGAGCATGCAGAAGTCCAAGTTGATGAGTCCAAGCAATCAGAGGATTATAAATCCTTTGTATATTTTTGTGAAGGAATGACTATTGAAGACAATGCTGCAAATCAAGATGGGAATGAACAAATTTTTTTAGTATTTGTCGAGTCATAGCCAGTGAATGCCGAGCTACATTCAGAAGTCGAGCTACAGAATGTAGAAAATGCACATTCTAATTCTAAAAATAGTCTAGATGAGAGGAATGATGAAGTGCCAAATGAAGAAGAACAAAATGACTCTAAAGTTGAAGGATCAAACATGGAAAGAAGGAAGGAACCAAGGTTAGCTAAGTATGTGAGAAGACATCACCCAACATAACAAATCATTGGTGACAAGGATGCTAGGCCAATGACAAGGAATAGAGTGAGGAATGAATCATGTCTATTGAGCAAGGTTGAACCTAAAATAGTGAAAGATGCACTACAAGGCGATGACTGGTATAAAGCCATGGAAGAGGAGATAGATTAGATTGAGAAGAACAAAACATGGACCCTAGTTCCTAGACCAACTGATAAGAATGTGATTGATACCAAATGGGTGTTTAGAAACAAACTTGATGAGAAAGGTGAGATAACAAGAAACAAAGCCAGATTATGCATAAGAAGAAGGACTGGATTATGGGGAAACATTTGCCCCTATTGCAAGAATGGAAGGAGTAAGAAAATTACTTGCATATGCTGCATACAAAGGTTTCAAAGTCTACCAAATGGATGTTAAGTCTACTTTTCTGAATGGAATACTAGAAGAAGAAGTCTACATAGAACAACCAGATGGATTTGTTGATGAGATGTTTACTGAGCAAGGTTGAACCTAAAATAGTGAAAGATGCACTACAAGATGATGACTGGTATACAACCATGGAAGAGGAGATAGATTAGATTGAGAAGAACAAAACATGGACCCTAGTTCCTAGATTAGTTGATAAGAATGTGATTGGTAACAAATGGGTGTTTAGAAACAAACTTTATGAGAATGGTGAGATAACAAGAAACAAAGCCAGATTAGTTTGCAAAGGTTATGCATAAGAAGAAGGACTAGATTATGGGAAAACATTTGCCCCTATTGCAAGAATAGAAGGAGTAAGAACATTACTTGCATATGTTGCATACAAGGGTTTCAAAGTCTCCCAAATGGATGTTAAGTCTACTTTTTTGAATGGAATACTAGAAGAAGAAGTCTCCATAGAACAACTAGATGGATTTGTTGATGAGAAGAACAAGGACATGGTTTGCAAACTGCACAAGGTACTTTATGGATTGAAGCAAGCACCTAGAGCATGGTATGAGAGACTGCACAAATATCTTATGAAGATTGGATTTGAGAGAATAGATGACAACAACAACTTATACATCAAAGCTAAACAAAGTAAAGAAATTTTTATATCAAAAATCTTTGTTGATGATATAATATTTGGAGGAAAAGAAGTTCTATGAAAATTTTTTGTTGATCAAATGAAACATGAGTTTGAGATGTCAATGTTTGGAGAAATCAAATTCTTTGTTGGATTGCAAGTACATCAATTGAAGCATGACATATTTGTCACCCAATCTAAATACATCAAAGAGATACTCAAGACATTTGGATTAGAAGGGTCAAAACCAATCAGCATACCAATGGCAATAGGACATAAGCTATCCAAAAATGATGAATCTACTGAAGTGAATCAAACATTGTATAGATCAATGATTGGAAAGTTGCAATATGTTGTACATAGTAGACCAGACATTGCATTAGCTGTTGGAATAGTTTCAAGATTTTTTGCAAATCCAAGAGAAAATCACTTAATGGAAGTAAAGAGAATACTGAGATACCTAAAAGGAATTGATGAATTTGGTTTGTATTACAAGAGGAGTGAAAAATTTGAACTGAAAGCCTACACTAATGCAGATTGGGGAGGTAACATTGATGATAGAAAAAGCACTAGTGGAGGAGCACTTTTTTTGGGAAAAAGGTTGATTACATGACCAAAAAAAAGAAAAGCTATACCTCATAGTCCATTGCTAAAGCTGAATATGTTGCAGTCGCTATAAATTGCACCAATATTGTATGGATCAAACATTTGCTGCAAGGTATTAAGGAAGAGGTAACTGAAAACTCCATTGGGTTGATGTATCACCTTCCAAAAGATTGTTAGTATAAAATCTTTGATTGAACTACTTTGAACTACTTTGAACCTTGGTTCAAAGTGGTTCAAAGTGGTTCAAGGGAAGGGACCATGACTGCGAGAACAAGTTACTTCAACCGTTCAGTTTGAGAGATGATGAATACATGGGCGATGAGTGAAAGACTTCAATAACCAAATGGGTAAAAATTTGAAGGAATACCTTTGGAAAATGGCCACTCTAAATGCAACTAATAGGGGCTTTAACTGGGGACTATGTATGTGGAGTACATAGAGAACTTAGAAAAAAAGAAGCACAAAAGACTAAACTAACACAAAGGAAACAACATGAAAAGGAAACACAACACAACAAAAAGGCTATGTACACTCAAGGGACTTCTAAAATCAAAACTTGATCAACTTCAAGTCCTACACATTATAAGTAAAGGGTAGAACCATTCCATCTGGATACTTTAAAAAAAAGGTGTTGGGATCAACAACTTCTGAAATAATGAATGGGCCTTTCCAGAGAGACACAAATTTTTTGTGTGCACCCTTCGGTTCCCTCCTCTTATCCCAGAGAAGTACTTCATCATTTTTGAGGAAACTTCATGGCCTGGCTCTCTTATCAAATTTTTTTTTCACCCTCATTTGATGCTTGGTAATATGATCAAATAGCTTGTTCCTTTCATCTTTTAGCTTATGAAGGTATATTAGTCTCTTCTCCAATGAATCCTTAAAGAATTGATCCTCAATAATTAATTGTAGTTTTGTAGCAGATAACTCTAGAGGCAATGATACTTGGGCTGCAATTCCATATACTAGTTCAAATGGAGCCATACCAATAGCTCTTTTAGGTGTAATTCAATCTGCCCACAATGCTTCATAAAGTTTTTTATGCCAGTCCTGAGAATTATTAGACACTAGCTTCTTAAGTATGGCCACCAAGTTTTTATTGCTGGACTCTGCCTGCCCATTCCCTTGTGGAAAATAATCTGATGAATGGGCTAGTGATATGCCATGCTCATAACAAAATAGATAAATTTTCTCAGATGAAAACTTAGTGGCATTGTCTGAAACTATCTTCCAAGGCACCCCAAATCTAACAAAAATATGCTCTATCAGGAAATCACATACCACCCGAGAGTTAGCCTTTTGGTTGGAACTGCCTCCACCCATTTAGTGAAATAATTTGTTGCTGTTATTATGTATGTATGTCCAGCACTAGATAAAGGACTTAAGGGTCCAATGAAATCAATACCCCAGTGTTGAAATGGCACATCAATAATAACAGGCCTGAGAGGTAGCATTGCTAATTGAGGATGTCCAGTAAAAAGTTCACATTTCTCACAATTGTTTACATATTTATAAGCATCTTTAGACATGCCTAGCCAATAGAAGCAATTCCTAAGAATTTTAAAGGCAGTAACTATGGATGAGAAATTCCCTCCACAAGCCTCCGAATGATATGCTTTTCACAATTTTTCTTGCTGTTTTGCGTCTACACATCTTAAAAAGGTTCCATCAATTCCTCTCTTATATAGAACACCTTTTGAAATTACATACTTCACAGCTTTTAATCTGAGGTCTCACCTTTCCTTATGGCTCATGTTTGATGGACACTCACTGTATGTCAGAAAATATGCAATATCTGAGAACCAAGGATTTGTAAGGCTAACCAATAAGACAACAGGGGTTTCATTAGATTCATCAAGGGATGCATCTTTGTTCTCAGCCATCATCTTGCATAAACCATGTCCTTTCACCAAAAAATTAGGTTTAATAGTCAAGTCATATTCTTGAACTCTAGCCACCCACACTACTCTTTTATTCATTCCTACTTCTTGTTGAGTTAAAATACTTTTGACTGCTATCTCAGACACATACACAATAGAATGGGAATGAAGTATATAATATCTGAATTGTTTCAATGTCTTTACTATAGAAAATGCATGCTTTTCTATTGGAGTATAACTTAATTCATGTTTCTTTAATGGAACGCTCATAAAGGCAATTGGAGCCTCATTACCTTCAGCATCCTGCTGAGTTAAAATACTGGATAGAGAGTGTTCAAAAGCATATCAATAGATAATGAAATCCTTTTCAAAATTTGGGCTTACCAACACTAGGGCATTTGTAATGGCTATTTTAATATCTTCGAAAGCCTTTTTACCTTCCTCTTGCCACCTAAAAGGATGTTTTTCCCTCATCATATCTAGCATGTATCTCACCTTTTTAGAGAATTCAGGGACAAAGCTCCTTAAAAAATTGATTTGACCAAAGAAGGATTTCAAATCACTTCTATTGGTAGGTAGAGTCAACTTCTATATCACTTTCACCCTCTCTGGATCAATTTTTATGCCCTCTTTAGAGACAATGTGCCCAGGAAATCTTCCCTTTTCCATAAAGAATACAAAATTTTTAGGGTTCAAGGTTATTTCGTGTTGTTTGCATCTACTTAGCACCTTTTCCAAGTCCCTCAAGTGATGTTTTCTTCTTTTAGAATAAACAGCCAAATCATCAAGGTATATCACAATTATCCTATCTTGTAGATCTTTGAAAGATGAGTTCATAGCCCCTTGAAAGATCACTCTAGCATTAATCAAACCAAATGGAATTCGGCTATAAGTGAAGGTGCCCCAAGGAGTGATAAAGGTAGTTTTGTGTTGATCTTCTGACACAACACTAATTTGATTGTATCCTAAATAACCATCGAGCATAGACATTACTTCAGATCTAGCTACTGACTGCAAGATGTGATCCATAGTGGGGAGTGCATAGTTATATTTAAGGCTTGCCTGGTTCAAGTTCCTAAAATCAACACAAATCCTTATTTCCCCATTCTTCTTCCTCATAGGAACAATGTTGGCTGCCCACATTGAATGGTGTATGGGATATATTATAAAAGCTTTCAACATCTTCTCCACCTCTTTGAAAATGGCCTTAGAAACATTAGGGTTGTAATTCCTAAATTTTTGTCTGAAAGGAGTTGCCTCTAGTTTTAGTGGTATGTGATGTACAAATTCACCATTTTTGAAATTCTTCAAATCCTCATAACCCCAGGCAAAGACATCTTGATATTGAATGAAAAGTTTAGACAATTTTTCCTTTTCTCTTGTGGAACAAGTATTTCCTATAGAAATCAATTTAGGATTTTTCTTGGTTCCAATATTGATTTTGTCATGTTCTTCTATCTTATCTTTAGAATCAACATCTCTCTTCAAGGCACTATCATCTTTTCTACCAAACAAATGCTCCAAAGAAACCAACCCTTTAGGAATATGATTTCCTTTGAGTTGAATAATCTCTACAAATTCAGTTGAATCCTCTCCAATTAATTTACCATCATGTCTAGATCCTTTGAAGAAGGTTTCAGCAAAGTTTCCAGCACATTCTATGAATTCTTTCAATTGTGCATCATCATTAAAAACCTACCAATGATTAACATTGTTTGGAACCCTAATTTTGTAGATCATCTCAATCCTATAAGTATCATTTTTGAATTTTGGGTGAGGCAATAAAAATGATGCTGAAACAACTAAAGAATCAGCCTTGGTATTTTGAGAGCGAGGAATGAATTCAATAGAAAATTCTTTAAATGACTCAATTTCATCCCAAACTAAATTTCTATAATGCTTCAATCTATCATTTTAAACTGAAAATTGATTTCTTACCTATTTTATGATATGCTTAGCATTGCCCCTTACTCTCAACTATTTCACTCGCTTTGCCCTAGCTTCTTGCAGACCTAGAAGCAATGCTTCATACTCGATAGTATTATTTGTATTATGGAAATCCAATTTGAAAGAGAAATCGAAAACTTCTCTTTAGGGTGAAATAAGAACAACACTAGCACTTGAACCCAAATTTGAACAACTTCCATTGAATTCAAGAGTCCAAAGGGCTTCTACAGAGCTTATTACTTCATCCTTTTTACTTTTCTCTTTAGGTAATATTACATAATTCCCAAATTGACATTCTTCAAACAATATTTGCACATTTGGGTTGTTTGAAGGAACCACTGTATACTTGTTCTTTGGTTCAGGTTCCAACTTTACTCGCTTCTTTCCGACTGGGATGTATGCTTTAGACCAGTCCAATTTGATCTCTCCACCCATATCTTTACAAAAATTCCTACTAAGTAACATTCTATAATTGGCTAGAATATTAGCCACAAGAATTATAAGCTTCACTCTCTTCTCAAGGCAAGCATAGAGGATAGCTTGTACATCCTTTACTTGATCAACTAAAGGTACTTGTTTTCCATCCATAGAATAGCAACACCCAAAAGTTTTGATAAGTTCCAAGCCAAGGTCTTGTGCAACGATCTTAGGCATGATGTTATCTGATGCCCCAGAATCAATAATGCAATTACTAAGTTTTTGACCATTTAGCAACAATGAAATATAGAATGGATTAGGCTTCTTCTCTTCTACCTCCTTTTTAGTAGAATTAGCGACTGCATCACCATAAGGAACATCTACTCTGCTTCTTTCAAAAACAAAAATAGGTTCATCCCTAGCTTTAGAACTTTCAGATATGCCACTTGCAAATTGCACATTATTAGTAGAACTTCCTTTTACATATTGAACCAGTTTATCCAATTCTTTAAGATTAAGCCTTAGGTACTCAGCTGGAGAAATGGATATGGAAGAGGATTTGCAAAATTCAACAATATCAAAAGCTGCAGTGCTAGCCATTGTTTTTATTTTGGACAAAATCCTTGGTTTACTGGCTTTTGTTGAATCACTATGTATATAACTGGGATGGTGGTGTACAAGGGGATACTCTACTATTTGCCTACACCTCTAAACTATATTCCTCTAACTCAGCATAGAATGACTAAGGTTACCTCACTCCCCTATTATTTATAAGGCACTGCCAATGTGTGCTTGTTTTCCTCCTACAATTCTAGCCTACCCTGCTATAGTGGGATCTACTTGCATCACAATAAGGAACCCCTTAAAGAGATAAGAATCCATGACACTATCAAATTGAAGGCAAGTTTTGAATTCGCCTTTCTCGCTATATGTTCTTTACCTTTGGAAGTGGACACATTTGAACTTGTTCTCAAATAAGGTTTTTGATTTCTCTATCCCCTAGTCATCATTGTTCAAGTAGGGTCTTGGAGAGTTGTGAACATAGTACCTCCTCTTTCTGAATCAGATTCATATTCAAGAAAATAAGCACCCAAATTTTTATTTTCCACATTTTGACTTTCGGGTGTCTACTCTACTCTAAGGGCATTTTTTACAAATTGAATACAACTGAGCCATTCAGGACAATCCTGTTCATCATGATCAGAAGTCATATGGAATGAACATATTGCTTCCTTGGGAGCTTCTTCAATTTTCAATCTAGTTGGAGGAGGGGTCAATGTAGGGTTCTTACCAAAGTTTTTGGATTGTTGCCATCTATGAATATCTTGGTAGGGAGTTTGGTAAGAGCCATGGATTTTGTTTTGTTGCCTCTTCATCATTACTACATCATTCATTAGTTTTTGTAAAATAGGATTAGTAGAGTTTGAAGATGAAGGTGTTCCCATAGTTTGAACCTCTCGCTTCCATTTACCCACATTAATAAATGCATCCTCTAACTAAATAGCTAGTCTCTAGGTGGCAGCCAAATTAGTGCATGCATCTTTTATAAGATGAAAACTTATGTCTAGATGAATGACATTAATGAAGAATGATTTTTGGTTCTCTACATTAGGCCTGGATGCAATAGGGATTCTTTGAATGAGCCTATTAAATTTAGCTACAAATAGATTCATGCATCTCTTTCTTCATATGACTAAGTTTGAAAAACAAAGAACTTTCATTTTCGAGAGTCTTGAATCTATCTTCAAAAGCATTTTTCATATCATTCCAACTAGTGATAGAATGATGAGGCAGATGATTAAACCAATCTGTAGTAGCATCAGTTAATGTCTGCACAAATAATCTTATAGCAACTTCCTGTGTGGGAACACTTATTACAACACAAGTTGAATGAAAGGAATTTAAGTGTTCCTCTATTGAAACCTTGCCATCCTCACTAAATTTGGGTAAAATTTTAGTGGCTCCTTTGGGTAATGGCGCAAGGTTTACACCTAAGTTCAATGGCCCTATGTTTTGTCCCTATGGTTGATTTATGGCCATGTTTGGTGGTATAAATTGCAGAGCTTGGATGTTTATAACAGCAGGGATAAGAGTATTCAAAGGAAGTAGAGATTGCACTAAAGGTAAAAAAGGAGAATGGTTTGGTGGTGAACTGGGTCTACTTTGAGATTTAATACTCTTCTTCTTAGGATCATTAAAATCTAACAAGAACTTTGAATTTTTCAATGGATCAAAGTTTTCATCAAGAATCCCCTTTTCTCTTTCCCCTCTTGTGTATCTATGGGTAGCCAGTTCTAATTTTGATTACAAGTTCAAGGTCTTGCAGGAGCCTTAGCAAGTCTATTTACAACTGCTTCTTCTTGAACTTTTGGTACCCCTCTCAACAATTCCACCCTTTCTTCTTCTCTTTCTAAAACAATTAACACTTGCTGATATTGCTAATTAGTTCTACACAATGCCCAAGCAGTTGATACTAGGTTTGAGATTATGTCTTCTTGAGCATCTTCAAATCAAAGGTTAGGTTGTAGTATAGGGAAGACCTCATTATGTGGAAGAATCATTTTTATAAATTTTTTTTCTAAAAACCAGGTTCTTTTTCAAAGGGACTAACCCTAGTAGAGTCACCAAAAATTTGTTGTGAGTATTTCTTGTACTTTCATAATTTTGGGCATAGAGGAAACTTGGTAAATTAATTGAAAGGACAATATATTCACTAAAAAATATGTAAGAGAGTTGGTGGAAGACAAACAAGTGAAGATGGAATATGTTAGCTCAAAGGAACATATTGCTAACATCTTCACAAAGGCACTACCTAAAGATAATTTTGAGTATTTTAGAGGTAAGTTAGGGGTGATACCCCTAGCTAAAGCTACTTGAAGCAAAAGCAAGAATGCCCTGCATCAAATGAGCTAATTGTTGAATATTTTACGCATTGATGTAGAGGATTTTTACTTTATGATTCATTCCTAAAGTAGTAGATGTGCTGAAGTTCCAAATCAGTCACAAGCAAGGTGACAGAGGGAGAAATTTAATGAACCTATAAAAACTACACCTGCATGATAGCATGATAATATGTCTTTGGCATTGTTGTTAAAGAAGGAGAAATAGTAGAAAACTGATCAACAACTATTGAAGATAAAGAATGAAAATAGAGGGAGAAGTTGTGAGAAACTGATCACATGCTAATAATCGGTGATCAAAAGTATGAGAAAGATATTGATCAAATGAAGATAGAGGGAGAAGTTGATCAGAACAAAAGAAGATGAGCAAGATAGAGGGAGAAAAATAGAGAACAAAGATACAACAACTAAGGGGAGAAGCAGAAATTAAGCAATCATAATAGTAGAAAGAGATGTGCAAACTGATGGTGGTGGTAGCAAAATTTACTTTTTGGCATTTGACTTACTGTTCTAACCTAGTTTGCATTTGGTTGAATAGTTTAGTCTTATGGTTGATCAGTTTGGTTTGCCATCAATGCCAAAGATGGAGATTGTTGGAAATCTAATTGAAAAGCTCATTGTTGAAGATCAAAAAGTGGAGATTGTTGCAAAGAAGAAAAATTTTTGTTAAAAAGAATGTTTTCAAACATTTTTTTGTCATTGATGTCAAACCTACTATTTGTAGAAATGAAATTTACTTATAAGATCCAAATACTATCACTTAGTTGATTAATGAAGAGGATTTGATCAACAAGATGTAACAAGAGCACCTAAGGGAAAGGTTGAGTTATAATTTTGTAATGAAGTGCAAGGATCAGTTAAGACAATGGTAAAATGATGTATTAATAACATACTTCAAGATACAAAGGTTGGTCACACTTCGAAATATTGGATGAAGAAGCTGTAACAAGGTTGTTTGCAAAGCTTAAACTACGATCATTAGTGGGTGTCGAGCAAGTTAGTTGAAGCCAAAAAAAATTCTTAGTTGGAGCCGAGTACAAAAAAATTCTAGTGTGTGCCAAGTAATCTTTAGGTGCCAAGTGAAGTTCAAGTGTCGAGCATCAGGAAAATCTTAGTTGGTGCCAAGTGATCTTTAGGTGCTAAGCATCAAGAAGAATATAGTTGATGCTGAGTAACATAGTATATGCTGAGCACCAATATTGCAATAGTGCTAAGCTACTACATTATTTCAAATGATGAAGATTCACCAAATTTGAGCTAACAAAGTGGTTACCTTGAATTTTGTGAACAAGTTGGAAGTTAAGGATGATGAGCTGGTGGCACAAAATTCTATGTAAAATGTTTTTAGGTGAATTCAAGAGGATTATTCAAGAAGTTTCTAGAGGAAAAAAATATGGGTTAGATGCAATGAATCCTAACTAATTCATACATATTGAAATTAAAGAACAAAAGAATCGAGCAGGAAAAAGAACTCCAAGACTTCTATTTAAGGAGTCATAGACTAAGAAGCAAATGCTGCTGCTACCAAAGAGCTAGATTAAGAAGTAGTTAGAAGGGTGTCAAGGAGAAGGTATCTAGGAGAAGGTAGAGCACGAAGGCTCTACTTCTACAAGTGGTCATGAAGAAATGATTGCACTAGTACTTTGAGCATGGGGACTGAAGGAGACTAAGCTTGAAAAGAGGGCAACCTGTCAGAGTTGTAGAGATTGAAGGCTAGGCAACAGTATGAGTTGAGAAGTGATCTAAGATCTGCAAGATAAGACATTGTATGTTGTAGTTAGGTCAAAGATTTTCTAATACTCTCTAGCAATTGTATTAGATATGGAAAAATCCTATGGACATAGGTTGGCCTAATAGCCATTTGTAAATCCTTTAACAGGGTGCCATTCCAAGTGAATGTTCTAAAGTCCTCTAACCAGGTCCACTTCTAATAGGGTTGTTAAATCCTCTAACATGATCACATTTAATAGTGTGTTGTAAGCCTTTAACAGGGCAAGCCTTTCATAGGGCATCACTTTAGAAGAGTGAGAATTGAGTAGCATGTTATTGGTGGTTTTTTCAAAATTAGGTTTCCACCTAAATCACTATGTTATGTATTGATCTTCTATGTGTTATGCTTGCATGTTGATTTACAGTAACTTGTTAGTTATAAAAGTTAAAGCTTGCATGAATGAATGAATGAATGAGTGGGCTCACTATAATTAGTGAAAAGTTTGAATATGACATTTGGACTTTGAATAACTGATTCACCCCCCTTCTTAGTTATTCTAAAGTATTTCTAACATATCTCAAAACAAACATCACCAAAACTTACATAACTTCTTCTAGACTTATCATTTCTTCTTCTGATGTTAACTTCATATACTAGATACTCAAAAGTATCTCCCATAACCTTAGATGGTTATAATACTCAACTAGCCATCTATATCAACTTGATCTTTTTGCTATTCTTTTGTTAGATACCATAGAAAACTACTATGTTGACATCAATGGTAAACTCAGGCATGAATGTAACATATCATCATAGTAGCATATCTACAATACTCCCCATAGGAATATCATCGGCATTCATGTTTAGAATAATCTCCCCCTTTGGCATTGATGGCAACATATATGAAAAACATATAGTTCAAAGAATACCAACAAAAGACTGTTCAACTTTACTTTTCAAATCCTCTTCATCAATCATTCTCCCCCATTGATATACCTCAATGTGCTTTCTATAAAACTATAATTCCATGTTGTGCTAATGCCAAACATACTATACTCATGTTGAACTTCTCCAACTGTCATGCTTACGATTTTTCCATGTTGTTTTTCATGCCAAATTTTTAGTTTTTTCATGCTATTTTTCATGCCAAATTTCTCCCCCATCGACATCAATGTCAAAGGTTTCAGCAACCAACTTTACTACATCAAACTCTACAAAAAATGATTCTACCTTAGCTTGAGTGTCAAAAGACACTATTTAAAATGACATTCAATAAGAGCTCTAGATGACTCTGTCCATCACAAATACTCCCCCATATAGGAAGCATCAACATTGAGTCCAAATAATAATGGTACTCTATTACACTAGACTAATGCACTCTTCCATCTTCTACTCTGATCTAGGAAGGGGCATAACCCCAAGCATACCTCACAAATACTCAAAAGTCTCTTTGGGAAGAGGCTTAGTGAATATATTTGACAATTTTTCTCTTTAGTTCTTACATACTCCAATTTAATTTCCTTTTCTGCATCTTTCTCCCTCAACATATGATACTTAATACAAATATGCTTTGCCAAAATACACTCCTTGCAAATTGTGTTAGTAGGCTTTACAATCTTTGGAAAATCTCTAACTGCAAACATTCTACTTATCTTCACAATACTATCAAAGTTTATATGAAAAAATCTCTTATGCCATAACCAATCATCATCTACCTTTGCAACCAAACATGTCATTTTAGTGAGATTCAACTAAAATATATTATCTCTAGATCTAGTTCCTATTCCAATTACCTTTCCATCTTTTTATTTGATTGTGCATGTCTTCTCTATGAACTACAACTGACAACCTTTGTATACTAGTTATCTAACACTAAAAGTATTGTGCTTTAAACCATCAACAAAGTATACATCCTCAATGTTAGTTTTACCATCAAGAGTTATAGATCCAATACCTTTAACTTGGCATGTTGCAATTTTTCAAACTCTGACAATGCCTCTATCTTGACTTTTGAAGTTAACAAACTTGTTCATATCTCCAGTCATATGATATGAACAACCACTGTCAATTATCCAATCAAATTTATTCTAAACTTGTGACACCAAAGCTACTTTCTTCGGACTTTCTTATTTAATTTCCATAAATCCAATTTCATCATCACTAACACTTACTGCTTGATCATTAGAATCATTGTCTTCATTTACATACAAACACTCCCAGTCTTTTCTAGATTTGAAATTTCCCTTATACTTTTTCTCTCTTTTAGGACACTTAGATGCATAATGACCATATTCATCACAATTCAAAAATTTAAAGATTTTCTTACCTCCTTTTTCTCTTTTTACTAGAAGGGCTACTCCTTCTTCAATCTTTCTATCCTCCTCAAATTTGTTGCTACTAGTGAAACATCCTCTAGCACCTGTGCTCCTTGATAGAATAGGTCAAATATTTAGGGTACTAAAAGTTATTTATGTTCTAGTCAATTCTCTAGATTGTCTAAGCTCATTCTCAACTGCTTCAAGTCTTCCAAGTAATGATTTCTTTGTGAAATCTTTGGTACAAGATATCAAAAACTATATCATTTGAACTACTAACTTAAATGGTGGTGTTAGAATCTTTAATATCTTCCATATAACCTCATCTTCTTCTTTGGTTCCTCTTTGAGCTTTGATACCTACAGTAATTTATGATATCCTACCTATACATGTCCTTACAAACTCATCTTCTATCATTTTAGTATCTTGAAATGTACAAATCTGACTTTGTAGCCTCAACTTCTTAGAATGTGATTCACCTTCAAAACTATTTTCCAAAGCTTTCCAAATCAAATGTGAATTAGCAAGCAATTTTACATGATTGTACACAATTTCAGGAAGTTCAATCAATAGTGCTTCTCTAGCTCTCATGTCACACACATAAAAAGATCTCTTTCTACCTCAGCACAAGTTTCTAAGTCCTTTTTAACAATGATTATCTTCGCTGATTTTGTCAAGATCCAATATCCCGTATCCATACACAACAAATTTGTCTTCATCTTTTCCTTCCATCTATCATAATTTTTTTCATCAAACTTTGGACTATATTTCTTCAGCATGTTTGTCATGGATCTTCCAAAGTTGTTAAACTTTATCTTCAAAGACCTGATCCTCTGATACCAATTGTTAGAAATAATAGTCCACCAAGATAACTAGGGGGGGGGGGGTTGAATCAACTATTTAATAATTAAAACATTAATCTTAATTAAACCAACTTAAAAATTCAACTAGAGTAAACAATAACCATAATAAGATGCACATAGACAATTACACCAGATATGTTAACTAGGTAAACCCTTGATCAGAGGGAAAACCTCAGTGGGAATGATGCCCATAAGATGATGTACTAATATAAATATTCTTTGTTAGAGGATGGACCCTATTAGGAGTCTATTACAAAATTTAGTACATAGAGTCCATATTAGGAGACTTTGGATCCTTTTTAGGAGATTCCAACCCTGTTAGAAGTTGTGCCAACCTTTTTAGGAGTTTTAGTATAATGTATGCAAGATGAGGCCACTACCCAAACATGCAATTTCAAATACAAGAAGAGCTCACTACTCAAACATGTAGTTTACTATAATGTTTTTTTTCCTTTTTTTTTTCAACCAAACCAATCACTATCATACCTTTTAGACTAGGTCATGAACCTTAGATCGAAATATCAAACCTCGGATTACTCAGCAAAACCTTAGCAATGAAGTTTCCTTCACTTTCGCACTGCTCTGCTCAACTTTACATTTTACTCTTGCTGCTGCTTAACATCAAATATCAACCATGTCATATGATGAAGGAAAATGTCCTTCCTTTATACCAAGTCCTTGTAAAAATTCCCTGAGTCAGCTATTAGACCTTCTCAATTAATTATTATAGACCACACTAAGAACACATTACAATTAGCAATAACATTAATTTGCCACCTTGTAACTTGAATAACTTTCCGTACACACAATATTATGACAAGAGAACTTAGGCATGTCATCATCAACATGTCTTCTTCATGTCATAAACCTTGATTCTCAGAATACCAAATTTGCTAAGAGATATAACAAGTTTAGTAGGACATGCCTTTGTAAACTCTATCTTAGAATAGACATCACCAAAACTTAAATAACTTATTCTAGACTTATCCTTTATTCTTCTAACATTAATTACATATACCAGATACTTAGAAGTATCTCCCATTACCTTAGATAGTTATAATACTCAACTAACCATCCATAACAACTTGATCTTTTCGTTATTCTTCTCTTAGATACCATAGAAAACTACTATGTTGAAATCAATGACAAATTCAATAATGAATGTAACATATTATCATAGTAACATATCTGCAATACTCCCCCATAGGAATATCATCAGCATTCATGCTTGCAACAGGTGTATTCTTGATACATGTTTAGAGTTGTGACATTTTATGTTTATATGAAGCATATTATCTCTTTGGTTGAGATGATTTAGATCATGTTTCCATGTTTATATTGCTGAGGCCATGGTTTAAACTTTGATATTGATCTTGGTTTAGTTTCTTGGTATTGAGTACATTGATCATTTTCTAGATACTTTATGATAATACTATATTGCATTTGGATTTGGCATGGATTGATTAGTTATAGGTGCTCATGGATACTTAGAGATGGTGGTGATGCTATTAGAGAAGTATTTGTTGGGATGGTTGATGGTTTCAATAGGAAGTTTGATGGGTATTCACCTAATATGACTTGAGAGAAGATTATTCTTAGATGAGTCTAAATTTTGAGACTTGGATATCTTGCATTCTCATTTCCCTCTCTTGGTCTACTTGACATTTTTCTACTTGAGAGGTATAGCCCATTATTTCCCTCATGTGCATTAAATTTATGTTTATCTTTCATAGATATGGATCTTGAGCTATGGTAAATGAGTTAGTTATGGAGGGTTCATTTGAGAGATGGTTAAACATTGGTATCTCCTTATGTATGTGTTCTTTTACGCTAGTTTATTTTGGGAGATGGTTTGTTGTGGGCATATTCCTTGGATTAGGAATGGTTATTTCTTGGTTTATGAATGGTTTATGAGTTTTATCTTCTTATAAGATGTTTACATCCATGATTAGTTATATGGTATGGTTTGTGTATTGTTGTGGCTTCTTGGTTGGGGTTTTATGAAGAAGATCTTACTTAGCATTGTTTACATCTAGAGTTGTGTGTAGAAGGATGTGATATAGGTTATGATTTGCATGGTTTCTATTTGGTCTTGGTTATCTTCCTAGATATTAAAATTCACTTAAATGGGGTTTAACATTGGTTGGATATTCTGATTGTAAACATGAGTTGTTATCATGTTAGGAGAAACCAAATTTAAATAAAGCTTCTACAAACTAAGAACAAACATAAACTTCAAGATAGACAAAAGAGGGTTCCTAATTGGGAATATGAGCCATTGAAAGACTCTCCCAATAGGAATGTCTCTTTGCTGATTCACTATGTCTAATTAAGGTTTGTGTTTTAGGCATGTATGCTCAAGATTGGTGCTCAAATTTGCTTCAATGGAGATTCTTGGATTTTGGATGTGGATAATGTATGTAGATGTAAAACTTGTTCTCAAAATGGCATTATAAATTTAATTGATGGATTGTGATCATTTTTCTTGTGAGGGGATTCCTTAAATAGGAAAAGGGCTTGAGGGATCAGTGGCTAGGATGGAAGGAAAGGAGAAAGATTATGAAGGGCTCAGATTGAATGAGAGGAGAGCACATGGATTGTGCTTCCTTATAGCCAATCAGAGAGTGACACATGTCACAGGGTCATTGGTTAGAGCAAGAGAGGTTTAGGGGTCAACAAAGGAGGTTCAAAGCTCATAAAAACCCTCATAATGACTTGTAAGAGCAATAAAAGGGCTTGTAAGAGCATTCATGGCTTGGTGGTTGGGATATTTTGAGGGGATAGACTTTGGCTTGGCTTAGAAAAGTCTTAATCTCATTTAGGATTGTGAAAATTATTATGGGATGGGTTAGGCTTGGGTTAGGATTATTTTAGGGATGTTAGAGATGTGCAAGTGGATGGTATTGATGAGGGTGGGTGAGTTAGTGGCTAAGCTTAGTTAGTATGGGTGGATGGGGTGGATTAGGTTAAATGGAGGATTAAGGATAGGTTAGGGGCTATTAGATTTTGAGGGCTTTATTTATCAAATAGATTTATTTAATAAATGAGGATTTTTGAATTAGATAGAAGAATAGGATTTAATTGATAAATAATAGGTTTTTTGATTTATCAATTAGGACTATAGATGATTTAATTAAATTAATTAGCTAGGGGATGGAAAAGGATTAATTAAATAAGAATTTAATTAATGATGCCTTTAGAGATAGCTAAATAAGATTACCAAAGCGATGTAATCAAATTTAGGTGTCTACAGTGATCACTAGTTTGTGTTCATGTATGTCATGTGAGAGATGTCATGGTTATTCCTTTATCTCTTTCTTTTGTTGGTTGTGGAGAACTTGGGAGAGTGTTGAAGAATTTTTATGAGAGTTGTTCTTGTAGATTATTGGTTTATGTGTTGTGGATGTCTTTGATACTACATGAATTCACTTCTTTGAGATGTTGTGAGTGGATTGGTTATAGATTTAACATTATCTTTTGTAGTGTGAGATTCTTGGTATACATGTGGTAGAAATTTTTCTTGAAGCTTGTGATTGCAGGTTATAGATAGGATATGCTAATTATGTGAGGTTCACTTGGTATACCTTTGGAGGTATGAATAGTTGGATGAGTTGGTACTTGTTGTTGGTGCTATTTCAACTATGGATTTTGACCACTAAAAATACATGTGATTACCTTTGGATTAGGTGTTTGTGCTTGACATTTTAGTTAGTATGAGTTTTTATGATCTTCTAATGTGATAGGTTCGGTGGAATTATCTTTGGATGGCTTCTATGTATATTGTGAGTGGATTGGTTATAGATTTAACATTATCTTTTGTAGTGGGAGATTCTTGATATACATGTGGTAGAAATTTCTCTTGAAGCTTGTGATTGTAGGTTATAGATAGGATATGCTAATTATGTGAGCTTCACTTGGTATACCTTTGGAGGTATGAATAGTTGGATGGGTTGGTACTTGTTGTTGGTACTATTTCAACTATGGATTTTGACAACTAAAGATACATGTGATTACCTTTGGATTAGGTGTTTGTGCTTGACATTTTAGTTAGTACAAGTTTTTATGATCTTCTAATGTGATAGGTTCGGTGAAATTCTCTTTGGATGGATTCTATGTATATCCAATGGAAGTGGTGTAATAGGAGTTGGCTTTATTCATGTTTGAGATGCTGGATACTTTTATTTTGTTGCAAGTACTAGGATGGGGCACTTGGTGTACTTTGATCGATGATTTTGGATGTGCTGGGAGAGATTGTTTCCTTGTTCATTTATGTAGCTAAATATTGACCCAATGCAATGTATACAACAAGTGAGAGATTATTGAGATTATTTATGTTGCACACATTGCATAATATTGTTATATTGTATTATTTTATTTTATTATGTAATGTTGCACCTAGGAGAACCTAGATGGATGTGCAAAATGTAATGATTCCCATGGGATATACTTAAGTTTTATTGTAACATTGCGATAATATTTGATGTATTTATTTAATATTGGGGAAAATAATTTAATTTCTAGTATTAAAATATGGGGTCAATGGGTTAGGTAGCACATGGTTTATGTAATACCACAAGGTTGTTTTGTAGGATCTTGGTGTAATCACCTAAAAATGGCCATCTAGACTATTAGCCCCCTTCTCAGCATTTTGGCTAATTTAATTAATTATTTACCTAGGCCAAATTACTAATAATCAATTAATTTGATTACAACCTATAGTTTGACCATGCTATCCTAAATTAATTATTTGATTAAAAGAACATGTCACCTTTTAATTAAATAAAAGCCCCCTTTCTTCTAACCCACTGAAAGTCCTTTTTCTATTTTTTAAATTAAAAGAAAAGGCTTTGTGACTTTTGTCATATATGGGAAGTCAACTTCTATTTTATTGGTTGAATTGTGTGTGCACATGGATCAACTTCACTTTCAAACTCCATCGTTGATCTTCCATCATCTTGAACTTGATCTCTACCATCTGTACAACTTTAAAAGAGAGAAAGCTTGCCCCCTCAAAGGATCCATCCACCTTTTGAATATTGTTATGCTGCATGTTTTATAAAAGGTTTATTTGGAGCTTTGTGGAGAACTTCTCATTCCTTGTATCATTCTATCATCACCATTGTATACTAGTTTAGAAGCATCTTGCATGGTAGCTTAGTTATAGTCTAGCTCACATAACATAATTAACTTGGATATTGTAAAACTCTCATCTTGTTAACATATCTACACTTTTCATTTCATATTAGTTTACTTCACATTTGCATTGCATCTTTGAGGAACTCCTTGTGGACATTTGCATTCTTGCATCTCATCTTTGGAACCTCCCATTGCATGGTTTACTAGCAAGAAGAGTATCTCTAAGGCTTAGCTAGGAGCCTTCATATTTGGATCATAATCTCTTGCACTCAATGGATAGGGAGCTCTAAGATGGGATCCAAGCATTCCAAACTCATGAAATCACTTGGATAGAATGGTTTAGAGTGTGACACTTTCTTAGTGTACATTTTTGGCACCCACCATGGGGTAGAACACTTGGTTTTGTCCTTTATCTCATTGTTTTTGTTACATTTTTTGCATGCTATCTACACTTTTTATTTTATAGTTGCAACTTTCAAGCAATATTTTACCAATTTCATACGATGTTTCTTATAACTGTAGTGCAATACTTTTCTAGTAAAAGTGTCTCATGACAATACTAAACTCTGTCACTCCCCTATAGTATGTTCTATCACATGACTTAGGTAGAAATATCACATGGAATAAATCTATCATACACATATATTGAGAAGTATTGCATTACAAACTTCTAGTAAAACTATCACTTGGTTTGAACTTGCTTTCTACTTTAGTGATTAGATTAGTTTCTCAGTTGTACTTGCAGTTTGCTAGATTTTTACAGGTCTATACTGGTTTTACAGAGGTCTATTTGAAGATTACATGCTATTTTGAAGCTAACTTGTAGGGCTAATGGTTGTGTTTGTAGGTTGTTACCTTGAGATGTTTGCCTAATCACCTTAAAAATAATACATGTCAAACCTTCAAATGCACAAGGGCTACTAACAATTATTTGCAGGGTTGCCCAAGGCATGAAAACCTAAACTTTCTTGTATCTCCTTTATTTCATGTGTGAAAATATTACTAGTTGTTTCATTTTAATAGGAACATTAAACTTGAAATTAAGGTCCTTTGGTGATAGGAGAGTATGCTCTTCACCTTTGTGGTGAATCATAAATCTTAACTTGCCTTTGGATTTTGAAAGCAAGGGGATAATTTGATCTTCTTGGTGTGCTTAAGGGAAGTGATCAAGATAGGAGAGTATGCTCTTCACCCTTGTAGTGAATCAAAAATCTTGACTCTTGAAAGTGGATCCAATATGTGGTAATTAAAATCCTTTAGGGGGCCTGCTCTTGGGAAACTAAGAGGAATGACCCAAGTGGGGAGAAGAAAACCTGGCTATTCCAACCCACTATAAAATCAAGGCTATCAAAGACACAAAACCTTAGTAGATGTATTGTTTGTCTTTGCTTAGTGTGATTGCTTGTGAGATTGTAACCATAAGGAGTTTAGTAGGAAAGAATGCTTAAGGAGCTCTTGTGACCATAAGGTATGTTACCCACCCCAAGGTGGGGTGTCCCTTAATTGGGTACAAGAGGAACATTACAAATGAAACCCTTTCTAAACACTATAAGTTAGCAACTACCATATTTTTCTTCTCAACTTCTTGGTGCAAGGATTAATCTTAGTGGATTAACTAGATCACCCCAAGATTTTACACTCACCATTTGTGTTCCCTTGGTTGTGCTTATGGAACTTCCATGAAAAAGGTGATATATCTTTTGAGAAACCACTTGGTGTGAGGTGAAGGAGCACTTAGTGTGGGCCAAGTTGTTGAGTAATGAATCATGACTCTAAGGTAGATTTCTTGGCTAATGTTTTTGAATGTGTTGACCTGTGCTAACATTCTTACAAATCAAACATCTTGATAAAATTGGTAGGAAGACTATTCTAATATCACAAATGCATATTGGAAAGGTTGTTTTGACCCTTGTTCAATTGTTTGAGACATGCTAAAAAGCCCTACTATTTGTAAACCTTGCTATTAATTTACAAGAACTGAAACCTAAAAATGTCTGGTCTAAAAACTATCTAACTGTTAACCCAAAAAACAACAAAATTGGAGTAAAAAACTTGTCCTTTTTTACACAAAATTGGAACTTTATCACACTCTCTTTAGAGAAATATTGTGCGATAGTTGTTTTCACAAATTGTGTTTCCCTACTATTATAAATTCTATCACCCTGCTATACTAAAATCTGTCATCCCACCTTGTGCGAATTGTCACCCAAGAGAAAAGTGTCACATGAATATTACAAACTATGTCGTATGATATATTGTGCTATCCTATTATCGCTTGGGTTATCACATGAGCTTTTTTGCTATCAAAATAGAGTTTTTATTCTACTTTATCAAATCTAGGGTCTTGTCACTTTAGTCCTTCCTGGTCCTGGTCACACATCTGTATGTTAGGTGCTATCCCAAGTTGAAAAGATGGGTTTAGTCCATCAGACATCATTGATTATAACTCATCAAAATTTGGTTACTGTTCTATGCTAGCTATTCAATATTGAGCTTATTGCTTGCTCACTTGGCTTAAGTCACTAGTGCTATAAATTCTTGAGCACCTTTGACAAGCCATCAATTCTACCTTGACAAGTGATTATTCTCAATTGTAAGAGCATCAAATTTGAAACACTTCTCTCATCCTATTAAGCAAAGATACAACATTACATGCCAGTCATAACTAGGTTCCAAGTTGTTAATAGTAGTCATTTCCCTTTCATTTTATCACAATTAGAGACTCCACCTAGGTGTCCTCATGGGCAACCTTGTATGGAAGACCCTAATTCTGGTCAAACATAGATGGCTAACATTTGACACTATCTACTTTACAATTTTGAGAACCCATTGGGAACACTCTTTGACACACCCATGGGTGAAATTTTTTTGACCAAAATACATCCTAATGAAATCAAATGCCACTTAGAAGAGTGAGTAAGTGAAAATGAAAGACTTTTGGAAATTATCCATGCTAGGGAAAGAGTAGATCAACAAGCTAAAGCTAACCATCATACACACAATAAAGAAACTAGAGGAGACTATTATCACAATCCTTTTGAACAAATTCCTATTAGTGGCAACAATAGAAATTACACACCTCCAAGGAATCCTAGGGTCAACATGAGATCATATCCATCACCACCTAGACAATCATAATCACATCACAAAAGTGAGGATGAGATCACTAGTGAAGATGTTGTAAGATTTCAACAAGATGAGCTCACTCAATAATTGATGCTAAAAGCTTTAGAGAAAAATGGGGATCAATACTTCTAGTATATTGAAATGAAAGGATGGTAACTCCAACAAGATTTCAATGTGCAATGAATAGTAAAAAAATGAGAGCCTACCGAGGCTGAAATCTTGAGAGAAGAAATGTAAGAGTTAAGGAAACAACTTGCACAATTGCAAACTTCCAAAGAGCCACTTAAAACTTTATTTATTGAATCAATATGTGCTCTTGCATTTGATAGGAGTTTATACATGCCTCTATTTCCTAAGGACATAAAGGTTCCTAAGAATGAAAAATATGATGGAGATGGTGACCTTTACAATCATGTGAGGAATTTCTCTACTATTAGCATGGATTTCATGCATGAAGACTCCTATATTATGTGTTTGTTTCTTAGAATTCTAAGAGAGAAAGTTATGGAGTGGTTCACAAAATTGATCCCCCCTCTCAAAACATTTGAAAAGCTTGCACAATGCTTTATCCAAAACTACTCTGATAACGTTCAACATCCCATAACTATGTTGGACTTATGCCAAATTAAACAAAAATAGGAAGAACATTTTGCAACATACCTTCAACAATGGAGATCCCTATAGTAAAGGTACCCTTGGCAAGTTCCTGTGACATTTTTGTCAACACGCTTGTACCTAAACTATACTTTGACTTAAGAAAATAGTTGGTCACATCCTTTAACACTATGTTTGAGAGTGCGTATCACATTGAGGATGTTGCTATCAAGAAGGGTGACATTGTTGTGAACAAAAACAAAAACAACAATGGAAATGGCAAAGACAAGGGAAAACCTTGGAATAAAAACAAATATGTTGTAAATGATGGAATAGTGGAAACTCCTAAGACTAAGAAAATTATGTTTAACCTTTCTAATGCTATCTATGCTATAAAACAACAAGAAGGTTCAAAACCACAAACATTTGACAAGAGCTCTAAGTTTACCAAAAAATGACATGTTTATACACCAATGGTTGAGCCTTACAAAGTGTTCTTAAAAACCTTAATTACAAACAAATTGGTTACTCTACTAGATAATTCTCATCCCTATGACCCACTCATCAAACCCTCATGGTGGTGAGAGGATCACTTTTGCAGCTATCACTGAAGCAAAGGACACAATGCTAAAAACTTTTTCAAGCTCAAAGACATAATTCAAGATCTCATTGAGGCTAGTAAAGTTGTCATAGATGGCCTCATTAAAAATTCTAACCATAAATCTTTTAAACAACCCTTTCCAAAATATGAGAAAGGTGAAACCTCCAAAATTGCTAAAAAGAATCATGATGCCAAGATCAATTATGCCTATGCTGACACAAACAACATTATCGACATGATTGAGCCAATTGAGGATCTTTGCATGGATAATTCTAATGATGAAAATTGACCCAATTATGATGCTAAGGATGAAAGACCTAACTGTTGGTGTAAATAAGTATTTACTTATTACCCTTACTTAAGTTTATTTAGGTTAATGCATTATTTAATTATTTTACATTATTTAATTATTTATTTAGGTGAGAAACTTAGGAGTTTGTGTACTCTCATTGATGTACACAACTCTATTTACGCACATGGTGTCTACAACATAGGAATTTGCATCATTCACTAAGTTGTCATGTTGACAAAACATTTATTTACACTCCTAATTTAGCACATGTTGTCTACACCACTGATTTGAGTGCTACACCATTGTATGCTTATCCTCACATCACTGCACTTAAGTTCGTGCTTAATGGATGATAACCCATATCTGGTGGACATGTGCCTAGTTGTATGACTTATCATGATGCTGACTTCTATGCAGTCTAGAAGCTCTCCTAAGGCCTTTATTTACAGACACTCCTAGTGTACTCTCAAGCTAGCATATTGAATGAATATCATCATTTTGATCATACTCTCTCTATTTGGTCTACTATGTGCTTGTGTTTGAGTTCTTTGGTCTTGGGTGAATTCTAGCCTAAGCCAAATTTTTACATGGTATAAGAGCTTTGTGGGATATTCTCATCACATAGCTATTCGAGACCATTCATGCTTCAACACCTTGACCTAAATTCAGAGGATCTATAGAAATTGAGAGTGTCTAGAGCTAGATCTGATCTCACCATTGTATCTGAAGCATTGATTCAGTAAAGATTGACTATAAATTTGCCTATGCTGGGTGAAAGTTGATCATTAGGAATTTTTTTTTGCAAATAAGAACCTAGAGGCCCCGATTTGCAGTTTGGGTATGATAATTTTATTGATTTGATTATTAATTTTTGGATCTAAATTAATTTTCATCTCTGTAAGTTTTTCTCCAATCGGGTATTTTCGGATTTTTTATTTGTCCTATCAAAGAATTTTTTTTTTTGCAGAACCAAGCTGTTAGATCCCGGCTTTGCAATTTTGGATTTTATATATTTTGCAAGGAAATTATTAATTCATAAGGCTTATTAATCAATTTTTGACCTTAACAAATCCGCGGCTGTACTGCATAGCCCCTACAACATTTCTGGCGAGCACATCCTAGACAACACCGGTGGGAAGGGACATTAAATTTGGCACATATCTTGATCGGATAGAAACACCAAATTTCTAGCTACCAATCTAAATACCAGTGGCCTTACCAATCTTTGACAACCTTGCCATTTACACTCTACCTGTGGAGTGTTGTTTAAATATCACTTTGCAAGTGCAATCCTAAAGAATGTGGGATTATTGAATACAAAGCCCAGCTGCAATCATAAAATCAGTGATCAAAAAGTGGTTTTTTGGCATGATAAAGTTTGAATTCCAACATCATCTTTTACAAAATAGTGCCCACTAATTTCAAACCCTCGGCTGTTGTGAACACAAAAATTTTGGCATTGCATCATACATTTTTGGCAGCTAGTTGACGATTCTGGCAATGCTGTATAGCTATGACATGTGATGTATTTTCCTTCATTCCCTACTACCACATAGACCAATTCTACATAAACAACTGTTAGACACATGGCATAAATTTATTCACCACTGTAGTGACACGTCATTCTCTACCAAGTTAGCGAATATGCTTACATGGAAGATCACATTAGGATTCTATATGGCAACTATTGCCACATCAGCAAACACATAGACAAACATGAAATTTTTTGTTCCACTTGTCTGTATAGCTGACATCACATTCCATATAGATGATGTCATAATCTATCGGCCATCTAATTTTGACATCATCACAGGGATAGAAGACACTGACATCATCATTTCATGTGCTTAAAATTGATGGTTGTTTGACTGCCATTTTAGGGCCAATTTGAACTACTACAATGATCATATGACCATCAAATTTAACCCCTTCATTCATTGATGCAACCCCTCTTCAGATTGATTTTCAATTTACAGTCTGACTTCAGATGACCATAAATCGGACATATGAACTCCAAATTAGGTACAATTTTTTTAAAAATTGGGTAAAATTTCCTAAAATTTTAAGTGGTGCACCTATTTTTTGGTTTTGGTGCAAGGATTTTTCAAAAATTGCATTTTTTGATGACTATACCTACATAATCTTGCATTTTGCAACTTCAAACACTCCGTACAGGCACATTTGGAGTCAAAAACATGTTCTATTTTTTTTGAAAGTGCATTATTTTTTGTCTACTTTTGAGATATGCTATCAAATTTTAGGTTTATGTGGAAAAAAGTGTCACTCTCAAAAATAGGGCCTTTCTTTGCTTTGTAATGCTCTAGAATTGTAGCACATTGTAAAGTTCTAGATTTGTAATCTATATAGAAGTTGTAACAAGAAAAATTAGAAGTCCACAAAGGCCAAAATTGGCAAGTGTCCCATTGTAATCACACTACTAATAATGTGCCCAAAGCATCTATTTTGGGGGGTTTCTTGATTTAGTGAAAGGAGGGGGGGGGGGGGGGGGGGGTGTGTTCTTGGTGTTGTGTCTCTCTTTTCTGCACTTTTCTTTCATTTTCTACATTATGGGCAACTTTAAGTTTCATAAATTAACTCCTCATAACTATGCTACATGGTCCATCAAAATGTGGTATCACTTAATGCATAATGGAGTTTCACAATATGTAGATGGTACTCTTCCTAAACCAATAGGTGATAAAGTTTTAGATAGTGATATTTCAGCTTGCGTAGTAATGGATAGGAAAGCCCTAGGTGATATATGTTTGGGGGTAGATGATAAGATCATGTATCAAATCAAGAAGTGTTCTACATCCAAGGAAGCTTGGGATACCCTCAAAAACCTTTATGGTAAAGTATTTGAAGAGGATGCTTTCAAAATTGAAGATGAGCTTGTCTCCTTAGATCCTAAGTCATATGACTCAATACAAGATTTCATCATCAAGGTGAATGAACTAAGGATGAAGCTTACAGATTGTGGGAGTTCTATCAAAGATGATAGACTAAACTATCTCATACATAACAAGCTACCATCATAGTATTCCACATTTGTATCTTCTTTTAACACCTCTAAAACTACCTTAGGTTCTGCCTACAAGAAAATTACTTTTGATGAATATGCTAAACTATTGGATGATGAAGAAAATAAGTTGAAATCAATGGGGATTCTCAAATCACCTTAGTCTAAAGAATTGGTGGCCAATGAGGGTTCTCAACATTCAGATGGATAGTCTTCAAATAAAGGAAAGAGTAAGAAGAAGTGGAAGAACAAATTTGAGGATGCAGAAAAGACAACACCACAATCTAATCATCAAGGCAAGTCCTCAAATTCCAACAAGAAAGGGGACAACAATAAGAAGAAGATGAAGTGCACTTATTGCAAGAAATCGGGTCATTAAGAGCATGAGTGTTATCTTAAAAAGATTCATGAAATGACCAACATCATGAAGAGACATAATGTTCCATTGCCTAATGCTTATAAGGATAAAGGGTCTTCTTCATATTCAAAGGGAAAAGGGCAAGCACTCATGGCAAATTCAAACTCTTCAAAGGAATGGATATTTGACTCAGGTGCCTCATATCACATGGGTTCTTCAAAGGAGGATTTTTCTTCAATGAAGCAGTCCAAGGTACCACACATCTTCATGGGAGATGATAGAAAAATGGAAGTTGAAGGGAAAGGAAATGTAGAAATGGAAAATGGAGAGTTTCAAGATGTTCTCTATGTTCAAAACCTAAGTTCAAATCTCCTATCAATCTACCAAATCACTCACCTCAGAGATGGACATATAGTTGAGTTCCTTCTAGACTCAATATAGGTGCACAGTCTTAAAGATAATTCCTTGGTTATAAGGTTGTACTCTTTCTCCCATTTTGTGCCAAGGTCTCCTTCAAAGGCCTTATTATCTCAATCAAATTCAACAATGCAATTATGGCATGAGTGGTATGGTCATCTTGACTTCTGCTATCTTTAGCAACTTTGCACATATAGAATGGTCAAAGGTCTAGCTCAAATCAACTTTTCTAATAGTGAATGTTCAATAGATTTAGTGGATATGCATCCAGAGGGGAAGTTACAAATAGGGAAGTCTTCAAGAGTACTAGGTGTTCTATAGATGGTTCGTATAGTATTAGTAGGTCCTTTTGCATTTAGCCAAGGTTGCTACATACTTACCTTTGTTGATGACTATTTAAGATATACTTGGGTCTATTTTCTTCATAACAAGAATGAAGTGTTGGATAAGATTCTAGCCTTCAAGACTCATGTAGAATGAAAATCTAGAAAGGCCATCAAAATACTGCGAATGGAAAATGGAAGCATGTATGTGAACATAAGACTTACAGAACTTTGCAAATTTAAGGGAATTGATCTTTAGACTCCACTAGCATTCAGTTTGCATAAGATAGATGTTGCAACATTGAGGATTTGAACTCTTAAGTCTATGGAAACTTGCATGATACAAGCCAAGTCTCTCGATCCATCATTAGAAGTCGAAGCAATCTCTAGTGCCACTCACATGCTTTTTCATTCTTCTCATCTAGCATTAGATGGAAAAACTCCTTTTGAGGCATGGTGTGGCAAAAAACCTATTGTGACACACTTTAGAGTCTTTGGTTGTCCTGCATGGGCAAACAGATCTTCTAGGGGATGTAAGGCATAATCATCTTGGCCTTGTACCTTCATTGGTTATAAAGATGGTGTGAAGGCATACAAAGTTCTAGATCTAGAGACACATCAAATTTTTGTGGAGAAGGATGTTTACTTTGAGGAAAGTTCACCCAGCTTATCCCTACTCCTCTTTGCACATCATATCATGTGGAAATTGATAGTGACACTAGTGATAGTGCTTCAACAGATTTGGACATGTGGGGTTCTATCGATAGTTGTAGTGAGAGGTCACTTAATCAGTTTAATCCACATGCATACATTGCCATAGTGATAGGTCCAGAATAATAGGGTACATTAAGTCTTCCAGGTATAGGTTTAGTGACAGATTTGGGGGATAGTATTGATGATTTGCCTCTTCTTCTTGATGTAGCAACACCTTCTTCAGTTGTCATTAGGGATCCATCCAACTCTCTTTTTCATTCTCTACATGATTGATCATCATAGGTTGAAGTGATTGTGGATGCTTATGATCAGCAGTTGTAGTAGGGTTCTTCATCAATTGCAGAGATAGATAGTTCTTTGAGACAGATTCTTGAGCTACTTGAGCAGGTTTTAGAGACATCACTTACCTATGGGATTCTTTCCATACACAATAGAAGTGTCTCATTTGTACCTTTGGCATTATTTCTTCCTAAGGAGAGGAACACCATTCTACAGTCTTGGATCAGCTTCTTCATCGAAGTAGTCACTATTCAACATTCTTCTTTTGGGGGGGGGGGGGGCCTATCCTATCTCTCTTCCTCTTCTTATCATTCTCTTATGTATATACTGGATGTATGTCATAATGGGGGGGTCTTGATTACTCCATCCATCCATGGATCCCTATTCATCTCTCTTTTTGGAGGAGGGTTTTTCCCATGAGGTTTTCCCTCTTTCTCTGCTTTATGAGAGATTGCATATCATTATGTACATGGGTACCTAACATGGCCTAGTAGCCGGGACCCATTATGCACTTCATCCTAGATTTTATAAGCTTAAGGGCATTCCCCTAAGTTGCAATTAAGGGAGGGTGTTGTTGTAAATAAGTATTTACTTATTACATTTACTTAAGTTTAATTATGTTAATGGATTATTTAGTTATTTTGCATTATTTTATTATTTATTTAGGTGAGACACTTAGGAGTTTGTGTACTCTCATTGATGTATGCAACTCTAATTATGCACATGACATCTACAACATAGGAGTTTTCATCATTCACTGAGTTATCATGTTGAAAACACAATTATTTGCACTCCTAATTTAGCACATGTTTTCTACACCATTGATTTGCATGCTACACCATTGTAGGCTTATCCTCACATCATTGCACTTAATTCCATGCTTAATGGAGGACAACCCATATCTAGTGGATGTGTGCTTGGTTGTATGACTTATCATGATGTTGACTTCTATGCATTCTAGAAGCTCTTCTAAGGCCTTTATATATAGGCACTCCTAGTGTACTCTCAAGCTCACATATTGAATGAATATCGTCATTCTGATCAGACTCTCTCTATTTGGTCTACTGCGTGCTTGTGTTTGAGTTCCTTCGTCTTGGGTGAATTTTGGCCTAAGCCAAATTCTTACACTAAGGTTGTCCTCAAAATTAAAAATTCTCCCCGATGTAGGAACACCCAACCTAAGGTGGTGCTCCAAGTAGCCAAATCTTCCTCTTCATAGAGTGAACTGCTTAACACCATCACTAGGGGGCAATCTAAAATGGACCTAAAATTTTCTTACGATCCTAAGAAAACATCATCTTCTAAACAACCAACTACTTCTAGGATCTCCAACTATGACATTATTAGCCAATTGCAACGTACCTCGGCTCAAATTTCAATTTTTTGAGTTAGAATTATCCCCTTTGCACAAGGATATCCTTGAAAAAGCTTTATGTTTTGCTCACGTTCCCATGGATATTGATGCAGAATGATTCCAAGCTAGGGTAAACCATATCTCTTCACCTTACTACCTCACCTTTTTTGGAGAAGATGACTGAGCTCCTAGTCATCCCCACAACCTTGCTCTCCATGTCAAAGACCAAATCTTTTGTACTCATGTTTGCCGAGTCTTGATAGACAATTGTGCTAGGTTGAAAATCATTTCATTCAATGTGATCCAATAGTTAGGCATGTCTAAATTTTTGATTAACTCTAGGCACAAGATCACTATAAAAGATTATGATGAGGTCGAAAGAACTCCCAAAGGTCTAATTGTGCTTCCAACTAGAGCTAGTACAATTGAGAAGGATGTCATTTCCAAGTCCTAGACATACCACTTGCATACAATTTTTTGTTTGGATAACCATAGATTCATGACATGCAAGTAGTGCCTTCTACATATCCTCAGTGCATCAAGTTCCCTTTCAATGGTACTAAGATAGTTGTCCTTGGTGACAACTCAATGTCTATCAATACATTATTTGCTGTAGAAACATTGGTTCTACATAACCTCTTCTCATGAGCTGATAATGTCCTTTATAGAGTGTGAATAAAAATTTAAAATGATGAGCCTCGACATGGGTGAATACACTCTAGACTCTATTGCTACTTTACCTATTTCCCCTTGGTCTTATGAAAAACCTTCTACCAAAAAAACCCTTTTTCTTCTACAATGACTCTTTTTGGCACCTTTGTGCAATCATCAGTTCCCATAGAAGTAGAAAAAGAAGAACAAGGAATTAAAGATTGGATCTATATGGAAGAGGAAGATGAGGAGGAAGTCATAGTTACTACTCCCATCTCTCCTAAATACTATGGAAAATGATATAAATTTCTCACCAACATGGGCTATCAAGACCAAAGATTCTTAACTAGTAATAAAAAATCTCTAGTTGAACCTTTAAGTCATACTCAACATCATGACACTTGAGATACTATTGGCCTAGGTTTTGGGCTAGAAGATGAAATACCAACATTTGATCAAAGAGCACCCATGTCTAGCGAATTAGAGGATGATGATCCTCCCTTTGTTGCTATTTGCAAGATGAGGACTTTATGCCTCTAACTTCTCTCCTCTAGGGAGAAGAAACACTAACTACCAATAATGATGATGAAGCTTTCAATTCTTGATAGCTAGAATAAGATAAATCTAACCATGAAGACATGAACAAAGGAAAAATTAGACAAAATATTACTCATCTAATTGCTATAGATCGGAGTACAGACTCTCACAAGTATGAATGGGAAAGACTATCAAATGCATGTTGTGAAATAGGAGTGGATGTCATTCATGCCTATTCAACCCAACCAAATGTAGTTGAAGTGTCTAGTATAGGGTAAGATGAGTTTAGCTTGCAAAATGCTTTAATGAATCATGTTGGTCCCTCTAGGTCTATTCTTGATTTGGACTCCTTTGCAATATTCACTATAGGCTCAACTTCGCATGTCACCAAAGATGACTCTTTTATTATTAACAACGTTGAAGCTTCCATATCACTCTCATTGATTCACCCTAATCTTATAGATTGGTCAGATCAAAATTAAAGACCTGAAATACCATCTTTTCAAAATGACTATGAGATCACTTGTTACCTAAATGCCATTGAACCTATCACTTCTTCCACCAAAAAACCTACAATTAACATGATGGAATTAGATATCAAGTACATTAATCATAAAATTAAAAGAAAAAATATGCAGTCAAATGGAAAAAACCACATTGTGGTAGTATCTGGACCTAAAAAATGTAAAAAAATAAATGATGCATCTAATGGTGAAAACCTCCTCGAGGCACCTGTAGATGAGGTACTTGGTAGTTTTCCAAGCCATTTTCAAGATAGATCTTTGGTTCTCATTAAACCTACATAGCCTATCAACTTGGGGATAGAGGAATCTCCTAAAATTATCCATGTAGCTCAATCACTATCAACTGAGGAAAAAGAGATTTTTGCCAAATTTTTTCAAGACAAGAAGATCAATTTTTCATGAACACACTTAGATATGCTAGGGCTTGACACATATCTTATCATGCATCATTTATCTATCTCTCCTGTGTAGAACCTATTAAACAAAAATTGAGAAAGATGCATCCACACATAGCCCTATTGATGAAAGAAAAGTTGAAAAAACTCCTGAGTGTAAAATTCACTGGAGCTATTGACTATGTAGAGTGGATTTCCAACATTTTGCCTATGTCTAAACATGATAAATCCATTTGAGTTTGTATTTATTTCATAGATCTAAACAAAGCATGCGCCAAGGATGATTTTTCACTACCAAAAATGGACATGATAGTGGACATAATGATGGGTTATGAAATGTACTCCCTCATGGATGAATTTTTTGGGTGTAACCAAATTAAGATTTCTCTAGTTGATCAAGAGAAGACAATTTTTACATGTGCCTAGGGTACTTTCTACTGGAATGTCATGCTCTTTGGGATAAAAAATGCTCTTGCTACTTATCAAAGAGTAATGACCACAATCTTCCACAATATGATGCATAGAAATATGGAAGATTATGTTGATGACACATTGGCTAAATCCAAAAAATGAGAAACACATCTTGAAGACCTTAGTCTAATATTGGATCATATGGAACAATTTCAACTTAGGATAAACCCAAAAAAGTGTGCCTTTGGTGTCACATCTAGAAAATTGCTAGGCTACATTATCTCAGCTAAAGGCATTAAGGTTGATCTTGAAAAGGTCCAAGCTATCATGGAAATGCCTCCTCCAAAAAATATTAGTCAACTTAGAAGTTTGCAATCCATAAGAAGGTTCATTTCTTATTTGGTTGATAAAGCTTAATATTTTAACAAGAATTTTCATAAAGGCTCTACTCATACCTGGAACAATGAATGTCAACAAAGTCTAGACTAAATCAAAGGGTAATTGGCTAAACCTCTAGTTTTGATGCCACCCATTGTGGGAAAACCTTTGATCTTGTATATCTCAGCTATAACTTCTTTTCTAGGAACATTATCAGCCCAAAGTGATGAGACTGGTAAAGAAGGAGCTATATATTACATTAGTCAAACTTATTTAGCTTATGAAATGAACTACACTAGTATTGAGAAAGCCTTCCCTGTACTGATCTTTGCTTCTCAAAAAATTCAACATTACATGTTGGCATTGCCAAAATTGATTCTCTAAAATATTTATTGAGCAAAGCTACACTTACCGATCTTCTAGCTAAATGGATGATGATTCTTTTCAAATTTGACATTCAGTATGTCAAACATAAAGCCATTAAGAGGTTGGCCATAACTAACTAATTGGATAATTTTCCACTAGAGGATACAACACCCATGCAAATTGAGTTTCTTGATGCCTTAGTTATGTACATCACTAAGAGAACTTGGAAAATGTTCTTTGACAACTCTCATACATAGAATGGGGCTAGAGCATGCATCTTGTTTATTTCCCCTCATGGTTATATGATCCCAAAATCCCAAAACCTCTTATTCTCTTGCACAAACAACATTGTAGAATATGAGGCATTAACAAATGGGATCAAAATGGCTCTTGAATGGAGATTCACTAAATTGTACATCTATGGAGATTTTCAACTTGTTATGAACCAAGTGAACAATGAATATCAACCAAAGGATGAAAATTTAATACCTTACAAGAAGTTTATAGATGCTCTAAGGAACTATTTCACTTTTGTGACATTCCAAGAAATTCCTACAGCAAAAAAAAGGTTGTTGATGCTATGGCCACTTTAGCATCTATCCTCCAACTACAAGAACATGAATCACAATTTGAGTTCCTAGAAGAAGAACTACATCATCCCTCCTATGATTCCTTAGATAACCAAGTGATCTACACTATTATAGGTCATGATTCCTCCCACTATACAACTATCTTCTCTTACTTGCATGATCATGTTATTTCTAAAACCCTAATGTGCAACCAAAAATGTCAACTCCTCCGCAATGCTTTACATTACACTTTGTTCTCTAGTGACTTGTATAAGAAGAGTCTAGATGGAACATTGCTTAGGTTTTTAGAGCTAGAAGAGTCCAAAAAAGTAGTTATTGAAGTCCACGATGGCATTTGTGGGGCACATTCTAATGGCCTTGCACTTGCTCAAAAATTGCTTAGGGCAGGTTATTACTGGCCAACCATGCAAGCTGATGCCATTCATTATACCAAGTCCTATCAGAAATATCAACTTCATGGTAACTTAATTCATGCTCCTGGATTTGAGATGATTCCCTCTTTGACATATTGGCCATTTCAACAATGGGTCTTTGACTTGGTAGGCAAAATTCATCCAAGTTCATCTAGTGGTCACAAGTTCATCATTACAACAATTGAGTACTTCACCAAATGGGTTGAAGCTCTACCACTATCTGCTGCTATAGGAAAACATGTTGCTCTATTTATACTAAACTACATCATTTGTCATTATGGTATTCCTTCCTCCATTATTATTGATAATGGAGGAAAATTCAAGAATAAGGACGTCAAACAACTATGCAAGAAATTTCAAATCAAACAACATTGGTCCTCTATCTACTACCCTCAAGGGAATGACCAAGTTGAGGCCTCTAATAAAACATTTCTAAAAATCTTACACCACATAGTTCACAAGTCTAGGAAAGATTGGGACTTATAGGTAAATCTAGCACTTTGGACCTCTAGAACTACTATTCATACTCCTACAGGGGCCACACCCTTTTCTCTAGTACATTTCTCCTGTCCTCCCATTAGAAGCTAAGATCCCCTCCTTGTGAGTCTCTTTACATGGGTTGATAATTGATGAAGACCATAGATCTATGTAAGTACACAAACTAGAGACTCTTGATGAATGCCACAAGGCTTCTTTTAATCACATGAGGGCTTATTATAAGTGCATGTCTACTCAATATAAAAAGATAGTTCACCCTTATGAGTTTTAAGTAGGTGAACTTTTTCTTAGAGAGAATACAAAAAATTAGTAGCATAGAGAGTAGAAGGGAAATTTTGAACCTAATTGGTTAGGCCCATACATTATCATAGTAGTATTTGGGTCTAGTTCTTATCAACTATCTACTCCTAAAGGGGAAGAACTTGCAAAGCCTATCAATGTCCTACATTTGAAGAAGTTCTATGCTTAGAGGCTCACAACTCAGCTACCTTGTACATACTTATTGCTCCTAAAAAAACTCCTAAAAAATAAAAAAAAATCTTGAAAAATGATCATTCTAGTGAAAACCTAGCAATAGGCGCTTTGATGTATCACAAAAAAAAAAAACAAAAAATTCAAAAAATACAAAAAAAATGAAAAAAGTCTTGAATTTTTTTTCCAAGTGGTGAAAACCTAAAAAAAAGGTGTTACATGAAACCCTTGCACCTATGTCTATCAGTCTCAATCACTCACTCTACAACACATTTCCTAGCTTGGGATTGTTTCTTGTCCTTGTCTCGAGGGCATAACTGCTTAGACTATTGAGGTGTTCTTGTGCATCAGGGTTTCTTTGGTAACTTGCACAATAGTATTTCTCAACACTACCCACAATTTGACATTAGGTGTTTCTCAAAACTTTTCAGATAATTTACCTATAGTCTCTAATGTCGCGATATTTCTCACTATTAGAATCAAGTCTTGAAGAAATGGCCAAGTGACTTACACACATGCACTTAAACACTTAAATGACTGAGCTATGCTAATGTTTACTTTCTTTGTGTTCTAGCTATGATGACTTCTTTGCTATATGTTCCATCCATAATAGTCATTCGAGGATGTCATTGACTAGAAGACTAGGGGCATGAGGCATATTTTATTGATTTCTACTTGTGGGTATACTTTGTTTGTCTACAATGTTTTCAAGCATTCATGCTTTTCCTACTTGACACTTTGATTTACAAAGTATTATCCTTGACTATTTTTGGAAGACTACACTTAGGGGTTATCCTAGTGCTTATGCCTTGATACAAGTGTAATCTTGCATTATCAAACCTAGGGAATCTAATCATGTAGTCATCTTGACTTGCATGTCTTTGATGCTTAGATTGGATTTCCACATACCTATATGATATTGATCATATTCATATCTTCATAGTTATACTGATGGTTGTATGATCTCATGATGTCCCTAATAAACACTCAATGGTGAAATTAGAGTCTAAATGTTATGCACTTCTTGTTGGTTAACCACTTTGCATATTAGCTTGCATTATAGGTTCATTCTCTAGCATAGTTTTGCATTCTTGCATATGGGGAGAGCTCTCTCTTCATCTTTTCTTTGACATATCAGCTAGCTTCTTTCATATCTTTCCTTTCTTTCTTTTGGATCATGTCTTTTCATCTTCTTGATCTTTCACTTCAACTTTTTGCTATCCTGTCATCACAAGGGGTTAGTCTAAAAATCAAATTCGATCTATCCAAGTGTTACATGTTTCAAAAACATAAGTCTATATCATGAACATGAGAGTTAAACATCATACATGAGAGAGATACATGAGAATATCCACATAAGTATGAAAGAAATGCATATATGAGCAAGAAACTAAAACATCACATGAAAACTTAAAATGCCAAAACATCCATCAAAATGAGACAAGTACACAAATCTGTCAATCCAATCTAGTATCTCATATATATCAATGTGCCATAGTACATATACAAATGTGAGATGCATAATCTAGATATCTATCTTAAAACACGTGGAGTACACTCAAAACTAATAAAACTACCAGCCTAGACCTAAGATTGACTCATACCCTTTGTAGTTGGTGGTGGCCCTGATGGTAGAGCCTGTCTCCTATCTAGTGGCTGTACCACACCCTTTGATCTACTGACCCACTTTGAATAGTTGAGAAGTCCTTGTCTTGGTGGCACTGTACCTCTATATGCTTCATAAAAATATGCCATTGGGCCCCATGATTTTTTGACTCTTTCCTAGAAACATCCCTCTCACTCTGGAGCTCCTCTATTTATGCCCACTTATCCATGAGTTACTGATCCGATACTACAATGGTGACCCTGGCTACCTATAACTCTACCTCTAAGGTCTAGATCCTTACATCATAGTCATCATCTCCCCTAGTAGGATGATTTTCCTATGCCTCTATCCACTCTACTCTCCCTTGTCTTAATGGATCCTCCTCATCCTCCTCCTCCTTTGCCTCCTCCACCTACCTTGTAGCTTGTGCCTACATCCATCTCCTCCTAGATCAAAAACTATCCCTAAACTCCATCCAACTCCTACCTCTACCTCTGCCTCTACCTCCACCATCACCTCCTCCATGCCCCCTACTATGGGTAGAGCATCTGGCTTTGCAAATCAAGGAAAAGGATGTCTCTACATCTCGTATAGGTAAGATGGATTTTCCTCTACATCTGCTACACTTGGACAATAATCCTAAGGAGTCTACACCAAGGTTGCTATCTCTCAGATAACTATTTGATAGTTTAGCATGGGCAACTAGCCTTATGCCTCATCCAAGTGGAAGTGAGCATAGGTAGTAGTCTCCACTAAAATCACCTCTGGCTCTACAAACTAATGCCATACCCAACTAATCACAAATTTCTCCACAATCTCTGAGTGCCTACCTACTAATGGTCTATTATATCACATATACTTTAGCTCCTAGGCATCACACCATCTATTGCACTCTTATTAGGGTCACCATGTGAAAGTTGTAAACTCATAAAAAAATCCATCAATAATAGGTGATATCACCACTATGAGTCTATGTAATAAATCCTTTGTATCCAAAAATATAGGACTGGCTCCACTCCCATGGCTATACCTGTGGTTGGATAACAACAATGTGTGTCCATGCCCAGATCTGTGCTAACACTGGTCTGCATGCGTAGGAGTGACCCATATGGTACACTATGTCATGTAGCTCCTAGTACATGTTTGCAAGAATAACTAGCCCCTATGCCATCCTACGAACCTGCGTAATCAAATCTACTACCAATCAACCCCATCCTAATGGGAAGCCCTTCTAGCTCCTATCCATCACCAATGCCCACGCAACTAGAGAGCATAATAAACATGGTAGTGGGTAATCACCCCCATACTCATTAATGAGCTTTTCCCAACTCAAATGATAGTCTAAGATGGTGACATTGTGAAACATCTACTACATTTCTACCTGCCCCTCTATTGGGGTTTGATCATAGTACACTTGTGACATATAACCAAACTTGACATTAGTATACCTTGCATCAATATCAGAACTTGAAAACATAATAGAGCAATCAAACATACAACTCATTAGATCACCATGACAAGGTACTCAAAGGATGTGATACACATCCTCTAAGGTGATCCTGGCCTCTTAGGTCAGTAAGTGAAAGGTGTTATGTTCATTGTGCCACCACTCAACAAGTGTAGTAAAAAATCCATGATTCACCCATATATGGGGCATCTGCGTAACCCATCTCAAGCCCATGCTAGCTATGGCTATAGTCTCATCATCCATTAAATACTCTACAATTCACAACCCCATGAATTTGGGGGATTTGATAAGAATTGCAAGAAATATCATCTGCAACACAATACATGGAAACATTAGTAATACATCAAAAAAATGATCAACATGTAAAATTCAATGTAAAAACTACTTCAAAATAGGTTGTGTGATGTTTCTTGCTATATGCAAGCAATATAAAATGCTAATTAAATGTTGTGTGACATTTCTTGATATACCCATGTGATATATTTTTGTCATATGCCATTTCACACCGATTCATGTGACAATTGGGTATGTTCCATATGATAGTTTTGACTAGTCATGAGATACATTTTTCAATGTGAAGTATTGTGCAATATTTTCTAAAGTATTTATGCAATACTTTAAAAAAAATAACTCAATATTCTATATTTCACTTCTAAAACAAGCAAAAAAATGTAAACTAAGCTCAAAAAAGTGGTAAAAAGTTGAAAACTTACCCGTACCTCATAGTGGGCTGGCCAGTTGTGCAATCGATTGTGCTCAAAACAATATCAGTGGGTCAGAATTCCTTTTAACACCACTTTCTCTCTCCAAATCACTCTAAGATCTCCAAATTAACAAAAGACAAAATGAATTTGAAAATGATACTTGGACCCCTTTTATAGCCTTATGACCTCATTTTGACCTAATTTTCAAACTCCTCAAAATTCCACAAAAATTGAACCCTTGGCTAATTTCAATGTCTTGGATCCATTTTTGGGATCAAAATCAAAATTTGACTTCATCTTGATAGTCAAAATTGCATTTTAAACTTCTACCTTCTTTTGAGCAGTTAGTTGACCTTTTTAGGTCTAATTTTTGAATCTTGGCTAGGGCATTTTGTTGATCCTTAATAGTCACTCTTTGGTTCTAATAATCTATCTATCATCTTGCACATTACTATATCTCTATTTTTTCATATCTCACTTATTTTTGCATTTCCCTTAACTCATTTTGATTTTGATCTCAAGGGGGCATAAATACTCAATCATTGCTTGCTACAACTATTTATTTCTTGGGAGCATATGTCTGATCTTTTCATTTGCTCTCGATCTATCTAATTTACTTGGTGTTAACATTCTTCTTGAGTGCTGATGTCATCTCTTTCCTAAGTGTTTATTACTACTACTATTAGACTATACATTTAGGTTTTTCTATCTCTTTTTGCATTTCGTTCTTTGGAATCAAATATCTTTATCTATTGCTACCTACTTGGCTTCTATTTTCTTTGATGTAATGTGTTCCCAAATCAATCATGCATTAGTCAAAGAGGGAAAAATTTAATCACCTAAAAAATGGTCATCTAGACTATTAGCCCTCTTTTCAACATTTTGGCTAATTTAATTAATCATTTACCTAGGCCAAATTGCTAATAATCAATTAATTTGATTATAACATATAGTTTGACTATACTATCCTATGTTTATTATTTGATTAAAAGAACATGTCCCCTTTTAATTAAATAAAATCCCCCTTTCTTCTAACCCACTTAAAGTTCACACATAAAGTCATTTTTCTATTTTTTAAATTAAAAGAAAAGGCTTTGTGACTTTTATCTTATGTGGGAAGTTAAATTTTATTTTATTGGTTGACTTGTGTGTGCACATGGATCAACTTTACTTTCAAACTCCATCATTGATCTTCCATCATCTTGACCTTGATCTCTACCATTCGTATGACTTTAAAAGAGAGAGAGCTTTCCCCCTCAAAGGATCCATCCACCTTTTGAATATTTTTATGTTGTAGGTTTTCTAATAGGTATCCTTGGAGCTTTGTGGATAACTGATCATTCCTTGTCTCATTCTATCATCACCATTTCATACTATTTTAGAAGCATCTTGCATGGTAGCTTAGTTATTTTGTTGTAATAGTCTAGCTCACATAGCATAATTAGCTTGGATATTGTAATAATCTCATCTTGTTAATAGATGCACTTTACATTTCATATTAGTTTACTTCACATTGCATTGCATCTTTGAGGAACTCCTTGTGGACATTTGCATTCTTGCATCTCATCTTTGGAACCTCCCATTGCATGGTTTACTAGCAAGAAGAGTATCTCTAAGGCTCAGCTAAGAGCCTTCATATTTGGATCATACTCTCTTGCACTCTGTGGATAGGGAGCTTGTAATGAAATAAATTTCTCAATACAAGAAACAATATGAAATATTATATAAATGCTTAAGAATAGCTAAGAGTAATAGGCCACTTTGAGGGGGCAACCTCCAAATATCTCCAATGAGAACACACTTCACAACATGAGAATACCTAATAATGCTTAGGTTGAATAGACAGAACCCTTCATAACACCTAGGCTGACCTACCTACCTAAATTATAATATAACAATGATAAAATGACTTAATTAAGGATTAAGATGGCCACAAGTTGACTACTCATAACCCTATATACAATAATATTAAGGGCTACCCCCTCTCTTGAAAGAAGCATTGTCCTCAATGCTAACCAAGTGTGGATTCTTTTGAATGAACTCCTCATCCTCCCATGTGGCCTCTTCAACTAGTAAATTCTTCCATTGGATGAGATAATGAGTTAGGGTTTTGTTCCTCAACTTCTTTGTGCTTGTTTGAAGAATGCACTCTGGTTCCAAAATTATTCTTCCTTCTTCATCAAGTTCTAGTACTACTATTTGAGTAGGAATATTCTGCCCAATTACCTTCTTCAAACAAGAAACATGAAAAATAGGATGTATCTTTGTTGTTGGTGGCAACTCAAGCTTGTAGGCAACACTACCAATCTTTTTCATGATTTGGTATGGTCCATAATATCTTGGAGACAACTTATTATTCCTTTTTTTTTTTGCTTCATTGAGATTTTTTTGTAAGGCTGCAATCTCAAGAAGACCCAATCCCCAACTTCAAAATTTCTTTCACTACGATGTTGGTCTACTTGTTGTTTCATTCAATTTTGTGCCATAGGTAAATTCTCCTTGAGTCCTAAAAGTACATATTATTGATGAAGCAAGTGATCCTCTACTACTTGAACTCTTGGTGACACCTTTAATGATGATGTGATGAAAGAAGGATGACATCCATAAAGTGCCAAAAATTGAGACATTTTTGATGAGCTATGAAAAGAAGTATTGTACCACCATTCTACAAGAGGTAGCCAATCTACCCATTGAGATTGTTTTTCTGAAGTGAAACAACATAGATATCCTTCCAAACATCTATTAACCACCTCAATTTGCCCATCTAATTGTGGATGGTATGAAGAACTATGAGCCAATTGAGTACCCAAACATGAGAATAAATCTTTCCAAAAGTGACTTGTAAAGATAGGATCACTATCACTAACAATAATCTTAGGTGCACCATGTAGCTCTTGGATATTCTCCAAGAAAACTTTTCCACTATACTTGCTATAAAATGATGTGATAATGCAATAAAATGTGCATATTTAGTGAGGCAATCAACTACTACCATGATGACATAATGACCTTTAGATTTGGGGAGCCCTGTGATGAAGTCCATGGATACCTCTTCCCAACATTGGTTAGGAATAGATAAAGGCTACAAGAGATCTAGTGTCTTAATTGTTTCCCCCTTGTTTCTTTCACAAACCAAACATTCAACCATAAACTTTTGAATGTCACCTTTTAGCCCTTCCCCAAAAAAGCTTTCTTGACCCTATGATATGTCTTCAAAAATCCTAAATGACCACCAATTGGGTACTCATATAGTTCTTTGAGAATCTTGTGTTTAAGAGTAGAATTATTCCAAAGATATAAATGCTTTTTATACCAAAGAATATCCCCCTGTAAACAAAACTTATTTGAACTATTAGGGTCACTTTTTATTTGTTGGATGAGATTACTTGTTGCAACATCATTTTTCCACTCTTCTTTGGCTTCTACCACTCAATTTTCTTGAAATATTGAAAGGACACACAGTAAGGCTTCATCATTTTCATCCTTCCTAAAAAGTGCATCAGCCACAATATTTTCCTTCCCTTTCTTGTATACAATTTCAAAGTCATATCCCAACATCTTAGTGACCCATTTTTATTGTACTTCTGATGATAGTCTTTTTTCCAAAAAATATTTTAGGCTATCATGATTTGTCTTAACCTTGAAGTGTCGACCCATTAAATAAGGCCTCTATTTTTTAATTGCATGAAGGATTGCTAAAATTTCCTTCTTGTAAATAGGTTTGAGTTGATTTTTACCTTTTAATTGATGACTCTCAAAAGAAATTGGTCAACCTTCTTGCATGAGAACTACTCCTATCCCATTTCTAGAATCATCATATTCCACAATGAATTCCTTGGTGAAGTCTAGAGTGGCAAGCACTAGAGTTGTACACATAGCCTTCTTCAATTGCTCAAATGATACATTAGTAGATTCATTCCAATGAAAAGAATCCTTCTTCAATAGAGTTGTAAGGGGTGCTACCATATGATCATAATTCTTCACAAATATTCTATAATATCCTATCAATCCCAAGAAACCCTTCAACTTCTTAATAGTTTTGGAATAGGCCATTCCATGATAGGCTTAATTTTGTTAGGGTCCACCTTTACTCCTTCATGTGAAACTCTGTCCCAAATAATCCACCTCCTTAAGACCAAAAGCACACTTGGATGACTTAGCATAGAATTGATGATCTTTGAGTAATTGTAATGCTTGATCTACATGCTACAAATGTTCTTCTAAAGTCTTTCTATAAATCAATATATCATCAAAAAATACTAACACAAACTTTCATAAGAACTTCTTAAAACAGAATTCATCAAACTTTGGAATGTAGATGGTGCATTGGTAAGACTGAATGGTATCACCAAAAATTCATAATGATCTTCATGAGTTTGAAATATCTTACAAATATCTTCCTCCTTAATTTGAATTTGGTGATAACCTGATCTAAGATCTAATTGCTCTATTTAATTCATCTAGAAGATCATCAATGACTGGAATAGGAAACTTATCTTTAATGGTGTACTTGTTGAGAAATCTATAATCTAGACACATGCACCAAGTTTCACCCTTCTTACACACCAACATAATAGGTGAGGAGTAAGCACTTTGGTTATGCCTAATAATTCCTACCTCTAGCATTTCCTCGAATTTTTTTTCTATCTCACTTTTTTGCATGTGTGGGTACCTATAAGGCCTAATGTTTGGTTGCTAACTCCCTAAAACTAGTTGTATGGCATGGTAATGATCCCTCTTAGGAGGAATTCTTTTAGGCATATCTCCAAGAATCACTAAGTGACAATCAATTATTGCTTGTGAATCTGGATGAGTAGTTCTTGGAAGTTCATCTCAATTATTCCTAATGTAGTAAGCCATTGTACTCCCAAAACAATATCAGCTACACCCATGGATATCGCATACATTGGGTATCAAGTGTATAATCTCCCATGGATAATTTGATTCTATGACACTTCCCTGAACAACTAACTATGCCCCCATTTGTAATCAAAACCTAAAACTTTGGGGTTAGATATATAAATTTTTTAAAAAGAGTTGCCAACTTTTTATTGATGAAATTATGAGTACTACCTGAGTCGATCAATACTGTTACTTTCTACTTCTTTAAGAAACCTACTACCTTGAGAGTTTGTGGTGCATCAAAACATGAAAGTGTATGACAAGAAATGATTGGTTGAGAATCATGTGATTCCTCACCTGAATCCCTATCCTCCTCTAATATGGGCTCATCCTCTTCTTTCTCACTTGGACCTTCAATATAGAACAATTTCTTTTCACTACATTTATGTCCTCGACTATATTTGCTATTACAATTGAAATACAACCCTTTTTCTCTTTTCTCCTCAATTTGTTGTGGAGTCAACCTAGTAGGCTGAGGAAGATAAGTTGTTGAATATCCTTTGTCTCTTGTCACATTAGACCCCTACTTTCTAGAAATCAAGAACTTCTCCTCTATCCTACATGCTAATATAAAAGACTCATTTACTGAACTGGGACACAATATGTGTACCTCATGTTGAATGTGATCCTTGAGACCACCCAAGAATAAATCATTCAAGTTCTCCTCTATAATTGTATCCACTCTTAAGGATAAATTTTGGAATTGTTGAATATAATTCTTAATTGATCCTATTTTTTGAATCTTAGCAAGTTGGCTAAAGAAGTTTTTTTTCACACTATTGCTATATTGTGCTTGGAGTTCTTCTATAAAAATTGACCATGATATAGTGAGACCCTTTTTCCTCCTATGAGTACAAAACCAATGATACCAAATAAATTCATATGGTCCTAGATATAAAGAAGCCATCATAACCTTTTGTCCATATGGGATTTGATGTATTTCAAAAAAATTCTCGATTTGATTTATCCATGTTAGAGGATCCTTGCCATAAAATTTGTGCAAATCCACATTTGGAAAAAAAATTCCTAGATCCTGCAAGATTAATAAAATTTGTGTTGTTATTAGTCAACTTGAAGGTTTCACCTTGATCACTTGAGAGCTCCTTCCTTTTTTCATTCATTTAGGTGCTTAACATGCTTCATTTATCTGATATATCTCCTCATAGGTCACACACATCCTTCTTAACCTCTTTCTTGAACTTACTAAGTTCCTCATTGGGCTTACTATCCTCTGTTGGTTCTCAATCTTGATCAGAGGATTTCATCGATGTGGTAGAATTCTTTTTGCCTCTTGTTGGAGGACCCAACATGATGGAAACAAATCACACAAATGAAATGCAAATTCTCTGATTTTTTAAAATTTTTTATTTATTGAAACTTACTTGGGCCAAGAAATCCTTACTCAGAAAAAATTAAACCCCCCCCCCCCCCCCCCAACCCCTAAAAAAAAAAAGAAAGAAAGAAAATTTGCTGCCTTGAGAGAGAATTTTCCTAATTTTGCAATATCTTTCTTATTTTTGTTTTTCAATTTCTCCAAGCTTTGAATTTAGGCTCCTCTACTATGTATTGAAAAACCCAATACATGTTATATTCCAATTTGGCAGGATATGAGAAATATGAAGATCTCAAAAAATTGTGGAGAAATAGTAATTCTGCAATAATGTCCTCAAATTTTCTCCAATTCTTCTAAATTTTGGACTATATCTTATTTAATATGTTCTTCAGAAACCCTTTAAAAATATTTAAAAAATTTGCTAAAATCTGAAAGTTATGCTCTTCCCAAAATTGCCCCAATGTTGAGTAAAAATCTTGCCTCTATGGTGCCAAGATCATGCTTTGATACCACTTGCAATGAAATACTTGATAATATCTAAGAGTAATAGGCCACTCTAAGGGATCAACCTCCAAATATATCCAATTAGAATATGTTTCACAACATGATGATGAAATAAGACTCACAACCTCCTATATATACCTAATTATGCTTAGGTTGAATAGACACAACCCTTCATAACACCTAGGCCAACCTACCTACCTAAATTATAATATAATAATGATAAAATGACTTAATTAAGGATTAAGATAGCCAAAATTTGACTATTCATAACCCTATATATAATAATATTAAGGGCATAGTAGAGCTCTAAGCTAACATCCAAGCATTCTAAACTCATGGAATCACTTGGATAAAATGGCTTAGAGTGTGACACTTTCTTAGTGTACACTTGGCACTATATAAGCAACCACAAGAGTAATTATTGTATGAGAAGGGAAAAAGGAAAAAAGGAAAGTCAAGCATGACGAAGCTTGATAGGTTAGCAAAGGGAGAATTTGTGAAGGTTGGAAGAATGGAATGGGATGTGCAGATTCATGCTTATTCACATGGATTTATTGGTTGTGGATATGGCTTTTAAGGTTTCCATGGTTATATTGCAATGGTATTTCTTGAATAATACATGGTGATGGATGCTTTTGGAGGTTGGGTTTTTGCCTCAATAAGGGTTTCTTAGTGTATATCTTGTGTCATATTTTTGTGAGTATGTTATCTATTCTCTTGCATGTGGATTTTAAATTGCATATTTATTTCAGATCTATTATGGGCTAAATGGAAACACTTATATATTTTGGTTGCAAGTTTCCTTACACAAGGGTAGGGTGACACCACCCAAAGTAAATTGGAGTGGAGGCCTAAGCGAAAGTCCTTCAAGGAAAAGGTAAAGGCTAAAGTGAAACCAAAGGAAAATAAGAAACTAGCTAAAGATGAAAGTGTGTGGACTCCCAATTTGGGAAAAACCACCAATAGCAACTAGTTACTAATTTTCACTCTTCTAAAGTGAGCCCTATTAGGAGTCAACCTTGTTAAAGGTTACAAAAAAAATTGTAGGTGTGACCCTATTAAAGGATTTAATCACCTTATTAGGAGTGGCCTAGTTAGAGGTCTTGAGAACAATTCAGTGGAATTTCCACCTTGTTAGAGGATTTGTAAATAATTATTAAGCCAACTCTGTTAGGAGATTTAGATCACTGCTACAATGGTTAGAGAGTAACAATGAGATGATCTGATTTGAATGCAACTAATTTTCTAATTTTAGATCACTGTTATGGCTTGTACTTGATCCTTCCTAATTGAATATGGCTTTGCTATACCACAAGGATATTCTACTTATCCTTCAGATTTGCTTCCTCTGCTCATCAATAGATCTTCAATCATATCATCATAATTCACACATTCTCTTGCACTTTTTCACACCCTTTGAATCACAACTTGACCTTATACTTATACCTTCCATTTTGTCAAGTCAGCTCAAATAAAACTTACAATAATCAATATTTATCACCTTAGTCAGCTGGAATCAATAGATAAGCCAATTAAGCTTAATACAACTAAATAAGAAAATCCTTCATTAGCTGACCCTACTCAGTAGAAACTAACTCTAAAATGATTTCATTTGTCAACCAACATAAGCTTGGATAACACTACAAACTTATGATAATCCTTTGGTAACCGAGTGAGCATGGTTAACTCTGGTTCCATCCAACTTTCCTTCATTACCTGAGTGAGCTCCGTTAACACTTGCTTTCTGCAACTTTTCCTTCGATGCCATAGTGAACTTGGTAGACACTGCCTTCTAAACTAGTAAAACATAGGAACACTTGGTAGAAACTGAGAACTATCTTCACTACCTGAGTGAGCTCAAAATATACTGACTGATAATGATTATGAAATTTGTGTAACATCAAAGACAACACATAATTAATCAATTGTATCCAACAATGCAAACATTACATCTTACAGAGTAAAGTATATGTGATTATGCCTTAGCTTGTGGTTAAGTCACTTTTGATGTAGAATGAGATAGGTGAAAGGAGAGGCAATTGGATGAAAACATTACAGGAGTTCAATCTAGAAATTCAACCCATGAAACTTGTCTGAGGATAAGGCCTAACCAAGATAATCATAGATAGAGAGAAAGAACATGGATTGATTTTGTATGTGTACACCAATGAGGGTGTTATTTCAAATTTTTTCTACCAACATAATTCACTATTTATTGTAGAATATATGTCCCAAAGGAATGAACAATTCTTAGCATAGAGTGCTAAAAATGAAGCGTGGACAACACATGCTAAAAGATGGACAATTATACAAAAGGAACTATGAAAGCATATATCTAAAATGCAATTAGGTGAAGGATGTGTTACACATATTTCATAACAAATATGATATAGGGAATGGATCAAATGAAGCTACAGAAAATCAAATAATGAGATTAGGATATTACTAGTTGAAACTATTTAGAGATATGTAGGAGCATGCTTTCTCTTGATATGTATGCTAGGGAAGTGAAAATAAAGAAAGAAACCCTGCAATATAATTACCACCAATATATGAGGTGCCCCCGTTCACAAATTGGGATCTTGATTTTATTGGGCATATGAACCCATTGTCTTTGACAAGACATAGGTATATTCTTACAACCATAGACTATTACATGTAATGGAATAACACTGACATGTTTTGCAATTGCACCACCCATCTCAAGTCACAAGCTTTCTAGAAGAGCACATCGTAATGAGGTTTGAAATGCCCTTTTTTATGATATGTGATAACATAACCTCTTTTGTATCTTTAATTATCATACAATGGACATTAGAAATTTAGTTAATTATTAAATTCTCTTCTAATTATTATCTCCATGGAAATGGATTTGTTGAGTGTACTAACAAAAATATAACATTGGTTAAATGTTTTCTTGATGAAAATTTGAAAGATTGGCACACATAGTTGTAATATGCATTATGGACTTATAGGATTAGGTTAAAGAATTCCTTAGGTATATCTCCCTACTTGTTGGTCTACGGTCAAGAACCTATCTTCCCTATGAACCTATCAAGAGCATGTGGTTTATCTCAACTGGTTCTAATTTCTAGAAGAGGTATTCCTTAGTCAAATCAGTTAAAGTTATATCTTGCAAAAAAATTTATATAGGAATCATAGAAAGATGTGTTGGTATTTGGTTATCAAGCTCATGCCCTACGTTGATCATTCTAACCACGTTACACATTTAAGTGTAACACACATGTTATTATTGATCTAGGTGAACAATAATTGAGATCCATCTATGATGATTGGTATAACTAAAAATGGTTTCCAGGGTCCCTTTATGTTTCTTTTTGGCATGTGAGTTTTCCAAAATTAAAAGAATAAAGAACATAAATAATGAGAGTCAAAGCATAAAATAAAATCAAGAAAAGTTCAAAAGCTCTAGTAGCACAATCTAATAATTAAGCTAAACTTTAGGCATTTAATAATTAATTGTTTTATTAATTATTTTCATGCAACCTAAGTAAGAACTTTTTAGGGTTTCAATATCCTTTATAAGGATGATCTCTCATTGTAAACAATTAATTGAAAACTAAGAATTGAGATTATTTCATTGTTTACAATTAATTCTTAGTTTTCAGTTAATTGTTTACCAAAAAGAAGTACCAAAAATTTTTTCAATCCAAAAGAAGTACCAAAAATCTAGTTCCAAGATGGAGATGATGGAGAAGGAATTTTTGGGACTTTTTTTTTCTAGATTAATACCTGTTTTGGTGCTTGAAGTCTATTGATGATTTCTATCTTCTAGGGGAATAACTTCTTCGTTATAGCTCCATTTTTCATTCTGAAAAAGGTGTTAGAAATCTCTTCTTGACCACTTTCTAGATTCTATATCATGTCAACAGTATTTGGTACTAGGTATTTTTGATTCATATTTGAAGCTTTTTTGCTCTTCTCTCATTTACACAATCTATTTGTAAGCTAGGGTTTAGTTTATTACATTATGGGGGGAATTTTTATATTATCTTTTGTTATTATATTATTATATTAGAAAATTTAATTTTTTTTCTAAAACAATGGCTGAGACCAATTCTTCTCTAAAACTTTTGACCCCTCAAAATTCTCATACCTAGAAGACCTCGATCACTTAGCTTCTTCGATCAAAAGGGTTGTGGTCATGTTTAGATGTTGTGCAACCTATTTTTATGAGGCCTTATGAGATCATGTAGCATCAAAACAAAATGGATGAGGCAATTAGATTGATTGCATTACAGGTATTAGATAGTCTATAGTTGCATTTGGATGGGAGCAGTACTCCTCTAACAATGTGGACCAAGCTTCATGGCTCATTTGGTACTCTAAATGAGTTTAGAGAACTTCAGATAGAGGCATAGCTTACATCACCTATGTTGGATTCCTTTCTAACTATGAATGAATTATTGATGAAGTTTAATCAACAAAGATCCTTGTTGTAGGGTTGTGGAAATACACGGATTGATGCTGAGTGCATCTATTTGATTCTCTCTAAGCTTCAAGGGAATTTTTTGATATTTGAAACCAAATTATATTCCACCAAAGATGCTTTGGGGAATAGATTTGTTATGCCTACTTTTGAGTTCTTTTGTGATCACTTTACTAGAGAGCAATCAAAGCTCACATAGTTGGACACTATGACTAGTTCTAAGATGAAGGCATTGGTAGTTTAGACATCTACAGGGAATCTAAAGCAAAAACTAAAGCATAAGATAGATTCAGTAGGAAATGAGAGTTCCTCCAAGCCTCCTCTCAAATTAGATGCTCAAAAGCCCTCTTAGAAGGGTAATACTTCTAAGTCTACTGAGTCTTCTTCCAAGATTAAGAAGTATATAGGTGAACCTTGCAAATTTTGTGGCAAGGAAGGACATCTAGTTTCTAGGTGTTGGAAATGGCTTGAGGCATTAGAGGAGACCATGCAACATTCTAGTATTGCTTCTCTGAAGCCTCCACCTCCACCTGTAGGGAAAAGGCATGGTCTTTTTGTATGTGCATTATCTTCTATAGCTTCATGGATTTTTGATTCTACCACTTCCTATCATATGACACACTCACCTGATTTGGTTACCTCACTTGCTTAAAGTGCCACTACATAGATTGTAGTTGGTGATTCTTCTCAACTTTCAATCACAAGTTCAGGAAATATCTCTTTATAAGGTGGTTCACTACAAGATGTTCTCTTGGTTCCAACCATTTCCATGAACCTCCTGTCTATATTTTAGAATTTTCATTCAAGATCTAGAAAGAGAGTTGAGTTCTCACCACATGATGTGGTTATTTGAGACCTCCATGATCCTAACTTGGTTATTGCTACATGGATTATTGATCTTTAGTCTCACTTATATTAGTTTGATGGCTTTGAGAGCTTTGATTCTAAAGGTGGTTCTCTCATTGCTGATGCAGACATAGTGAGGAAGCTTTGGCATGAGCATTTTGGCTATGTCAACTATAGATATGTACAATAAATGAGTACATAGGAGCTAGTGATTGGGTTACCTTAGATTTTTTGTACTGACAGTATGTGTCAAGGTTGTGCACTTGGCAAACATCACAGAGATCCTTTTTTGGTAAGTCAATCCACATATGCTAAGGTACCATTGGAGTTGATACACAATGATCTTATGTCATTTCCCACTCCATCTTTTTCAGGTTCTTGATATGTGTTGACCTTCATTAATGACTTCTCTAGATGTACATGGGTGTATTTTTTGAGTATTTTTTGAAGTACAAGTCTAATGTCTTTGATTCATTTTGAGTCTTTAAGACTTTTGTGGAGAATTTTTTAGGTCTTTTAGTTAGGTCTATACACATTGACAATGGGGGGAATATGTGAATTAGTCTTTCAGAGATTTTGCACTAAGCATGGTTTACAACATCAATTCTCTATTTCCCATACACCTCAACATAATGGGTTTGTAGAGAGAAAGAACAAGATATTATGGGAGATGGCCAATTGTATGATACAATCTAGAGCTATGAGTTCTTCATTTTTGGCTAAGGCTATCAATTGTGCCAACTATATTTAGAATTAGATGCCTCACAAGACATTGCAACACTTGACTTCTGAGGAGGCTTAGACTCATGTCAAGCCTAATGTTTCTACTTTCTACATTTTTTATAGTGAGGCTTGGGAATTTACTCTAGATGCTCAGCAAAAAGCCATGGAGAAGAAGAGCTGACCACTCATTTTTGTTTCTTACTATGAGGATGTGAAGATGTATAGGTTGTTTGATCCTGATTCTAGAGATGTCTTGTTTTGATGAGATGTTCAATTTGATGAGCGTTATCCTTAGATGGATCCTCCATCTTTAGCTTCTTCCTCACTACCCAATACTTCCTTTACTCATCTACATGATCATGCATCTTTTGAGGAAGATCTTGATATTGATACCCCTTCACCACCTCCACCAGATGTTTTTTGAGAGCCCAAGTGGGCTTGTGATATTATTGATATAGCTAAACCTTTGGTAGGTGATCCTATAGATGCTCATCATACTCATTCTCAAACTACAGGTAGTGGCCTTTTTAGTCATGCCATTTTAGATGATCCTTAGAGTTTTTCATAGGTGATAAGAAACTAAGAGTGGGATAGGGCTATGGATAAGGAGTACTCTTCTTTGATGAAGAATCACACATGGGATATTTGTCCTCTTCTAAAAGGAAGAAAGTTGGCTCAGTGCCATTGGGTGTACTATACCAAGTATGCTGTAGATGGTTCTATTGACAGGTACAAGGCATGTCTTGTTGCAAAGGGTTTTTCATAGGTTGAGGGTATTGATTACTCTGAAACATTTGCCCCTATTGCTAAGATGAATTCTATTCACCTTGCACTCTCTCTAGGAACTTCACAGGGAGGGACAATTTTTTAGATGGACATGAAGAGTGCCTTTCTACATGGAGACTTTCATGAGGAGATCTATATGGAGTAGCCTCATGGCTTTGTGCAAGACTCTTCATTGGTATTCCATCTTTAGAGGTCTTTATATGGTCTCAAATAAGCCCCTAGGACTTGGTATGAGAATATGGATTCCTTCTTGCTTGCTTCATAGTTCACACAGTGTCATTTGGACCGTATAGTTTACATTCAGCATCATAGGGCTGACTTATTGATACTTTTGATTTATGTTGATGACCTCATCATCATAGGAAGCTTAGTCTCCATGATATAGGGTGTTCAACAAGCATTGAGAGAGTAGTTTGAGATGATGGATCTTGGATTTTTGTACTATTCTTTGGGCCTATAGGTTGTTTATTCTTTAGATGGGATAGCCATACTCCAGAAAAAGTATGCTCTTGATATGCTTTAGAGATTTGACATGCTTGATTACAAGACTACCCCCATTCCTTTTTAGTTAGGTGTTGTTTTATCTACCACTTGCTCTACTCCTATAGTGGATTCCACCCTATATAGACAACTTGTGGGTAGTTTGTTATACCTGACACACACACATCCTAAGATTTCCTTTGTGGTTGGACTTGTCTCTTGATTCTCCCATGATCCTCATGAGAGTCATTGGAAAGCATCCAAATGTATCTTGAGGTATATTAGAGGTACAACATGTTATGGCATTCACTACACATCGGGAAATCCTCACATTTTTGGTTTCATAGATTCAGATTGAGTTGGTGATATTGATGATCGCAAGTCTACTTCTAGTTTTGTATTTTGTCTTGGTTATGGTCCTATCACATGGTCTTTCAAGAAGTAGCATGTTCATACATTATCATCTACAAAGATAGAATACAAGGCAACTATATTGGCTAGTCAAGAGGTTTTGTGGCTTTGATAGTTGATGACAAAGTTTGGATTTTGTCTTGATAGTCCCACCTTTCTATGGTGTGATAGTCAGAGTGCTATACACATTTCACACAACCCAATTGAGCATTAATAGACCTAGCACATGGAGCTTCACATGCACTTCATCAAGCATCTCATTCAGAATGACACCTTGAGCTTGGAGTATAATCCTACTACTAAGCAAGTTGCAAACATCTTCACTAAACCTTTTGCATCCCCATAGTATCTTTAGCTACATTCTATGCTTGAGATAAAGGAAGTTGTCCTTGGGGGGTCTCAATGATGAGTCCTTCCTTCTTTTTACTACTATCTCTTTTTGGAGTAGAATTTTTCCCACTAGATTTTCTCTATTTCTCTGTTTCATAGAGATTTAGTTGTGATTGGGTACCTCATCAAGCCTTGTTTCTAGGACCCAAGTTTACTTTTAACATTGCATTGTAGTTTCCTTGCTCTTTTTACATCTTTTGTAGCTGCATTGTTTCTCATCTTAAGGGGGGTATTAGGGTAAAGCGTTAATTTAATTTAATTTATTAAATTTTCTTTATTCCCTTCTTAAGATTTTACTTTATGTGCCTTTTGCATCTCTATTTAATAATTAAATTAGTAATTATTAAATAGCTTTTCCCTTTTAGGTTACCCTTTCGGGTTTTGATCACCTTTTATAATGATTGATCTTTTGTAATTGTTCATCATCTATTTCATTTCTAAGAATACATTTGCATAATTTTTAGAGAAAAACCCTTGCTTCCTTTTTTTTTTTTTTTTTTTTTTTTTTTGGTGACTTGTTTTTTACATGCAAGTGTTTGAAGGCTTAATGGATTTGTATTGATCAAATCATTCATGGTATCAGAGCTCTAGATATTCATGCCCCTATTTTATTTGTGAGAGATTTGGCATCAATTTTTAGATCTAAGCTTTTACCATATTTTGTTTTGGATCTGGGGGGTCACTAATTTTTGGTACACTTTGAGCCCAAACGAATATCATCGTTGAGCTTAAAGCACTCGAAAACCCCCATTTCCATATAAAATACATCTAGTTTGGACACTATTGAAATTTGAGGTGAATTTTTTTGCACATAAGTCATTTTGACCTGGACACACAAATTGAGATAGTGAGTATTTTTTATTGTTAAAAAATATTTAGATGGGAGTCTGACATTTTGGTTTGTTTTTAACAAAAAATTTCATGTGAGCTTAAATTTTTCAAGAGAAGGGAGCACTTCTTTTTTGAATCATACTTTTTATTTGGACGAGACTGTTAGAGGTACCATGTATCCTTTTTTGGTATTTGTGCCACAAGCTTAGCCATCCTAGCGTTCTTCTATGTAGTCCCTCCCTACTTAGGTGTCAAGGGTTTCTATGCATCTATAATTGGCATTTGAATTGGACACAATTTTTTATTGGCTAGTTGAGCCTGAAAAACCTTATTGGATGCTTGACATTGACCAGTATCAATGACATCAGGCTTCTTTGCAATCTACACTTGATTTATTCAATATCGCTTGAGCCGCTCATTGAAGGCCCATTAAATTGGGTCTTGCACCCTATTCTTCCTTGCATGCAATTTTCTTGGAATGTGCATACTTTATTGATCAGAGGAGAATATTTTTTGTGGGTGCAATTTTGTTTTAAAATGACATTGCTTTTGGCAAGTTTATTGGACATCACACCCAACATTAGTGTTTTTGGAGGACTTTTGATGAGGGGCAATTTTTTTGGCATGTATTGGTGTAGACGGTTTGGGTGGTTTGAATGAACTTGAGTGGGGAAGCTTGCCTTTCATTTCTCAGTTCAATTCCACTACGAGATTCACTTCTCTTTCACCAATGACTCTCCTGCTCTACGATCTTCCTTGTAGAAATCTTCTTTCTTGCAACAAGAACCATTTTTAATGGCCCAGTCAGTGGTCTTTTCTAATGTATCATGGCTTGGAGTGCTTTGAATGTGGGTTTGTTAGGTTTATTGGGTGCATAATCAGATGATCTCAAACATTGGTTTGGGTTCCTATCTTGACTCCCACAACCATTATTATCTTGATCAATGGTTTTTTGAAATTATCTTCTCTTTGACCAATAGATTCCTTGTCCTTAGTGCATGGAAGAATGTAGATCACTTGTTCTCATTGGTTGCCATGCTTCTCTCGCTTTGTCAAAAAATGGTTGACACACCATGTTCACTAGCTCTTTCAGTGGTAAGGCAGATCTAAAAGCTTTCACCATGCATGGTGAATATTTGTGTTTTGGCCCAATCTTAAACCTCATTCATTGGCCAAACTCATTCAAAGGACCAATATCTACCTTGATTTTCTCTTGGCATGATTTTAGTTGGAAGCCAATAGTTGGTGATTTTGTGAGTCTGCAATTTTTTGTGTTTAGGCTCTTGGATTCAGTGCTCAAATCCTTGTTCCACTTATAGTTCACCAATATTTCTTGTAGTTTATCATGATTTCTTGCAACCATTTGGTTTGTTGCTAGAAATTTTTGCATGTTTCTTGGAGCCACACTTTATGGGTTTGGAGCTTACCTTTGTACTTTTTTTTTGGCATGGGCCTCACATTGAAATTACACATATGGTTTCACCATCATATGATGGATTTGGAAAACTCTATATTTAATAGTGCCATGTCAATTATGGTCCTTATGTAGTGTTGAATGTGGCTACCATATGGCATCGTGAAGACCCCAAAATGGTTGGCAACTTTTTCACAGGTTTGAGCATTTTCTTTTTAGTGGCACATGGTTGAATTTTCTTATCATGGTTTGGACACATTGTTGGTGGTTTCTAATGCTTTTTTATGCATTTGGTCAAACTTTATTTTTTGGTACAAATGAAATTTGGCCACAAGATTTTTATCTAGCACTGGCTCTTTGCTTAGTTACATTTTTGACGTTAGTTTTCTTTTACCAATAGGGGTCATTTTTAGGATTTTTTTTTCCTTGATGATTGTTTAACCATCAAATTTGGGTTCATCACTTGCTGATATCAGTGCCATGTTAGCATTGCATCACCACTTCCTATCACCTCTTCTACCTCTATTTGGACCTACCTTCACCTTTTGGCTCATATCTTAGGCATATGGACTCCATTTTTTGTAAACAAGACATCGCTAGAAAGCTGGTTCCAAGTTCATCATAATGGTACAACTAGTTTTTAGTTTTGATGCTTTTTTGATGGTTTTTTCTACTATCAAAATTTGGAGTTCCTTTTTGCACTCGGAGAGACATATCTTGAGAATTTAATCTCCAATTTGGGAATTCTTTATATCATTGGAAAGCTCTTTCTGAGATCTTTCTAGTGACGCTAGCTATTTTTCTAGATTTTTCTTTAGGAACATTCTATTTAGTCTTCTGCATTTCTACATTCTGGTAGATATCTTATTTGTTTCAGGTCTAGGAATTGATTTCATTTCTTTAGATGATTCATCACGACTTGTACTACCTTTTGTATTAGTCTTATGTCTCTTCTAGTCTATTTAGACACCATTTGTATGCCTTCTTATAAATGCACTGAGATTAAGTGCCTAATTGCATCTGTATTTTCATTTCAGTTGTTTGCCTTCTGATTCAAGCAATGCCATCTGAGGACACTTGTACATATTAGTATATTCTTGAAATTCCTTATGTCTTGTGTCTTATTGTACACACACTACTTGATAAAGCACCATAGGGGGTTGATGTTTTTCCTTTGTTTGCCATCTTCCTTTTTCTAGTGAGTGTCCCTTTTGTGACATTAGCCTCATTACGTGTCTAAGATTGATCACCTCAGTACATACATATGTACTCTTTTGTGCATCTTGATCATGGTTCCTTGACTTGTAGTTCTTTTGGACCACTTTTCCAATTTCTTGCCACCTCACCATTGTCTACATTGGGGGGGTTCTTCTATTGTTTCTCATGCTTCCTTGGTTCAATTGATCAGCTCTTTAGGCTTTGGTTTTTCATGCCATCTATATTTTTGAGTTCAATTCTTTGCCTTTGTGTGTCTCCTAATTTGATGTAGATTATAGTCTTCTGTACCTGGTCAAGTTCTATTTCAGTGGAGATTCTTCAAATCAATAGTTACTTTTGATAGAGCTTTGCAGCTTTTGCATGATTTAGTAGTGTTCTTCATGATCATCTTTTGTTCCTATCTTCTAGGAAATTCCCTAGTTTGGAGGCTTCTTCAGTCCTTCATTAGTTTCTTTTAGCATGTTTTCCATCTCTTTTTGGAGTAGAGTTTTTCTCATGTGGTTTTCTCTATTTCTTCTCTTTTCAAAGATTTGGTTGTGCTTGGGTACCTCATTAGGCCTTGTTTGCCAGGACACATTTCTTCTTTTAGTAGTAGTTTTAAAGTTTTTAGCTACTCCCTAAGTTTATCTTAAGGGGAGGTGTTAGAGTAATTAGATATTTCCTAATTAACTCTAGTTTCTTAATCTAAACTTTAGTCATCTAATAATTAATTCTTTTATTAATTAATTTGATGCAACCTAGGTAAGACCTTTTTAGGGTTTCAATCTCCTTTATAAGGATGATCTCTCAGTGTAAACAATTAATTGAAAATTGAGAATTGATATTATTTCATTGTTGATATTAGCAATATCTTTTTTTCTCAGCAAGAATGTCTATGGATTTGGAAATTCCTACCTCCATAGCTTTTTGCTTCTCTCTTCTATAACAGGTGTTTGCATGTAGGTGATTCTTAGGAGTTATGGGGTTGATCATTCATCAACCTCAACAAGCGCTACCTAAGTATGTCAAAAGAGAAAGAAAAAAAGAAATAAATGATCAAAGAAAATAAAGAAAATTTCACTTAACAAAGCATAATCTAATCATTTCCTTGCTAATACAAAGGATTCGAAAGAGAAACCAAATAGAAACATGCAAGCTTTATGAAATTATAAATCTAATCAACAAAGAAAGGAGAGCTAAAAAGCTAACTCATTAAAGATCCCTCTAAATGGATTCTCACATCTGGTCAAGAGAGACAAAAAATGTTTATTGGGTTTTTTGGAGCTATTACTAGTAAAAAAATATTAGTCTTCGTCATTGTTTACTTGTGGTAGTGTACACCTAAAGATTGAAAGGAATTAAGACATTGTACAAACATTGAACATGAAAATTAAAGATTTACTTTTCTACCTAAGATGCTTCATGGTATCTTATGAAAATTTTACTTGGTTTATTGATTGATAGAGTTTGAGGGTGCCTTCTAATAAATAAATTCCTCTATTATTTATTACTTTTGCCAGGGCTATTTTTTGCAGTTCCATAACCCACACCCCATTTTTTGTTTCACAAATTAGGACCCCCACTTTTAATTTATCTCATATTATCTATCTTATATAATCCTAACATTACAATATATTATGAGGAGACTTAATATTCAAGAAGATTTGGGCTATGTCTTTTAGGCTTCTAGATTAGGTCCTTAGTTTCTTTAAGTTTTTCTCTAAAGTATTTGTCACATTTGCAGAACCTTGAACTTGAAAAACTTTGTAGGTGTGGAGATTCCTTTATTTATTTTTCTTTCAATAGTGGACCTTGAAACTACACTGGTCTACAATATTTGTTAGTCCAACAATTATCCTTCTACACAACTGTATACCTTGTACACTTGCCCAATCCTAGAGGCCAATGTTGACCTCCTAGAGCCTATAAGAGGGCTTTGGGGTGCCTCATTTGAGCACCAAGTTCTCTCTACCATTGCACCATCTCTCCTTACTTTCTCTATGCCTTTTATCTTCTAAGCCTTAGCCTATAGATGGCCTTCACTTGTGAAAAAGTGCATATCTTCCTCCTCCATACTCCATTTTTTCTTGTTTTAGCTAAAACCATGCCTTTCTAGCTAGTACAAGATCACACCTATACAGTTGTGATGCCTATGAAATATTCCTCAAGGGATCTCCTTTGTTTATGCCAAGTAAAAAGTCACTGTTGCATCTAGTGTATCCATAAAACTCTGTAGCTTTGTAGCTCTACAAATTTGCTTAGGTATTTTACATAGTTGGGAATCCCAAGGTCTTAATTTAAGTGGACATTTACATTGGTATAATTTTCTTTATTATTGAAACTCATTTTTTCACACTTGTGCATGTCTATTCTTGCATAATGTATGCAACCTTGAGAATACCTTTCTGATTAATTTTTAAGTCTTTTTGTGTTGCTAATTAGCCTATCATTGCCTTTTTTAGATTTTCTCAAGCATGGATTTATAAATTGGTCACTAAGAAACTATTTTGTGTAGATAATCATGGCATCTTCATCTACATATTTATCTTAGGAAAAGGTTTACATCTCCTTGACCAAGAACAATAATAAATAATATCCTCTATTGTAATGGTGGGGCTCGTGAATGCTACTTCACACCCAACCTCAGTTCAATCTTTAGAACTTATTATGACATTGAGCAACAACTATATACCAAATAAAAGGGTCATAAAGATTATGACTAGAGAAATTGTACTAGATATCATACCCAACAATATTGAGAAGGTCTTCCACCTTCCCATTTTATATAAATACTACACCATCTCTTTTGAGAATTTGCAAAGGGGTTATAGGGAAAATAATGATGCCGATGCTCAGTTGGTGGAAAAGAAGTATTTGATCACTCCAACTCTATATGCCCAAGCTATTAGAGTAGACCTGAGTAGATGTTAGATGGTGGTAGATATATAATATTGTATTTTTTTCATAAGAAGAGGAACGAGTTGCCCATCTCAAGTCACTTGAAAATGTGGATGATCCACTTCATTGAGAAAATTAGAACCAAGAGCAACAAAATGGAATAGCACACTATAATTAGTGACTCTTGATGAGAATCTCACTCTAGCAAGGAAAAATCCTTGTTTTTTTATGACCTCGTATGTGGTCTACTTGTTGGCTTTTGAGGTAGAATATCTAGGAGTTACAAGAAAGGAAAACCTATAGGAAAAAAATAGTTGGACCTATATTCTATACCCTCAGCTAGTATAGATGAAGATCTAAGATAAGAGACCATAATACCAAATCATTAATGGTTCTTTCATAGTTGTAGTTATAAGATTTGTGCAAGGAGACTATGTGAAGAGATTATCCATCAAGGTAGCTACCCATGTGTCATAAATTGGTGCATCCTTCATCGAATTTGAGACATTTGCATAGATTAGAGTGGTTCTGAATACTTCACATCCCAACAAGATTTCTTGGTATCCTTATTAAAACTTAATCTTATTAAACATTAGTTGAGAATTAATAATGACATATAAGTGATGTAGAATAAATAATTTAAAGGCCTAGGACTAGCACATTACCATTGGGCCATACACCATTAGGTTTGTGCACCAAGATGGTGTATAATTTAGTGGACACCCCCAAAAAACAACTTAAAATGTCAATAACTCGATCAGGTTATTCATAACCCAATTAGGTTATATGAAATTTCAAAAAGTGGCTAGTGTTGGTTACCAAGCCTAGCAAAAATACATTACAAAAAACTCAATCAGGTTTTGAAACCCAATCAAGTTTCTAGGATGAAAAAACTCTTCAAAATCCAATTGAGTTTTGAGAAATAAAAATAGGCTCCACTCAAGAAGCCATAACTTTCACATCCAGACTCTGATTGACTCCATTCAAAATGTGTTAGAATGTTATTGAAGAGATCTAAAACATAATGCAACTAAAATAATAGTAGGATATAAAGATTTTATTTTTCATCCATTATAATCAATCATGGTCTAAAATAAGTAGTCATTATTTTCAAAACATGGAGCGAATAGGTAGGTAAGAATATTATCATAGGTTTTATCTTTCTATCACCTCTCTCCCTCTCTCAATCCATCTATCTATTTATCACACACAAAATCACTTATTCACTCAATAACTCCTAATCTTTCTCTTACTAACTCTTATCCTCTCTCATTCTCACACCAACTCCTAACTTCTCTCTCTCTCTCTCTAAATCCTAATATATGTCTCTTTAAATAAATTACAACCTGATTCTAACTTATGTAATCCTTAACCCCCTCCTCTCTCTCTTTGTCACACACACAGACACATACACACACTCTATCCCATACCCTACTATCTCTCTCTCCATCCTATCCCCCCCCTCTCTCTCACACACACACATTAACTCTTTAACTCCTAATATATATCCCTCTTACAAAATTATAACCTCTATCTAACTCATGCAACCCTTAATCCCCCCCTCTCTCTCACATACACCATCCCATCTCTTAATATCTCTCTCCATCCTATCCCCCATCCTCTTAGATGCTTTAAATCCTAATATATGTCTCTTTTACAAAATTATAACCTCTATCTAACTCATGTAATCCTTATCCCCCCCCCCACTCTCTCACACATAGACACACACACACATACATAGAAAAACACACAACCACACTTATGTACATTAACTCCTAAAATTACTCTCTTACTAACTCATAATCTCTCTGTTAATAACTCTTAACATCTCTATTTTTCTCACTAACTCCTAACCACTCTCTCTATATAATGTTCAATCCATAACCTTTGTCTCTCTAACTAACACCTACCCCTTCTCTAACCAAGCCCTACCCCCTCCTTGACTAACCCATAATCTCTCTCTCTCTCTCTCTCTCTCTCTCTCTCTCTCTCTCTCTCTCTCTCTCTCTCTCTCTCTCCCTTCTCCCTCTCCCCCCCTTCTCCCTCTCCCTCTCCCCCCATCCCATCACCTAACATCTCTCTCTCTCTCTCTCTCTCACACATACAGACACACATATAATGCCCTACCCAGAGATCCTTGGAACAAGGATTCAATACAAGACTATATATATATATATATATATATTTAACAAGTATGAATGCACATGTAAAAATCATATAGGGATCACAAAGATCATGAAAAAAGGATAAACACACATCCAAACCCCAATAGATCTTCAAATGCCACTACTAACCAAAATGACTAACCATGGAAGGATGCAAACAAATACAAATCCAAAAACACACTGAATTCAAAATGAAATTACAAGGTATTCAAGAGCACCATAAAGGGTAACCAAAAAACCTCCAAATTTTTTTTGGTCAAATTGAAAAGTGCCCGCTATCTACCTAGATAGGCTTTCCCAAAACCCAGGCAATACTTTAAATCAACACAGTCTTTCTAAAGAAGGCATGTGATACAATCAAGGTTTGGGAAAAAATTCTCATGAAGGTGTGTGATAATTAACTAATATCATATGACCTTTCTAAGAGGAATGTGATTCAATAGAATGTTGTACGATAGAGTTTACAAGGGCATGCGATACTTTCTAGTATCTTACAATTCTTCTCCTTTGAGCATGCGATACTTTAATGTATCACCCAATATTGATGCATGGTTACCTAGTGAAAGAAAGAATTAATATAAGGACCAAAAAAGGGATAAAATAGGAAATCAAACCTCCACACTAGGGAGTACCAGATCTACATTTGAGGCAAAGATACTCAAAACAATAGCTAAAAGATGGAAACTACATCTAACCATCTAACATAGTAGTGAAGGGAAATAATTGAAAGAAACATCACAATGTATAGAAATAACATTAGAATAATTTGAAAAACCAAACTAAGTGCATAGTTCCTCCCAACCATAATAGCATCATAAGACCATCATGGGTCCTAGCTATCCCCATGCGTAACATCCCAAAGTATCGACTAGATCATCAAAACTATCTTATGAGGAGGTCACTACTAAAATGTGCTACCACATAAGAATAATGAAATTGCACATGCTAAAAGTAAAGCATTAGACATTCCACTAAATCAACCACATCATCTATCATATACTAAACATCATATGAATAGTAAATCTAATTTTCTAAACCAATAAGCAATAGACACTCCAACAAAGCAATTCACATCATCTAATCATATGCTAAACACCATAATATAGGAATGTATCAAATAAACTAGCATCATCTAAACATGATATCCAAGAAGTCTAATGAAAGCATAAATCAAAAGAAAGCATACTCCAAAACCCAAAGTACCAAGTGAAAAAATCCAGAAATGGTTGTACTAGGACAATAGACCGTCTTTGTACATTGGTCCCCAAAAGTGGTGAAGGTAGCCACACCTTCCAACCATGTGAAACTTGTAGGTCCACTCCCACTATACTAATGGAGATAATGAACAAACCATAGATACACATAAAGCATAACGTCCATGGCTAACACTCATGCCAGACAGTAATAATGAACAAAACTAAGATCATGAAATAATGCAAGTACAATAGGTCCTGGTCAAACACTTAATAGGCTACTATATAGCGGCTGAAATCATGGAGAGTCACTTGGCATTATAAAGTCCAAGTTTAGATTATGTTTCCTCACACTTAAATGGGTGCTCACACATTGTGTCCTCAAACTTAATTGGGTGCTCACACATTTTATTATCTTAAGTTGTCTTACCACTCACACATTTTATTTAGTTATCACTAGATTAAAACTCCCTCTACCAACTTATGGCACATGATCACCAAGATACAAGATAGAAGCCCCCCTCCATATGCTACCTACCCTACTTGCACTCATCCAACAATAAGTGCTTGTAGGTATGCATAGTCCAAACCAAACCCCAATGATCATAACTCCTGAAAGTACCATAGAATCTTAGACCTTGCAAGTCACCTGATAAATGCATGTGCATGTGCTCATGTGTGGTACACCACCATCACAAAGATCATCTAGCAAGGGATAGATGAGAACATAATGCAAAAATACACTCAACCAAAAACAAACTCGAAAGGGCAGATTCTATGTGAATCCCAAAAATAATAAAACCATACATCATGAACTCACTCGACTAGCCTCAATCTCAGAGTATGGATTCTACGTAAATCCTAATGATGCAACAAGACTAAATGTCATGAACTCACTCAAACAGCCTCAATCTAGGAGTGTGGATTCTACACAAATCCTAGTGTCCATGAAACAATAACTAGGGTCCAAAAGAAACAATAACACAAGGTATACAATCACTCAACCAAACACAACATTGGGAGTACAGATGTGGCATGCATCCCAATGCAACATAAAAGTGCAATAATGGTCTAACTAACATCGTACAGATAATCCAAGTCCATGACCAACATCATGCCAAGAAAACTCGAGAAAACTTGGTGACATGCAAACCGAGGTGAAAAACCTCAAAACTCAAAAACTTTGAAATTAAAACCCATTTGGTCTTAGGGAAAAAAAGCCCCAAATATAAGATAAAATCTAGATTTGGAGTCTATATGTAAAAATGACCAGCATAATGGTGCAAAACCCCAAACCATCATCCCAAAAAATAGGAAAATGCTCATACCCACCCAATTGGATAGAGCTAGCATGGAGAAATGGAGAAGCTAAAATAGAGTAGAAACAATAAAATAGGAGAACCCTACCTCACAACCAAAAGGGAAAAATGGGAATTTAAACCATTAAATAAAAATCCTATAGAGGTAGCTAAAAATCGTGGCAATCCTAGGCCTCCCCGAGCTAGATCCAACAAGACCAACCTCATGACAATCCCATGCCTATAGCTCCCACAATGAACAAAACAATAATTCATCATGAAGAGGATTTTGGGTTTTACTCTTAAAATTTCTAATTCAAAAGTGATAAGTGAGGAATTAAATTCCTTTTTGAATACTTATTCACTTTTCCTGTGAATAAATGATTAGGGGAAATAACCATCCAACCTACTTAAACCCCGATTTGACCCAAATGAAAATAGGCTATTCCTAGAAATAGGAATTCATCAATGGAAAAGCTGCCAAAAATTAAATTCAATAAAATTTTAAGACCAAAAAACCAAAATCACATAAATTTTCTTAATACTTTCATGATAATGTGAACCTCTAAATGCATAGATACACTCACTGGTCTAATCACATAATGCAAATGAGTTTAGATTTAATAATCATCAAAATGATTAATTAAATAATTAAAATAAAGATACGTTGACCATACAGGGATGACATTGGTAAAATATAAATGGCCAAATCACTAAATCCATGTGCTAGTGCAAGGGATATAATTCTTGCACACTAAACAACACAATCAAGTGAAATTGCATATAACAACATAGCTAGAGTAATAAATGCAATAAATAACCTAATTTAACCATTTATTGAATTATACCAAAAAAATCCATTTACATCACTCATGTTCGCATAAAGCATAACAATGTAGGAATGAAGTAAATACCCATAACATTAAATCCACCACATAATATAATTAGAGATATGTCCAAATGTCAGATAACCAGATATCATCATAAAACACACAGTCATCTCAAAATGACATCCTCATGCAATATGATCAAATTAACAACATGGTAGTCTAACATTTATGATACTAAAATCAAAGTATAACATCTGATCCTAAAGTCATCTCAAATGTAAAACATAACACGAGTAACAAGTATTTCTTAGATCAAAATATAGGTAAATATCCACAACACATAACCAATGAATCCAACATGGATAATCCATTTATAATTATTTAATAATTTAATAATGGTTTTCCTAAACAACATGGAAAGGAACTTAAAACACATAAGTGAACAAAGTCATAAAAATGACTAACCACTACTACAAGAACCTAGTCCACTGTAGCACAATAATAGTACATAGTGCAATCTCTGCACACATCTCAGGGTAATCATGGAATAACATCATGATACCACATCAATCTTGGTAACCATTGGCAAAAACCTTAGTGAACCAAAAATAAAATCATAATCTCATAAATCAACCACAAACATAATCAAAGCAACTAATATAGTACCCTAAATCCAATCACTTCAAGGGTGTAAACCTCATGGTCCCAATCATGATCCCTTATCAAGGAGAGATCAACAAGGTTACATCCATCAAGATGACTTATAGAAGTGAAATGGGAGAAGCACTATAATACACACACACACACTCCATCCCATCACCTAATATATCTCTCCATCCTATCCTTGCCCCGCCCCCTCTCACACACACAAATACACATAGACACATAGAAACACACATTACACATACACATAGATACACACAGACACATAGACAGACACACAAGTTATCTCTTTGACTCCTGATATATGTCTCTCTTTCAAAATTATAACCTCTATCCAACTCATGTAATCCTTAACCCCTGTCTCTCTCTCTCTCTCTCACACACACACACACACACACACACACACACACACACACACACACACACACACACACACACACACACACACACACACACACACACACACACACACACACACATAGAGACACACTCATGCACATTAACTCCTAAAATTACTCTCTTATCAACTCATAATCTCTCTCTTAATAAGTCTTAACATCTCTAATTATCTCACTAACTCCTAATCACTCTCTCTATATAATGTTCAATCCATAAAATTTGTCTCTCTAACTAACACCTACCCCCTCTCTGACTAAGCCCTACACCTCCCTAACTAACCCCTAAACTAACTCTCTCTCTCTCTCTCTCTCTCTATATATATATATATATAATTACTCCCCCCCTCTCTCCCTCTTCTCTCTCTCTCTCTCTATATATATATGTATCTCCATCTTATCCCCCCCTCTCTCTGTTACTCTCCCTCTCTCTTCATTTTATCACCCCCCTCTCTATCTCTCTCCCCATCTTATCTCATTCTCTCTATATTTATTACGCTCTCCATCCTATCCCCTATCTCTCTATCAATCTCCCCATCTCTCTCTCTCTCTCTATCTCTCAATATCTTTTATCCTATCCTCTCTCTCTCTCTTCCTATCCCCTCCTCTTTATCTCTCTCAAACTTCTTTCTAACCCTTTATCTATCTCTTTTACCCCTAATCCCTAACCCCCCTCTCTCTCCATAACATCTAATCCATGAAATAGGAACTTTAGAGAGAAAGAAAGAGGAAAGAGATTAAGGGATAGGATGGAAAAAGTGAGAAATATGGAGAGAGAAATAGAGAGAGAAAGGGGGAGAGAGAGGTTAGGAGTTAGAAAGAGATATGTCTTAGGAGTTATTTAGTTAGCGAATAAGTGAGTGTATGTGTGTATGTGTGTTTGAGAGAGAGAGAATTAAAAATACATTAGCATTTGTGTTTACCTATTGATTACATATTTGGAAAATAATGACTACCTATTTTAGATTATGCTTAATTCAAATTGATGGAAAATAAAATTTTGATGAGATAGGATTGATTTATCTACATCATTTTTTAGAGCTCTTCAATATATTTCCAAATCATTTTGAATAGAGTCAATCAAACACTGTATGTGAAAGTTATGGCCTTTGGAGTAAAGCTTGCTTTTAGTTCTTCAAAACCCGATTGAGTTTTGAACAAGTAATTTTACTTCTTCAAACCTCGATTGGGTTTTGAATTTTCTTTTTCATTTTCATAACCTAATTGGGTCATTTGAATCCTAGAAACTTGACTAGGTTATGGCTTGGTAATAGCATAGGGAAATGACCCAAAGGCTTAAGAGACTATTTTCCTTCCAATTATTTTTCCTTTGGATGTTTTTTCATCTTCTAAGATGAATTCTCATCTTTTCCATCATCAGGTTTGCTAATGGTGAAGTGGGTATCTCTAAAATTACTACCATAATATAACACATCTTCTTATCTTTCTAACCATATAAATTTTTCTATTTTTGGACAATATTAACAAAGTAAAGTTTAATTACTTTTACCAATGCCTTCACATTCCTCACAAACATATGACCACCATTTTTTTAATAATTTTTGATATAATTAACAAAAGAAAAAATAAATTATATATTATATTTCTACACTTGATTCCATACACTTTAAAAAAGGTTTCTATTTTCAATTATTTTGATGCAAGTTATGCTCAACACATGAGCACATACCAAATTTTTAGGATGTAGTTAGTTCAATAATTAATAAATATAAAAATACTCACAATAAAATTACCAAAATATATACAGATTATAGATATGACTCTTAATTATCATCCTACCAAAGGGTTATACAAAATACTAAATATAAATATGTTTTTTGTGGTGCACATGAAAACAAGTATGTTATGTTTTCTAAATAAACCAAGAACTATTTTTCATGTGCGTAGGGTTTGACCCACCTAATATTATTCATTTTGTAAAAACTCTAGTAGTTTATAAAGTATATTCAAAGAAATATAATATATATATTTTACGCATATTTTCACTTTGAGTGGATGAACCTTAAATCTCTTGTCCAAGTTCAAATTTACCTAATTTTAGGAAAAAGGTGTCCACCCCCCTTTTTGTACAACATCTTGGTGCACTCACCCATTAAGGAGTACAAAGACGTCAAGTATTTTGATCTAGAATGGGAATAATACCAATTGGAGGACTTCCATACCTCTCATACCAATTTTGATCATATTGGGATGTGCAACAATTTAACGGGACAAGAGTTCCCCTCTGATGCCACTATAGAACATTATTGGCTCAATTACATAGATGATTATTATGTGAGAACCTAAGAGTACTGATAGATGATCCTACCCCTTGTAGAGGCAACACTTGGAACTAGAATTTCTACCAAGGTCTAGAAGAAGGATTCTCTAGGCGTTCTAGATCCCTCCTAAAAAATTGACAAGATTTTGATCAACCTATCCTTAATATTGAGGTGGACAAAGTAGAGAATGATGATATCCAATTTTGTGAATGACATATGCTAGAAGTGACCAATAGATGGGTCAAGAAACTATTTCCACTAGATATGGTACCCAATATACCACCCCTAGCATCACTAACATAACTAGAGAAGGATAAAGGAATTAAAATTACAACTCCTAAATGAGAATCTTCCTCTCTAGTCATGCTAGGTACAATATAGGAAAAAGAGAGATGTGGCTTAATTATATTAAGTGGAGAAAGGGAAAGGGATGAAAATAAAGTCAATGATGCCTAGGAAGAAAAGAATCATGCAAGTAATGATAGAGCCCAAACTTATAGAAGGGAGGGTCCATAAGAGGAAACAAAGGAAGCATGGTGGCTAAAGTCAAGAGGAGAATAATCCCTTCCTCTAAACAAGACTAACTAATTCAAATTGATGAGTCTATAGATCATGAAAAGGGATACAATTTACAAGAAGTTGGTTTAGATGTGTTTGAATGGTTAGAGTTTGATTTTACATCCGTGGGGGGAACCGAGGTAAATACCTTAGAGGAAGGAGAAATAAGGGATGTGAAACCTACATAGGAGTCTATGGGAGATGGTTTCCATATTTAGTATACTATAGGGATGCCTCAACATCCTCCAAAATAGAAAAATAAAGTGCCTTCACCCCCTTCTTGTAGACCAACCACTAACTTGCCTCTTCCTCTAGAATAAGATAATGTAGTTTTACCTCTACCTCTAGTGAATGATCAAGATCAAGAAGAAAATAAAAGGGAGGAAAGTCTAGAGTATCCAATATAGGTTCAACAAAAAGTTCAAGCCCCTTTAGTGCAAGTACACCCATCTTTGCCAAAATAGATAGAGATTATACATGTTGAGAAAAAAAAAGTTAGATGAAGGAACCTCAAGATAGAGAGTAGATAAAGGTAAAGGTTCTATTGCAACTTCTTCACTATCTCCACAATAATTATAATCATCATAGGGTTTGATGCCAAAATGGTTATCCAAGGAGGTCTTGTTGAGGAAAAGAACTTAAACTATTGTGGAGGAAATTGATCTGTTGATTAGTGAGGAAACATTTCAAGTCCCTTTTCTACCAATAGAGCCTCAATAGTTAGCATTCATGACACAAGATAAGCATGAAAATTGGGCGGCACAGATTTTTGTACCTCTTGCAAAAGGGGATAGATCAAATTTGGCTCTTGTACCATCTTAAATTGGATGAAATATAGTTTAATGAAGGTTTAGCACCTATTTAATGTGAGATTATCAATCTTGTTTCACCTTCTCTTCTTTCTTCCATTTTTTCCCTTTCTCCTAGGTGGAATTGGGATAAAACTCAATGTATCCTCTTTAAGTATCCTATTTTCATGGGGTTAAGATTGAGGCAGGATCTATTATCCTAGTGTTGGAAATATAAGAGGAGTAACTATGATGTAGTGTAAGATAAGAGAATCCACAAAAGAGATGTCCTAGCCCCCAACAAATAACCACTTAGTTGAAACACAACACAAGGAACATAATTTGATACCAAATGTAATTATATATTCATAAACTAACTATTTACATGCAATGTGCCAGGCTATAAGGCCTCCCTAGTTATGGCCAAATACAATAGCAATTACAATAATAGTTATGCAAGATCCCTCATGATTCAACCCAAACACTAGCTAGTCTAGATCCACACTCTAATAGAAACCTCCAAGGAAAATCTAAACTTGTGCTCACTAGCCCACCAAGCAACATCCTTGTTTCTAAACTAAAGCCACTATTTATTCTATAACTTTAACCAAGATCCAAGTGTAAACTACCTCACATTTGATGCTCTGTCCACACACTTTGGAAAATTTTCTCCTCTTCTTCCTTCTTCCTTCTTCTCTCCAAGCTTCTTCTTAGAAGAGATCACACATTGAAGCTTAATTACAAATGCTCATATGCCTTTCTTAAATAGGCACTTACCATCCAAGATATTACAAACATAACCAATGTGGGATAAAAGGTAAATACAAATACTTTAAAAAATATATTAATTCCCACCTAAATATAACTAAGCACCACCATGTGGCCCAACAAATGTTAAATGCACGATTTAAGGAAATGTTAACAGACTTTGAGAATTCCAACTACACACCTCGATAAATGTAATGATAACCATTTTAATTTATTTTTTATATTTACACCACCTATGCAACTTAAAAATAGAAATTCCTCTTTTTCTTTAAAAAAATGTATTAATTTTTCCTCTAATTTTTGTCAGTTTCTCTATCCTTCAATTTTTTTCTAATGCAAGATGCTCCTACATCAGACTCCCCATGTAGATAGAAAAGTGTGTCTCACATGTTGATGCCAAAAGAAATATCTACAACCATCTTCATCTTCACCAAAGGTTTCCACTCCATTAGGGACAAGAAAACTAACATGAAAATCATCCCACCTGCATCACTCTATCAAACACTAGAATCTCAACCATCCAATCAACATGGTCAATCCCAGAAACAAACTAAATATAATGCTTCATCAACAAACTCAAAAGAGATTTCTTAGCCCCCAACAAATAACCACTTAGTAGAAACACAACAAAAGATACATAATTTGATACCAATTGTAATTATATATTCATAAACTAACTATTTACATGCAATGTGCCAGGCTATAAGGCCTCCCTAGTTATGGCCAAATATAATAGCAATTACAATAATAGTTATGCAAGATCCCTCATGATCCAACTTGAACACTAGCTAGTCTAGATCCACACTCTAATAGAAACCTCCAAGAAAAATCTAAATTTGTGCTCACTAGCCCACCAAGCAACATCCTTGTTTCTAAACTGAAGCCACTAGTTCTTCTATAACTTTAACCAAGATCCAAGTGTAAACTACCTCACATTCAACACTCTTTCCACACACTTTGGAAAAATTTTCTCCTCTTCTTCCTTCTTCCTTCTTCTCTCCAAGCTTCTTCTTAGAAGAGATCACACTTTGATGCTTAATTACAAATGCTCAAATGCTTTACTTAAATAGTCACGTACCATCCAAGATATTAAAAACACAACCAATGTGGGATAAAAGGTAAATACAACTACTTTAAAACAAATATTAATTCCCACCCAAATATAACTAAGCACCACCATGTGGCCCAACAAATATTAAATGCATGATTTAAGAAAATGTTAACAGACTTTGAGAATTCCACCTACACACCTCGATAAATGGAATGACAACCATTTTAATTTATTTTTCTATTTACACCACCTATGCACCTTAAAAATATAAATTCCTCTTTTTCTTTAAAAAAATGCATTAATATTTCCTCTAATTTTTGTCAGTTTCTCTCTCCAATTTTTTTTCTAATGCAAGATTCTCCTACATCAGACTCCCCATGTAGATAGAAAAGTGTGTCTCACACTTTGATGCTAAAAGAAAGATTTACAACCATCTTCATCTTCACCAAAGGTTTCCACTCCATTAGGGACAAGAAAACCAACATGTAAATTATCCCACCTACATCACTTTGTCAAACACCAGAATCTGAACCATCCAATCAACATGGTCAATCCCATAAATAAATTGAATATAATGCTTCATCAACAAACCCTCATCCACATTAGCAACTAGTGGATCCACACTAGGAACAAAAAACTCCATATCAATAGTAATATATAGATCTCCATCAACACAATTTAAACTCACAACAATAGTACTATATAGATCTCCATCAACACAATTCAAACTCATAACACCAACCATCTCATTGCTTACAACAAGATGGTCTACAATATATAAGTCACCACTAACATCAACTAGATTATGCATGACCATGTGCTCTATAATCTCCATGTTAGACTCAACCAAATTATCATGAAAACCAATCTCCATCCCAGCATCAACAAGGTTAGGAATATTCTTAGCAATAGCCTCTAGTTTCTCTATAGGTTCTATATCAGATTCCACAAGTTGAAAACCAACCTCTTTCACCTTGACCTTGCTATGCTATGTTCTCTCTTGAACAAGTCTTTTAACTGACTAGACATATCTCTTCTAGATTAGTAGACTCCAGCTCTAGTAGCATATAACTTTTTTCTTTGGTTCCTTAATTCTTTTAGAAAAACAAGCACCCACCACAACATCTACCCAAGCTAATGTCTCAATAATCCTCCTCTCTAATATATCATAGAGATTTGTAATCATCCTAGGGTCCAATCCTCTTAGAGCCATCTTCCAAGATCTTTGTAAACTCTCTACAACAAATCCTTCCCATGCTCCTTGTGAAAAATCCAAATTATTTTTAATTTAGATCATGACTTGCCACCTCACATGAACAATTAAAAACTAAATCATAAGTCCAGGAACACAGATCTAGAATACACAAACTCTCCATGATCATGCCTCAATAAGATCAATCTTTAATCTTTTCATCCATCAATCCATCTGAAAGTTCTCTACAATTGCAAGTTAGAATAATGATTGGCCACCTCACAACCAAGAGATCTAGGACTCCAGAAAGAACAATTCACCACCAGATCAATATCAACTTAGATCAACTTCTCTCAACCCAAGTCCTGGTGCAAATTGCCTCAACTTTGGTGATAGGAACAACCTTTGCTCTGATACCACTTGATGTAGTATAAGGCAAGATAATCCCCAAAGGAGATGTCCTAGCCCCTAGCAAATAACCACACAATAGAAACACAACACAAGATACAAAATCTTATACCAAATACAATTCTTTATTCATAAGCTAACTATTTACATGCAATGTGCCAAGCTATAAGGCCTTCCTAGTTAGGGCCAAATACAATAGCAATTACAATAATAGTTATTCAAGATCCCTCAAGATCCAATTCAAAAACTAGCTAGTCTAGATCCACACTCTGGTAGAAACCTCCAAGAAAAATCTAAATTTGTGCTTGCAAGCCCACCAAGCAACCTCCTTGTTTCTAAACCTTAACCACTATCTCTTCTCCAAGTTTAACCAAGATCCAAGTGTAAAATGGCTCACATTTGGTGCTCTATCCACACACTTTGGAAAAATTTACTCCTTTACTTCCTTTTTCTCTCCAAGCTTCTACTAAGAAGAGATCACACTTTGAAGCTTAGTTACAAATGTTCATATGCCTTTCTTAAATAAGAACTTACCATCCAAGATATTACAAACATAGCCAATGTAGGATAAAAGGTAAATGCATGATTTAAGGGAATGCCCACAAAGTTTGAGAATTCCACCTACACAACTCGATAAATGGAATGACAACCATTTTAATTTATTTTTCTATTTATGCCACCTATGCACCTTGAAAATAGAAATTCCTCTTTTTCTCCTTTTTCATCTTTTTTTAAAAATAAAAAATTTCCTCTAGTTTTTGTCACTTTCTCTCTCCTCTAGTTTTTTTTCTAATGCAAGACACTCTTGCATCAAACTAAAAGGGGAGGGGTGAATTGTTTACCACTAAAATATATCCTAGATCCCTTAGATTTCTATATAAATCAAAACATAAAATTTGATTAAACTGAATTCTGCTATTACTCGGCAAACACACAGACACTTGGTTTATACTAGCAAATGCTATAACTCAACAAGCATTGTAATTGTACACTAGAAAAGGTGCACTTCTCTAAATAATTCTATCCGAAGTTCTCCATAGATTGGAAAGCTCGAATGCTGACTTAGAGCTCCCTAGTCATGGAGTGCAAGAGGCATACAAATGAGTATATAGGAGCTCTCAGCTGAGCCTTAGAAATACAGCCCTTTCTAGTAAACCACAAAATGGGAGATTCTTTAGACAAGAGCAAGAGTGCTAGTGTCAAAGAACTCTTTAGATCATGAAATGAAAAAATGAAATTAAATTAGGATGAGATGCACAATGCAAGCTATGCTAACAATGAGATGGGAATGTTACAAATCCAACTATTAATCTATGTGACCTAATTATTTGCAAAGGAATCAAAGTTAAACTAAAATGAAACTATGCTAAGAATGCCATATGATCTTATGCTAATGTGATGGAAATGAGAGAATGAGACAAGAAATGAGAAGTTATCCACAAAGCTCCAAAGAAACCTATTAGAAAACTTGCAACATAACAATATTCAAAATGAGGATGGATCCCTTGAGGGGGAAAGCTCTCTCCCTTTTAAAGATGTATGGACGGTAGAGATCAAGATGAAGATGGTGGATGATCAACGGTTGAATTCAAAAATAGGAGTGATCCATGTGCACAGACAAGTCAACCAATAGAATATAAGTTGACTTGTCATATAAGAAAAAAGTCTCACAAGCCTTTTCTTTTAATTGTAAAATAGAGAAAGGACTTTATGTGTGCACTTTAAGTGGGTTAGAAGAATGGGGTCTTTTATTTAATTAAAAGGGGACATGTTCTTTTAATCAAATAATGAACTTAGGATAGCATAGTCAAACTATAGGTTATAATCAAATAAATTGATTATTAGCAATTTGGTCTAGGTAAATGATTAAATTAATTTAGCCAAAATGTTGAAAAGGGGGCTAATAGTCTAGATGACCATTTTTAGGTGATTACAGTAATAACTTGATAATTTCTTAGCATGAAAATATTAAGCTATTATTTATGATTTATCTTACTTAACTTAGTTGCATACACATAAAATAAATAACATGAACACAATTGACACCAAGATTTAATGTGGAAACCCAATTTGGAAAAATCATCAATTGTAACTAGTTACTGATTTTCACTCTTCTAATGTGAGCGCTATAAGAAGCCAACTTTGTTAAAGGTTACAAAAAACACTATTAAGTGTAACCATATTAGAGGATTTGATCACCTTGTTAGGAGTTTCCTTGTTAGAGGTCTTTAGAAAATTTAATCTAGAAATGCCACCTTGTTAGAGGATGTACAAATAGATGTTAAGACAACTTTGTTAAGAGATTTAGATCACTGCTACAATGGTTAGAAGGTAACAATGAAATGACCTAATTTTTGATGCAATTTAATTTATGATTAAAAATCTCAATTCTAGCTTTTATACTTGATCCTTCTTGATTGAATGTATCTTTGTAGCTCAAAAAGGGTATTATGCTTATCCTTCTAATTTGCATCCTCTAAGCATCTTAAAATCTTCTATTATGTTACACACATTCAGTCCTCAACTTGACCTTACATTTTTATCTTACAAAATGTCAAGTTGGCTTGAATAAAACTTAGAATACTTAATATTCATCTCTTTAGTTAGCTAGAACCAACAAAAATATCAATTGAACCCAATATGCCAAAATAAGAAAAACCTTCATTAGCAGACCTTGCTCGGTAGACACTAACTCAAAATGATTTTCTTTTATTAACTAAGTGAACTTGGTTAACATTTCATATCCACAAAGTTCCTTTGGTAATTGAGTGAGCTCTGTTAACACTGGTTCCATCCAACATTTCCTTTATTAACCAAGTGAACTCGATTAACACTCAACTTTTGTGAACTTCTCTTTGTCACCCCAGTGAACTTGGTAGATAGTGTCTTCTAAACTTGGAAAACTCTAGAATTCTTGATAGACATAGGAAAATATCTTCAATGCCTAAGTGATCTCAACATACACCAACTAGAAATGATGTGACATTTTGTGTAACATCAAAGACAATACATAATTAATCAATTATTTTCAACAATCTCCCTCTTTGGCATTGATGGAAACACAACATGTCATAATACAATGAAATTTTAGAGCAAGAATAAAGTAAGGAACATATCCTTAGTTTCATTCTAATTCTCATCCACGAGAACTCCTTTTATTAGTGTGAAATCCCTCTACCTTAAGTTTCTCCCTCTATCAGCAAAACTCTATCTTCAACATTTTCTTCTAATAACAAACTTTCCTTCTTTCATATCAAACCAAGTTCTTCCTCCTTGACATCTCTACAAGTAATAAAATTTCTATGAAATATGTACTCTCCCTCTTTAAAAAATTTCTATTACAATATGATAGTAAAATCTCCCTCTTTGACATCTTATGCCAAAGACAATATTTAGAGAATATCAATGTACCTTTTATACTGATTCATACACAATGTGCCCTTGTCAATACTACATCAACTATGTGATCTTCAACATGATCTAGTTGATGCGTCACTGAACTTCATTTAGTGAGCTTTAGATAGGGGAATGACCCCTAGCTTACCTCTTAGATACACAAATACATCCTTAGGTAATGGTTTAGTGAATATGTCTATAATTTGTTCTTTAGTATTCACATATTCCAATATTACCTCTTTATATTGTACCAATTGTCTCAAAAAATGATATTTTATAGAAATGTGCTTGGTTTTGGTATGCAACACAAGATTTTTTGATACATTAATTGCATTGGTGTTATCACAGAATATAACCACTAGATCGTTGATTTCTATCTTCATACATGCTGATAGTTGTTTGAACCAAAAGACATTTTAATAATTATCTACTGCTACCACATATTCTGCCTCTGCTATGGACAAAGAAATACAATTCTTCTTCTTTCTTGTCCAAGACACTAGTATTTTACCAAGAAATAATGCTCCACCACTAGTGCTCTTTCTATCATCAACACTTCTTGCCCAATCAACATCTATGAATTCTTTCAAATCTAAGTTGCCTCCCTTTTTGCACCATAATCCATATTCTTTAGTACATTTTAGATACCTCATGATTCACTTGATTTCCATCATATTATTTTATTTGGGATTTGCTAAGAATCTTGCCACCATACCAACTGCCAATGAAATATGAGGCCTTGTGCACACTACATATTGCAATTTTCAAATCATTGATCTGTCTGTGGTCTGGTCTATTTCTTTGGAATCATCATTTTTGGAAAGCTTATGTTCAGTAGACATAGGTGTTCCAACTGGTCTTGATTCTTCCATTCCAAACTTCTTTGGAATCTCCTTGATATATTTGGATTGAGTAATATAGATACCATCTTTCTTCTGCTGAATCTACAATCCAACAAAACATTTATCTCTCCAAACATGGATATGTCAAATTGTTTACTCATCTCTTTTGAAAATGCCTTACATAAGTCATCATTTCCTATAAATAAAGTTTCATCCAAAAATATTTTTTCCAATACAATCTTCTTGTCTGGTCCTTCTTTGATATATAGACTACTGTTATCATTTGTTCTTTGAAAACTAATGTTTATCAAGTAGTTATGAAATCTTTCATACCAAGCTCTGGGAGCTTTCTTGAGACCTTACAATTCTTTGTGTAATTTAAAGACCATATTCATTTTGCTAGGATCCACAAAACCTTCAAGTTGATCTATGTAAATTTCCTCTTCAAGAATTCCATTCAAGAATGCATATTTTACATCCATTTGGTAAACTATAAATCCTTTATGTGCTGTATATGCTAGTAAAGTTATAACACCTTCTAATCTTGCAAAAAGAGAAAAAGTTTCACCATAATGAAGATCTTCTTCTTGAGAATAACCTTTATGCACTAACCTTTCTTTGTTTCTGGAAACTTCTCCATCTTCATTTAGCTTATTTTTGAAAACCCATTTTGTACCAATTAAATTTTTATCCTTGGGTCTAGGAACAAGAGTCCAAGTCTTATTCCTATCTATTTATTCAAATTTTCATTCATAGCTTCAATCCAACTTTCATTGACCAAAGCATCTTTAGCATTTCTAGGTTCAACTTCAGCAAGAAAACATGTACCTTTCAATTTGTTTCTTGTCATTGTTCCATCTGATTTGTCTACTATGATCTAATCAGGTACATGATGCCTTCTAGCATATCTTGCTAATCCAGGTGCTTTGGATTTGGAATTTCTTACACTAACCTCTTCATGATTTTCTACATCAAGTTCAAGTCCCATTGTTTTTGACTTGGGTCCACCAGACTTAGTTTTCTTTGGCAATAACTCAATAGCTTTTGATTGTGACTCAGGTCCTTCAGACTATGACTCAGGTTACACTAGTTGTAACTCAGTAGCTTTTGGAGTTTTTGGGGACTCAAGAGGTGAGGCCTCCTGACTTCCAAATAGATTTGGCAACGTATCATGATCATAGTAAACAAACCTTTTGTAATCCTTAGGTTCTTTGCTACTTTCCTCTTCACTCTTTTCAGAAAACTCATCAATTCTCACATGTGCACTTTCTAGGATTTTATGAGTGGATAAATTCAAACATTTTTATGCTTTACCTCTATAGGAGTATCCTATGAATATGCCTTCATCACCTTTGACATCAAATTTACCTTTCCTAGATTCCTTCAAGATATAACATTAAATACTTTTAAGTAACTTACATTAGGTTTGTAGCCATACCATAGTTCATAATGAGTTTGATTTGAGTCTTTCTTTAACTATACTCTTTTCAAGGTATGCACTCTAGTACTGATTGCTTCCTTCTAGTATTTGATTACAATATTATTTTCTATCATCAAAGTTCTTGTACAATCCATGATGGATCTATTCCTTCTTTTAGCTATACCATTTTGCTATAGCATACGAAGGGCTGATACTTGTCTCTTAATTTCTCTTTGAATGCAAAATTTATTGAACTCATTCGAAATGAATTCACCATATTTGTCTAATCTCAAACATTTTATCTTCTTTCTAGTTTCTTTTTCTACTCTTTTTATATACCACATAAATTTTTGAAATGTTTCAGACTTTTCTTTTAGATACATTATAGCCATCATTCTAGAATAATCATCAACAAAAAAAATAAATTACTTATCTCCACTGTAACTCTTGATTTCAATAGGTACACATAAGTCTATATGAACTAGCTCAAGACTTCTTTAGAATGACAGTCCTTTCTTTTGAAACCTTTCTTTCCCATCTTACCAATTTGACAATTTTTGCATAGGCCCATATTAGGTTTCCTTAGACTAGGAATACCTCTTACTTTTTTCTTCTTTCTTACTTGTTAGAGTAAATAATTATTATTTATGCTTTACTTAAGTTTATTTAGGATAAATGTATTTATTTATTAATTGTCATCTAGAAGTTAGCATACTTTTATGTATTGACTTGTTAACAGCACATGAGTTTTTTCTTACCTTGTCATACTTATCCTCTCATCTACATGGAGGATAATCCACTTTTCGTGGATGTATGCTGAGTTGTCATGCTTATCTCCTAGCACTTTCTAGCTCATTCTAGAAGCTTCCTAGAGGCCTTTATAAACAAGCTGTCCTAGTGTATTTGGATATCATATCATATTGTAAAACAATTTACATTTTATCTAAAAATACAATTTTCTTATTTTTAGACCAAACCCTTGCCTCTTCTTGTCTTTTTCTTCTCTATGATAGGTTTTCTATGTGCAAGTGATTCGAGGGCTTGTGGATTTGATTTGTATATTTTCTCAAATCAAACATGGTATCAAAGCTAGATCTATTATAGCTTGTTCAGTATTTGGAGAAAAAGCGAGAGCAAGGGTTTGACAGATTATATTTGGAGGTTTTTCAAAATTTTCTTACGAAAATAGGGGGGTCATTGATTTTTAGAGCAGTGTGAGGCAAAATGGACTTAACAGATGGATTCAGAAGGTGTCAAAACCCTTGTTTCCATATAAAATTTGTCCATTTTGGACAATGTTGCTCTGGGAGGAAATTTTTTTTTGCCTGATAGGACTGTACAATCTTCTGCATGCAGTTCAAGGTAATTTTTCAATTTTTTCTTTTTTCTTGATGATGCACCACCAATGTACTACTGTTGTGCCACTGGCATGCCCTTGTAGGCTGGTCGGCATGAGACTATAGCTTCTGCAGTACTAGACACTGCAACTCCTCCCCACCACTGCCCTTGCGGCCACTGCGGCTCCTCCCTAGCACTGCCTATAGCCTCCTTTGTTGCCACCTCTTGCACTACACTATTGATAGCCTACACAACCACCTCAATGCCTCCCCTGCAACCACCACCTACATCTCTGCCCATGTGGCATAGTTGGCACCTACCACATGGCACGAATGCCACATTGGTACTTGCTACGTGTCAGGTGCCACATCAATTTTTTTAGGCTATACTACCATGTGGATTCCATGTGGTAGTCTTTTTTTTTCTATAATGGCCCCCTAGCCATCAATTTTAGGCCAGTGAAATATTTATGTTAGCATTGCATCAACACCTCCTACAAGCCCTTCAGGTCCTTTTTGACCTACCATTGGTTTTTCAGCCATAACTTGAGCATATGAAGGTCTTTTTTCAATCTGAAAGAAGAACTAGAAAGCTTATTCTAAGACCGAGACATTGGTGTAGGTATTTTTTCATTTTTATGCAATTTAGTTTCCTTTTTTGCATTCAAATTTAGATGTTCTATTTTTAACTCTCGTAGGCATATCTTGAGCATCCCATCTCTATTTTTTGAAAACATTATATTTTTGGAAAGTTGGTTCTGTCATCTTTTCAAAAATGCTATAATTTACTTCAAATTTTGCCCCATGCTCTTTCTATCATTTTTAAAAATTTTTTGCACTATGGTGGATATCTTGGGTATTTCAGGTCCGAGGATCATTTTCATGGCATGGGATCTTTTCTTTTGAGTTGTACTATTTGTTGTATAAGTTTTTTTTCCCTTCTAATCATGTTGATATCATTTGTAAGAATCTTTATGCAAACACACTGAGATAAATTGCCACTCTTGCATTTTAGGATCCTGAATGTTGTTTTGAGTTAGTTGTACTCACACTCCATTATAAAGTGCCATGGGGGGGATAGTTGTATACCTTTTTGGTGCCCTCTTCCTTTGTCAAGTGAGTGTACCTTTCATGACATTAGCACCATGATGTGTTGGTGACATGTGCCTTTATAGGTGTTTGTACCTCTTCCTCACTCTCGCTGTTCTTGGTTGTTTTTGTAGAAGAATTTTGGCCCACTTTCTGAGTTGCCTATCACCTCACCCAATCTACATTAGGGGGGTTCTTCTATTTTTTCTAATGCTTCCTTGGTTCGATGGTTTGATGGAGTAAGCTATGTATTTAGTATTCTTCTATTGTTTCTAATGCTTCCTTGGTTCAATAACATGATGGAGTAGGCTATGTATTTAGTATTTGATCTTATATGCTAGGCGATTGTAGTGGCTGGCTACCTATGCATTTTGGTGAGATGGATCATCTACCATATAGACACTCTTCTTGGTTTTCCTACTTTGGTTGCATCCTTCTATTTTAGAGGAGGTTCTATAGATCAGTAGTTTCATTTTGATAGAGTTTGCAGCTTCTTCATGCTTCAACGATGTTCTTCATGATCTTCTCCTTGTTCCTATTTCTTGGGACATTCCTTTAGTTGGAGGCTTCTTCAATCCTTCACTAGGGTTTTAGCTATCTTCTTTTGGAGAGGGGCTTTTCCCACTAGGTTTTCTCCTTTGTCTCCAATTTATAGAGATTGCATTGTATTTCATTGCATTTGTACATGGGTACCTAACATGGCCTAGTTGCCAGGACCCATTATGCATTTCATCATAGTTGTTGTGAGCTTAAGTGCATTCCCCTAAGTTTCACTTATGGGGGGTGTTAGAGTAAATAATAATTATTTATGATTTACTTAAGTTTACTTAGGATAAATGTATTTATTTATGAGTTATCATCTAGGAGTTAGCATACTTTTATGTATTGACTTGTTGACAACACAAGAGTTTGTTCCTACCTTTTCGTACTTATCCTCTTGTCTACGTGGAGGATAATCCACTTTTCATGGACGTATGCTGAGTTGTCATGCTTATCTCCTAGAACTTTGTAGCTCATTCTAGAAGCTTCCTAGAGGCCTTTATAAATAGGTTGTCCTAGTGTATTTGGATATCATATCATATTGTACAACAATTTATATTTTATTTGAGAATACAATTTTCTTATTTTTAGATCAAACCCTTGCCTCTTCTTGTCTTTTTCTTCTCTGTGATAAGTTTTCTACATGTAGGTGATTCGAGAGCTTGTGGATTTGATTTGTGTATTTTCTCAAATCCAACATTATCTTGATTATATTATAAAAGTTCACATGACATAATTTTTTTTCTATAACCATCTTTCTTCTACTTGAGTAGTAAGACATGAACTTTTATTGTGATCTAGGTAGAATAGGTTACCTTTTTTTGTTTTCCAGACCCAACCAAATTTCCTTTTCCATCTAGTAGCTTGGCCTTCCAATTCATGAATTCTACCTTGAATCCAATGTTATTCAATTGTGCCACACTCACTAGATTATGCTTTATTCCTTCAACCCAATAAGCATTATCACAGCCAAGTTGATTGGTTAGTGAGATACAACCTTTTCCCTTTATGCAACAAGGTTCATTGTTTCCAAATCTGACACTACCACCATTATAATCTTCCATGTGTTCAAATTTTGTTTTATCACCAGTCATATGATGTGAGAAACCATTATCAATAATTCATGTACCATTTTTGCTAACATGAGAGATAAGTGCCATTTTATCTCCTTCATCATTAGATTCATCTTTTACAACAATATATACCATTTCATCATCTCCACTACTATCTAAATCTTTAGCCATAAAACAAGATTTCTTACCTTTGTCTTTGTATTATTTGTAGTTCTTAAAATCCTTCTTGCCTTTGTACTTGTTGTGCTTCCTTTTGTCTTTGTCTTCTCTATTTGGCTTCCTATTTGGGCACCTTGCAACAATGTGTCTAACTTCTTTACAAGAGAAACATATTAAAGGAATTTTATCTTAATACTTTCATTTGCCTTTGGGATACCTTCTTGCAAGAAATGCTTCAATGGATTCAAGATCACTATCAGAACTATCTTCCTCTTCACTTTCAGACTATTTTCTTTTAGATCTTTTAGCTTTCTTCTTAAGTGACACCTTGGCTTTAAATGCAGACTCAAGATTGCTAGAACTAGGAGTATAAGTATCATAGTTATCTAGTTCAAATGTTGTCAATCTTCACACTAGAGCATCCAATGTTATCTTGTTACTTGGATCACATCTCATCTCTTGAATACCAAACACTCTAATTGCATATATAGATAGAAGGGTTCTAAGTACCTTTCTTACCAATGTTACATCTTCAATTATTCTTCTAGAGGCTTTGATAGCACTAACACTAGCTTTAATTCTCTCAACATATTTTGCAATGTTTTCATCCTCTCCAATTTTCATTTGATCAAACTGGCCTCTCAAGCTTTCTACCTTGGCTCTCTTTATGTTATCATCACCTCCATATATATTCTTTAACTTCATCAAATTCAACATAGTTTAGGGCTGATGCTATGTCAATCATCATGATATTATGATTTTTCCTTTTAGCAATTTCTCCCACAGTCATTGTACCAGTAGGATCTATGTAAAAAGTGTTTAAGAATTTCAAACCTAAATCATTGATGGTTCCTAGATGCAATTTCATAAGGTCTTTCCATGCTACAAAGTTGTCTCTATTAAAATTGGGAATCTCTCTTCTGTAACACATCTTGATTTTTAGCTTATGTCTTTGAAACCTTTTCTGCAAGCACCAAAAGCTGTGATACCAATTGTTGAAAACATAAGAGGAGCAACTAAGAGGGGAGGGGTGAATCAGTTACCACTAAAATATATCCTAGATCCCTTATATGTCTTTATAAATCAAAACATAAACTATGATTAAACTAAATTCAGCTATTACTTGGCAAACACATAGACACTTGGATTACACTAGAAAATGTTGTAACTTAGTAAGCATTGTAATAAATTAGCAACTGCTTAGCACAAAAATATTAAGATATTATCTATGGTTAATCTTATTTAACTTAGTTGCATACACATAAAAGAAATAACATGAACATAATTGAGACCAAGATTTAACGTGGAAACCCAACTTGGAAAAAACTACTAATTTCAACTAGTTACTAATTTTTACTCTTTTTAAGTGACTCTTGTTAGGAGCTAACCTTGCTAAAGGTTACAAAACACACTGTTAGGTGTGAACCTATTAGAGGATTTGATCACCCTATTAGGAGTGGCCTTATTAGAGGTCTTTAGAAAATTCAATCCAAAAATACCACCTTGTTAGTGTTAGGAATAAGGTGTCTCAACCTTGGATAATTCCTATTCTTATTATTTGTTTTGTTAATGTATTTTTTGTAAATAATGTAATTAAGTGTGAGTGTACATATGATGTTGGCATGCTGATATGTCACTATCTTGAATAGTGTGTAAGGAGATCATGACTAAAATGGTTATGATGGATTCCTATGACACATAAGAGCTATCTTTGGAAGATATGATGATGGGTGAAGATGTGAAGACATGTGGCAATTGATGATTAAGTACTATACACTTGAGTCTCTATCTAGCATGTGAGGTTCGAAGCATCACCTAATTTTTTTTTTGTGTTCCTACTTTTTTGGAGAATGGTAAAACCCTAATATGATTCTTCTTTGGATGTTGTCCTAAAATGGAAAGTGCATGATATAAGAAACTTTAGGGTTGTAGATAAGTGAGAGTGAAAGTGTATTGTTGGTAGTGTTTTTTTGCATGTGGATTTGTCTTCCATGTCTTGAAAGAACTTGCATTGCAAGTGTGTTGTAACCTTTGTGTTGAAGATAATACATTGTGTGGGTTTTGGAGGGGTGGGGTTGTTTTACTAAAAGGTTTTTTCCCACCAAAATATCTTTGTGTTTGTGTTTTCTTTCTCTATCTATTTTCTATATTCATGGTTGACTGCAATATTGTTGTTTACATAATATCAAATATGAAATTGTAAGGATCTAAATAGAATTTGCACAATACTTTCCTTAAGGGTTTAGTGTAGGAAGTTATTTTTGCACCTGAGTTTCCTTATAGTTAGAGGATTTAAAAATAGCTATTAAGCCAACTCTATTAAGAGATTTAGATCATTGCTACAATGCTTAGAGAGTAACAATAAAATGACTTGATTTTTGATGCAATTGAATTATTGATTATAGATTTATTCTAGCTTGTATACTTGATTCTTTCTAATCAAATGTATCTTTGTAGCTCAACAAGGATATTTTGCTTATGCTTCTAATTCTCTTCCTCCAAGCATCTTCAAATATTATATTATGTTCCACACATTCAATCCTCAACTTGACCTTATATTTGTATCTTACACAATGTCAAGTCAACTTGAATACAACTTAGAATACTTAATATTCATCTCCCTAGTCAACTAGAACCAACAAACAAATCAATTGAACTCAATATGCCAAAATAAGGAAATCCTTCATTAGCCAACACTGCTCGGTAGACACTAACTCAAAATGATTTTCCTATGTTAACCAAGTGAGCTTATTTAATATTGTATATCCACAAAGTTCTTTTGGTAATCGTTTGAGATTGATTAACACTGATTCCATCCAACATTTCCTTCATTAACTGAGTGAGCTTAGTTAACACTCAACTTCTAAAAACTTCTCTTTATTACCTGAGTGAACTCAGTAGGCACTGTCTTTTGAACTTAGGAAACTTTGGAATTCTCGATAGACACAAGAAATTATCTTTAATGCCCGAGTGAGCTTGACATTTACCGACTGGCAATGATATGATATTTTGTGTAACATCAAAGACAATAGACAATTAATCAATTGTTTTCAACACCTAGATCCTCCCTTTCCTTTATGTATCCACGTAGAATCTACTCTCTGCACTAAAACAAGTATATCTCAAACTCTATGCTTGATTTAGGGATTTGGGACCTATTTTGTGATCTTGAAGGGATCTCAAGGGTTTTGGGACCTAGTAATCATGGGAACACTACACCCCTAATGGGCCAATCATGGCTACATTGCACCCTAGAATGGGCCCTATTATGGGTCCTTTTCTTGGATCCCTTGTCCAATTAATTTTGAGTTCAAAATTTCTATGTAGATTAGTTTGTAGGTGTAAAATATTCTGATACCTTTATAAAACCTTCTATTCCCTCATTTTCAAATCATGCAGTCACAAGTTCAAGTTCTCTATCTCAAGATCTCTAGTTCTCAAGCACTTTTCAAGCATTCAAGGCATTCAAGAAATCACTCCATTGAAGATAAGGGATTCAATCAGTCAAGCTATTGAAGGATTTTATGAAATATATATTATTCTAACATTCAAGATCTCCCTTCATAGGTTCAAGATCCTTTGTTGCATATTCTAGATTCATCCTCTCAAGATCTACATTTATCTACATGCATTACTAAGGTAGATTTCAAGAACATTCATTCATGAAGGTTTTCATGTCACTTTGATTTTCTTTCTAGGGTTTTAAATTTGAGTCAAAGGCTATTACATCTACATACTTTCTTAAATTCCAAATTTAGGAGTATATTCATACAATTTTATTTATTTATGTTAGACATATCACTACTACTTGCTACTATTCTATTTTATTTATTTCAATTCAAAGCTAATTTCTAAACCGGGGTTTGACTGGGGAACCCCCCTCCAACAAAAAATAAAAAAGTCCATTGTTTTGAAATATTTGGATCTTGGATTGATAGAAAGGTTATGAATCTAGATATCCTTTTCATCATTTATTACAAATATAAAATTAGAATTATCATCACACATCTTTCATTAGGGGCACATTGCACCCTTGATGCTCCATTTCCCCCTTGAAGATTTATTTCACCTTTGATAGATCACTGAAATGTTTCAAGGTTTTTTTGCATAACACAATTTATAGTCCAAAATATGAGAATCATCCCTTTTGGAGGTTGTTTGACAATGCATTTTTAGGTTTTTATCTCATAAGGTATTTCATCTTTCTCTCTTTCATTTGTATATACTTAAGTAGGAATGGAAAAACGGTTAGAAAGCATAAATGAGAGAACCACAAATCTCATACAACATATGCAAATAATTTTATCATAACATAAAATCCATTTGAATAAAATGAATTAAACTATGAAACCCCCTTCAATTTAAGCTCCTATGCTATCCTTTCTTTTCTATAATATTGAAATTGATGTATCTCTTAATCTTGATAAAATGTAGAAAAACAATGATAGCAAGATGATTTTCTGGTCAACTTAATACCTTAATAACAAAGGGTTAGACATCCTTTCATAGTGATTCCATGTTCAGACAACATCATGTGTTTTACTTAAAATAGTAGACCGACTTCATTTAATTTGTCAACCTAGGAGTGTAAACTTGAGACGATGACTACAAAGTGTATCCTCTGATTATCCTTCAACTAATTACAACTAAAGAGAAGAAAATATTGAAGGAAACCTATGCAAAAAACTAAAACAATAACTTAACGCTTTAAAATAATGCTACAACAATAAACCTATCTATTCACCTATGCTGCAAGAATAGTTCACTAATTCTGTTATCAATGGTTATAGGAGAAACATAATTCTATCTTGCAAGGAAACAAATAGGGAAAGGAAATCTATTCTAATAGAATAGTTCACTCACCAAGTGGTCCCCCTTGGATAAGTGAGTAGAAAAAACAATCAAGATAAAAGAAATAAACTTGAACTTCTCATCCTATTCTTCTCTCAAACTACAATTAAAGCTACAAAAATCATTATTTAAAGGAAACTACAACTATTTCCTATCTCTAGGATCACTCCATTAATGAGGATCAATTATATACTTATTGTCAATTAGATTGCACCCTTATGTTGAAGGTTAACTTTCAACAATCTAGTGAAACATGGGATGATCCTTGGCTTGTGGGTATGCCATGTTAAGGATCAACCTCTGGAATAAAATGGTCAACTTCCCTTGAATCACCTCTTGAAACCAACTTTAATTTTTTAGGAAAAGGGGGGAGAGAGAGAGAGCACAAAATAAACTTTAACTATAAATGAAGGTGATTCACCAAAATTGTGCAGTGATGCAATCTTAAATGAAACTCACAACTTGAAATGACTATAATAGTTTGATCATAGAAAGATCCTATTAACATTAACTACATGAAATGCAATAAGGTGTGGATTTTGAAAGAAGAAAAAACATGCTCACAACTTTCAAACTTAGCTTACACACAAATTACACTTATCTCAAAACCACTTCTCAAATCCCTCCCAAACACTTAACTTAAGCCAAGGAATAATTTAAATACACTAACTTGAAGTTACAAATGCTCCAAAGACAATGAAAACCTCACAATAGGGCCAAAGAAGATCACTGCTATATTATTTTAGAAAGAGCAGAGGCTCAAAAATTACATCACAACATGAGACAAGGGCTACAAACAAGACTATCTTTGCAAGGAAAAACAAGGCCTCTTGCAATGAGATAGAATGCAAGAACTAACTGGAATAATGTCCAAGAATGGTGTATAAATAGATTCACAACCCACAACCTACATTATCCCCAAAATTGGAAACCAATCAATGATTTCCATCAAATTAGCTGAAGATTGCAAACTATCATCCCCATGAATCATGCTACAAACTATCATGCCCTAATAAATCTGCTGGTAGGTGTATGCAACTTTCCCTTTTATGAAATTCCTCCTACCCATAATGTTGGCAAAAATAAATCCCACCAATTATGTTTTTGCATTTTTAAAAATATATTTAAATGGGATAATTTATAAAACCATCACCCATTCAAATATTTACATTTGTAATAAAATATAAATATTAAATTAAAATCCCCCTATACACACTTGGACTTTGATTTATTAAAAATTCCCCCCTTGCACACATAAACATTCCCCCTTTATAACACTTATAAAAATAAAACATTTTCCATTATGCATATTCAAATGTCACTCCCTTTTTTTAATATATTAATGCATTTTCACACATTAATGTTATAATAAAGGAAAATTTAGAGGAAAAATATGACCTAGCTTGAACTCAAACTTGGACTGAAACAAGGATGGAAAGTTTCCATTGTGACAGGAAGATAAACTAGCTTCTATAACATCATTTTTAGAAACAACAAGAACTTGAAGGCATAAAGGTAGGAATTCGACTTTGCTTCTTCCATTTAGTAAATTTTTTGAAAAATTACAAGGATTTTGTGGCTAGGCTTGATCTGCAATTTTTTTACTGTCCATCTCTTTCATTTTCATGGTTATTTTTTCTTCTTCCTGCCGCCCTTATGAATTTGATAACATAGCAGGCTATGGATGAATTTATGATAGTTTTTCTTTCATTCTTGTTATGTATAATTTTTCACTTGACTGAGGTTGCAACCAACAATTTGGCTCCATGTTTTTCTTCATTGCTTTATGGGAATAACTTTGAAAAGTTACAACTATATATTTATTTGTTGCTACTACATGCTATAAGAAACTTGTATTAGTTTGTTTCCTTTCGACTCCCTGTTGCAACAATGAATAAGGGTTTGAATACTAGAGCTCATGGCTACATAATATGGGTAGGGCATCATCCTCAATATAGTGCTTCTATCTTCATGTATGCATGTTGTCCTTCTTCATTGTTGGAAATGCATATGCAATTCTCTTCTTCTTTTCTGTTTGTTCATTTTTGCTACTATACATATGGAGATATATCACATATGTTATTTGTTTGAGCATTATTCTCAGCACCAAGTCTTGCATTCATGATGAAACTATTAATTTGGTATTTGATATATCATTTGATACTCTGTTATGCTGATCAAATTTTCATTGCTCTATGATCCATGAAAAGAGAATAATTTTCTTTTCTTTCTTTCATAGGCATGTTGAAACTTAGTGAAATTTTAGATTTATCATTTTAATATCTGCATGCCAAAAATTGGTGGCTTCTACTACAAGTTCATGCACATTTTATAAATATTTTTTGCAGCTTGTAGCATCATTTCACATACTAGATTCATGTTGATTATGTCTTATCCATTCCTTGCTCCACATTGTGATTGATGATTCCATGAATTATGCACATGATATGCTTCCTTATTATAGAACTACACCTATGCAACCTCTATCTTGTAGTGTAGCTCCTATCACCATGAAAGTTTGTGTAGCTTAATTGGGTTGCATTCTGCATTTTTCTTGCCTTGCTACAGGAACTATCTTTTATGTAGTTTTTAGAAAATGAGTAAAATGACCACCTAGATCTTCATAAAAATTTTACTAGAAAGAATAAATTTTGTTCATCACATCAATATCTAGATCCTCACCAATTTTTAGGGTCATATGAGTTCATATGTGGCTATGCAAATTTTTTCAAGTGGCTGAAAAAGTGAAACTACATACTTCCTATATCATAATTTGTCTCTTGTAGATCTTTTTCAGTACTTTTGAAATGCATGATGAATGATTTTGGCTGCTATAACAATGATCCTCTATGTCTACTTCTCCTTTTCTATCATAAATGTTCCTTGGCTACAACAATGAAGCTCATTAATGATAGAGTCAACTTGGAAACTCCTGATGAGGGAGCTTCCAGTCTGTCTCATAGCATTGATGTGTTGTACTATAAGGAAACTTAGAAATAAATAATCAACATCTTCAACTTGCACATGGAACAAACATTGATTAAAAACATGGTACTTTTTCTCTTTTGCATGGTTTCCCTGTTGATTTGCACTTGGTCTTGGGTATAGCCAACTGGATATTGTAGGTTGTAAGGATACATATGTGTAAGCATGACTCTAGGATTAAATGTATGATATCAGGCATTATGTAGATATTTTCAAGATCTAACCCCCCTATTCTCCTCTAAAAACCCATGTAGGTTATGCAAAATTTGGACTGTGATGAGATGAAGGGAGAAAAAAAAAGGGAAAACTTTCCAAGATCTACAAAGTTAATGTCTGGTACCCTATACTTCTCCCATTTTTATGTATGCATGTATTTATCCTTAGGATATGCAATATGTGTTCAGCTATGCTCACAACTTGTGTGAGCCCAAGAATTTTCTTTTATGGTCTCTTCATGCACATTACATTATGTAAAACATGATACATCCATAAATATATGCATAATGTTCAGTTGGATTTCTTGCTTTCCATTTCCCTTTAACATATTTTGCTACTTTTAGTTGTTCTTTTCATTTTATGCAAAATGAATAACAAATCTTTCAAAATATCATTTAATAATCACAAATTAGGGTATCATAGAGAACAAATACACCTAGTAACTAGATCTTTAATGACACCTGAATGAATGAACACAAAAATGGTAACAATACATATAAAGTTTGAAATAGAATCAACATTAATCAAGATTAAAACCTCTAGGAATTTAGCAAGTTGTGGAAGCTACATTCATGCGCTGTTCCAATAGAAAGCATATAATGACTTGCTCCACTCATGATGGTTGAACAATCTAGTTGGTTCTAACTTTAATGCTGAGGTGTTGACCCTTGAATATCTATGGCGAGTACCTAAAAAACATTCAATGCACACACAACTTCTATATACATATATTTATTTCATCATCAATATTAGGAAAGGTGTAAAGTTCAAATTACCACTCTTGTAGATCCTATGGTTACATGAGAAAAACTACCCAAGACATAGCATAAATGAGGAAACATTTATCAACATGCAACATTACTTCATTATACCATTTTTGTCCATAGATTCAAGCAATTATAGCATATTTTAACTATCCATACTTCTACTTCATGTCTCAAAATATGTATAACATATTCATAAAAATATAAGTTCATTTTCTTAAAACCATAGAGTCATGATTGCTTCTACAAGATAACTGCTTAAAAATAAGATAAAAAGATCTTAAAATAATGGTCTTTTAGAGGCCCATCATTCCCCCCAATTGAGCTATTGTTGGTCCCCAACAACCATGACGTTTTTGATTATGGACCAAACTCTCCAATCAATGGCTATCCTCTTCCCCAACTCATTCTTAACATAGTCAAAGTACCCATAACTTGCCTTCAACCTTCTCCATTGCCAAACTTTTGCTATCATCTCATGATCCTTAACATTGTCATTTATTGCCAATAGTGGCTGTAGGAAAATAAGAGGTTGATACTATTGTCATAAAAGCTTGCACCCTTGTCCAAAGTCTTACCTAAGGATAGCCTCGTAAAACATGAAAATAAACTCCAAGCTATGTGTAAGAATTTTCCTAACGGAAAAATTTACCCAGGTACTAAGAACTCAAACACAAACACAACTATAGACCAAGAGAGAGAGAGTATGATCAGAATGATGATATATTCAATATGCCATGCTTAGAGTACACTAGGAGTGCCTGTATATAAAGGCCTCTAAGATACATCTAGAATTCCTTGTAATCAACATCATGATATGTCATACAACCAGGTACATGTCTACCAGATATGGCTTATCCTCCATTAAGCATGTAAGTAAGTGCAGTGATGAGAGGATAAGCCTACAAGGGTGTGACACACAAATCAATTTTGTAGACACCATGTGCTAAAATAGAGTTGCATACTCTTATGTTATCAACATGACAACTCAAAAAGGTGCACAAACTCCTAAGTGTCTCACAAAATAAAATAATAAAATAATGTAAAATAATAAAATAATGCATTAACCTAAGTAAACTTAAGTAAGTGTAAATAGTAAATATGTATTTACACCAACACCCCCCCTTAAGTGCAACTTAGGGGAATGCCCTTAAGTTTATGAAAACTAGGATGAAGTGCATAATGGGTCCTGGCTACTAGGTCATGTTAGGTACCCATGTACATAATGAAATGCAAATCTCTCATAAAGTGGAGAAAGAGGTAAAATCTCATGGAAAAAACCCTCCCCTAAAAGGAGAGATGAATAGGGATGCATGGATGGATGGAGTAATCAAGACCCCCCTATTACAACATACATCCAGTATATACATAAGTGAAAATGAGAAGAACTAGACCTCATAAGAGGAAAAATTCCCCCCCATAAGAAAGAAGAAGAAGAGAGACAAGGTAGTCCCTCTCCCCCCCCCAAATGAAGAATGCTGACAAGTGAAAGCTACTCTAATGAAGAAGCTGGTCCAAGAATGCTGAATGACATTCCTCCCCTTAGGAAGAAATAATAGAAAATATACAATCCTGAAGATGTATGGTGGCCCTAAAACCTACTCAAGTATCCCTGTACTAATGCTGGTGCTCACTCCTTCCAACTATGCTGAAAAGAATGAATGTAGATCTAGCAAGGGTATCTTTTGAACCTATTCCAATGAACCATTTATCTCCTCAATTGACAAAGAGACCACCACCAATTGTTGTTTGTAAGTATGCATAATCACACCAACCTATAAGGATTGATCATGTAGAGAATGGACATGAGGGTTAGAGTGAGCCCTCATAATAACTGTAGAAGGATCACCTTCATCAATGAGAAGATGTAAATCCTCAAGTCTATCTCCTAAGTCAACTGAAGCTAGAGCTAGAAGGCAAGATGTACCATGATGTGTTGGACCTTTCACTATGGCAATATAAGCATGTGGACTAAACTGATGATGTGACCTCTCATTGTGACTGTCGATAAAACCCCACATGTTTGAGTCTATTGAAGAACTATCGCTGGTGTCACTATCAGTTTCCACTATGTATGATGTGTGGAGAGGATTGGACGATAAGTTGGGTGGACTTTCCTCAAAGTTAACATCCTTCTCCATGAAATTCTTGTGTGTCTCTGGATCCATAAGTCTGTAAGCCTTTGCATTGTCTTCATACCCAATGAAAGTACAAGGCCAAGGTGCTCATGACTTGCAACTCCTCGAAGATAGGTTTTCCCATGCTGGACAACTAAAGACTCTAAAGTGACTCACAACTAGTTTTTTTCCGCACCATGCCTCAAAAGGAGTCCTCCTATCTAAAGCATTATAAGGAGACCTATTAAGTATGTGAGTAGCACTGCTAATGGCTTCAACTTCTAATGTAGGGTCAAGAGACTTGGCTTTGATCATGCAACTTACCATGATTTTGAGAGTCCTAATCCTCATAGTTGCAATGTTTGTCTTATGTAGACTAAATGCCAGTGAGTTCTGAAGATCAATCCCCTCAATTTTGCAAAAGTCTTTGAGTCTTCTATCTACATATCTATTCTCATTGTCCACCCTTAGTACCTTGATGGCTTTCCTTGACTTCTGTTCAATATGACTCTTGAAGTCCTGAAGTTTATGAACCAATTCACTCTTATGATGAAGGAAGAAGACCCAAGTGAATCTTGAAAAGTCATCAACAAATGTGAGGATGTAGCAGCCTTGGATGACTGAAGTCACTACAAAGGGTCCTGCTAAAATCATGTGAACCAACTAAAGAACAACCAAAGCTCTAAAAGACTTCCCTTTATCATACTTATCCTTGAGATTCATATCCACTAAAAATGATGAACACTCTCCCTTAGAAAAGTTGATTTTAGGTAAACCTTTGACCATATGTTTTGAGAAAAGTTGCTGAAGAGAGAAAAAGTCAAAGTGACCAAACTGCTCATGCCATAAGTTGATTTGTGAAATAGAGTGAGTCAAAAAGACTTGAGAAGGATACTTAGGCACAAAGTGGAAGAAGGAATAAAGCCTCTTGTCATCATTGACTTTCCCCACTACAACCAATGAATTATCTCTAAGACTTTGCACCATTATAGAATATGGAAGGAACTCAACTTTATGACCATCTCTAAGGTGAGTGATTTGGTAAACTGATAGGAGATTGGAGCTAAGGTTTGGAATGTAGAGAACATCTTTGAATTCCCTATTTTCCATTTCTAAATGTCCTTTCCCTTCAACTTCCATTTTATTATCATCTCCCATGAAGGTGTGTGGTACCTTTGACTACTTCAATGAAAAAAAGTCTCCCTTTGAAGAACCCATGTGATAGGAGGCACCTGAGTCAAGTATCTATTCTGAAGAAGAGCTTGTGTTTGCCATAAGTGCTTGCTCTTTACCCTTTGAAGAGGTAGGAGTTGAATCCTTGGAGGTACCTAGCACTTGAACCTTGTTCTTCTTGAGTGGGTTTTCTAACTCATCAATTGTTTTAGTCTTACAATGATGCTTGTCATGATTTGGCTTTATGCAATATGCACAAAAAAGTTTTTCCTTCTTTTCATTACTTCCCTTCTTGTTGGAAGAAGAATTGCCTTGCTATGAGGAGGATTGTTGTGTCTCAGATTGTGATCTCTACTTCCACTACTTCTTGTTATTTTTTCTTTTCCCTCCTTGACTTGATTGGTGCTCATCACTAGCCACCAAGGCTTTGGTTTTTGATGACTTGAGAAGTCCTAAATCCATCAAGTGAGATCATTCAACAATCAACATTTCTATGAATGCATCAAATGAAGGCTTCTTGTAAGTAGATCCCATGGTCAACTTGTGAGTATTGAAACTCAAAACAAAGGAAGTGTAATCTAAAGGTAGCATCTTCAGGATGTGATGAATCAACTTGTCATCCTTCATGGGATTTCCACAATCTTTAAGAATTGCCCTATACTCATTGGCTTTGTTGATGTAATCCTAAATTGTGTCAAAGTTCTTTGGATCCAAGAGAAGTAGATCATCCTCAATCCTCAATCCCTTTTCTTCATCCACCTTACCATACAATTGTTTAAGTTTATCCCAAGCTCTTTGGATTTTGTACAATTGGTAATGTGAAAGAGGAGATTGTTATGTACACAACTCCTAATAGCTCCTAAAGCCTTTTGGTCTTGTCTTTTCCATTCAATGAGTTCTTTAGCATTAATAGGTTTGGTAATTTTACCATCAACATAAAGACTATATCCTTTTTCCATTAATCTACTCCATGCAATATGTTTCCATGTAGAATAGTTGCGTGAAGTTAGAGGAGGACATTTAAAACTCATGATGCAGAAAATGAAAGAGCACAAAAGAGAGACACAAGGGCATAGTACACCCCCCCTTTTCAATCAATCAAAGAATCCCACCCCCCCCCGCGCCCAAAAAAGATGCTTTTGACACTTCATAAGTAGTGCATGTACAATGGGCCACTTGTCAAAATATACAAAGTGGACTTTCTAATTTTTCTTTTACAACTGCCTTTTGAGGCTCAAATCTATCACTAAGCACTATAGCTTAGATATACAACAATTCTAAAAAGTAATCAAAGATTTACAATGTAGAAAAAGAGCTAATTCTAAAAGTGATATTTTAGTCCACACAACCCTAGAATCTAACTTTAGATTTGGAAAGTAGACAAAAAAATACGCACTTTCAAAAAAAATAGAATTTGAAAAAGTGAGCAGATGCGCCTGTATGGAGTGTTTGAAGTTTCAAAACTCAAGTGAAATTTTTGCAAAATCCTTGTAGAAAAATTAGAAAACAATACCACCACTAGAAAATTTAGGAAATTCTACACAATTTCAAAAAAAATTGCACCTAAATCAGAGTCTGGATGTCCCAGTTATAGGCTCGCAAAGTCAAACTACCAAATTGAAAAGCAATCTGGAGAGGGCTCTAGAAGGAAAAATATGTGATTAAATTTGATGGTCAAATGGCCATCACAATAGTTATAAAAAGCCTAGGTTTTATAGTCAAATGACCATCAAATTTAACCTAATGACTGGTTGACATTAGCTAAAAAATGCTACTTGCTGACATGTTAGGCTGAGTTAGTGTCCATACCATATGGTATGATATGTGTCAAATATCCATACTACTAACATGGCATAGGTGGTGGTCTACATGTCTTTACACATGGTAAGATGATCTGTCACTCCTACTGACTGGCTATATGGTGGCTTGCGTGGATTGGCACAATAGGCAGCTGATGTGGCAAATTTGCCTGCATGTCAGTCTGTGCTGACATGTCTGTAATTTTTCCAAGCTGCATGTATGGTAGTGAGGGCTAATAGGTGGGCACTTGTCTTCTTGCCATGTGGCATAGTTTCACATGCAGGGTTTCTTCCATATGTCATGCAAAGTTGATGCCCTACGTCAAATGCTAGACAAAGGTTACAGTTGACCCCGAAAAACTAGTCACAGTCATTGGAGAAATTAACAATCACCGCTGAAGGATTCAAGCTACTTAGAAGTATACTTTATGCATTGGAATATAGGAAGATGCTACTAGAGACCAGTCATGCATCAGATAGAAAATATTCTACCGAGATCCATAGTTTGGCACCAAGAAAGTCTTCACTTCGGCCATAACTCTTAAAAAATTGGTACCAATTTTTTTGTGGGTTTAATCCCACATGTATTGTGGGTGTGCCTTGTGTGCTATTTAAAAGAAAAAAGGTTGCCAATCATAAATAAACAAAGGGCCTCTGGTATAGAGAGTGGCTGATCTTCCTCTCCGGTGGGTGGAGGAATATCTGTCAGTTTAATTCACAATTGTCAAGAAATTGTATAGCCCAAATGGTAGAGCTGAGGTGATATCTGTCAGTTTAATTCACAATCGTCAAGAAATTGTATAGCCCAAATGGTAGAGCTGAGGTGTCATTTCCCAATTAAGCTAAAAAAATTTCTCTGTTGGATGCTCAAAGGGCAATTTTTTTTGAAAATTTGTAGTAAAAAAAGAAGAGAAAAAATACAAATCTAAAAATGAATTATTGAAATCTGCAATGACCATACCTGAACTACAAATCGGGGCCTCCAGGTTCCAATTTGCAAATTTTTTTGGCTCACGATGAAATTTGGGCCAAGGTAGCTATGTTTATAGTTGATTTTCATTGAATCAGTGTTTCAAACGTAATGACGAGGTCAGATTTGGCTTTAGACACTCCCAATTTCTATAGTACTCTAGATTCAGGCTGAGGTGCTAAAGCAAGGATAGTCTCAAATGGCTATTTGTTGAGAAAGTCTCCAAGCTCTGATACCATGTAAGAATTTGTCTAAGGGTAAAATTCACCCAAGAATTAAGAACTCAAACACAAGCACAACTGTAGACCAAGAGAGAGAGTATGAACAAAATTACGATATATTCAATATGCCATGCTTAGAGTACACTAGGAGTGGTTGTATATAAAGGCCTCTAAGATAAATCTAGAATACCTCATAATCAACATCATGATATGTCATACAACTAGGCACATGTCCACTAGATATGGGTTATCCTCCATTAAGCACGAAAGTAAGTGCAGTGATGAGAGGATAAGCCTACAAGGGTGTGACACACAAATTAGTGTTGTAGAGACCATGTGCTAAAATAGAGTTGCATACTTCAAAAAGGTGCACAAACTCCTAAGTGTCTCACAAAATAAAATAATAAAATAATGAAAAATAATAAAATAATGCATTAACCTAAGTAAACTTAAGTAAGTGTAAATAGTAAATACGTATTTACACCAACATAATGGGACTTGAACTATGAGGTTGAGTGTCCAAACAAGGCCGATTTCCTCTACTATTAGAATGCACTTAAACTATTCTTGAAGAGAAAAGGGAGAAGGAATACATGAAAGAAACTACCTAATCTATTCTAAAGAGGTGATGCACCAAAATAGGGTGTCTAGATTAGTCTCTACCCATACACACATAGTGCTATTATTATGACAGTCTAAAGATATACTGATTTACACTTTACTTTAATCTATAAACTGCACTTAAACAAACAACCATATGAGTGACATTAGGAAAATACTTCATTTATTATCATTCATGAGCCAAAGAGATACAAAGAGTGTAGATTACAAATATTCATAATACATTGAAGAAAGGAAAACAAGTTTATACAGTATGATGACAGTTGAAAGAGATAAGGTAGAAAGTCATATAATTCAGAAGCAATAGGGAATTTATAGTGGCATGCAAAGGTAGTACTAAAGAAATAGAGAAGATCCAACCCTAAGAAAGAGTATATAATTTTCCTTTATAGTGCAAGCATAACTTGGATGACTTCCCCTGTAAGATAAAATTAACCACTACAATCAAATCTCCAGAGAATAGTTACTACAAAGCTAAAAAGATTTGGCCATATAGTAAATCCAAAAATGAGAGGATCACTTTTGCACCAAAAAAATATCTAAGAGGTCAAGAGTGATGGTTATGTAATCTTTGGCTAAATGAGTGGATCAAAAAATGGTTGTGGAGTATTCCTTTTTCATTTATCAAGCCCAGGGATCAATGAGAGTAGTTGTAGGGAATTAGAAATATCAGATTCATCAATCAAGGAGCCACTCTTGTTGCCATCAACTTCCAACTCAATCATGACCCTTGGTCAATTGAGGTTTAACCATTAAATCCTACTACATGGATCAAACATTTCTCATCATTATGCCTCCTTTCTAGTGGTCCAATCCTTATGCCTTGCATTCAACCACCCACGGTCACAACCTCACCATCACCTTTCATTAATAACTATTACTGCTTGTGAAACCATGATCCATTGATCATCACTGCCTTGCAACCTACACTCAAAATTCTTTGCTAACTACCATGACCATGCAAAAGATGAGGTTAGACCATATCTACACCATTGCAGCTTAAACTAATATTATTGTCTGACCCACGTGATTGAATGAAAAAAAGAAACCACTACTTCATGACTCAAACCTTAACTATTTCTTGATTCGTAAAGACCATGCACTGTCCATAGATCTAGATGGTCTAATAGTGGAGGATATGTTTTAAAATACTGAATATCTACCTTTTCCACACCATCACAACTTAAACCATACTATCAATGTAACCATGCGATTAGGTTAAATAAAAAAAAAGTGCACTTTTACCCCCTTAATCTTGGTGAGCACTTAACTCTGCATGATCTATTGGTCTTAGAATGGTTTTGACAATTGAGTGTCAACACAATTAACTAATTTTCATATAGAAGCTAAATACACTATATATGCTGAACCATAGTATGTGTCAAGCGAAAATTCCATTAGGTGCCAAGTGACTTCAAGTGCCAAGTGAAATATATGTGCTGAGTGATATGTATGTGCCGAGTCATAGTTGATGCTGAGCAAGATAGAATGCTATATGTGCTAAGCAAGATAGAATGCTATCTGTGCCGAGCACCGGTAATCCAGTATGTGCCAAGTAACACAGAATCAACATATGAGTTTTTTCCTTCAAAAACTTAGATGCAAATGATTTTTGGATGAATCATGAAGGATCTAAAAGATAAGTTCAAATATTTTCTTTTACCTATGCAACCAGCATGCAACCAATAAGAAAGGTGGAGATTGCATGCAACCAACAGGATAAATCCAAGAATTTGAGTAGGAAATAAAGATTTAGTAAGGATCATAGATTCATACCTAACCCTAAGTCTTCAAAATATTTAAAACGAGGATTAAAATCCATTATATGCATGGATGAATGAAGTGCATGGGTGAACTATAGTGAAATTAATAAGGATTAAAGACTTAGTGATTGGATCAACAATTGCATATTCAGTTAGTTAGAATAGAGCAATGGCATTGAACATATATTAGATCTTAGAGGATCAAGATTAGAGAGAGTAGATCAAGTGCCTAAATTTAGCAATCAAGGATTATAAGCTATTAGGTTTATTTATCTAATACTCTCTAGCAATTGTATTAGAAGGAAAATCCTGTGTTGATAGGTTAGCTTAACAGCTAGGTTGTAGAACCTTTGATAAGGTGATAAAATCCTTTAATAGGGTGACACTTCATGTAAAGTGTTTGTAAATCCTTTAAATAGGTCACTATTGATATAGTGTAAAGTATTTAATAGGGTAGACCATTAGAAGTGGTTAAACATTATAGCTGCAGTGATATTTTGTGGGTATCATCCCCACCCCAGTTTTACCTTCTCATTTTGGAGGGTTTCTGGGTTACCAAATTTGGTGTTATGTATTTTGATGCATGAATTTATTTTATGCTAAATTGATATGTTTAGATGCATGCAATTTATTTTTAGTTAAAAATTTTTAAGGTTAAAGTGTGATACTTCTTATTCACACCACCCGCCCCCCCCCCCCTCTCAGAAGTATTCTTCCCATTTGATTATTCCAAAAATTGGTATCAGAGCAAGGTTCTCACAAGGAGAAGCCTAATAGCTTAGAGAAAAGATCTGAAGATGGAAGTCTTCAAATTTGGAAAGATTATAGAGAATCAAGTGATTGATGTGCACCTCACTCTACACAACTTGGAGGAAGCCAAAGAAGAATTGAGAAAATTCTTAAAGAAAAGAAAAAAATTTTCCATAGCTGAAAATGACACACACTACAAGGAGATTGATACCAAAAAAGTGTTTGCCAATGGAGAAAAATAGAACTCAAGTAGAAGAAATCAGAATACTCAAGCTTGAAAAAGAATCACAAGCCATGATGCTTTGTGAAGTAACTAAACATAAGAAAAAAGCCATTGAAGAGAAAGCCATGATAGAAGATAACAAGAGAAATCTTACCAATAGACTAGAGGAAAAGACAATTGAGTTTGAAGGAATCTCAAACATGCAACTAGACACCCTAAGCTAGATGATGAATGCACATCATGAGTTGAATATGAAAGATATTGAAATCTCTACACTAAAGGTGCATAATGAACAACTGCAAAATGACCTAAAAAGAGAGAAGAAAGTTACAGAAAGCTTCAAAAAACCCAATGAGGCAATCAAGTACTTTAAGTAGCTACTAAAATCACCCAGGACAAGTAATGATACTTTAGGACTTGCTTACACCAGCAATGAACAAGGAGAATCATCCAAGATTGCAAAAGAAAGGAGTAACAAAGGTATGAAGGGACATACTTCTAATGTATGTAGGACCAAGAATTCCCATTAGCATGATAAGCCTAAGAATGCAAGTTATTATCATAAGTGCAAAAAGAAAGGACATCAAGCACACAACTACAGAACTAGGACTATCGGAACACCAAAATTTGAAGGTCATTGTTACAATTGCAAGAAGTATGGACATAGAGAATTTGAGTGTAGATCAAAGCCTATGTGGACATTAAATCAAGAAACAAGAAAATGTAACCATGGTCATTACTGCAATTGGGACTATAACACTAGGTATAGTTATCACTACTATTTGGAATATGGACACATTCCTAAAAATTGCATAAGGACACATTTCAGAGGGAATTATAGTAGATGGTTGAGCCAAACCACATGTTTCAGTTGCTTGAAGACTGATCATATTAGCAGGAATTTCCCAACAAAGTCCAAGGCACCCAAGTTAGAAGTCAACAAAGGTAAAGAGAAGGTGGATATAGAACATGTTAGAGGAGAAATGAACAAGACATGGAACAAGAAAGATGAGGTTAGCACATCAAATGAAGGGATCACTTCACCTAACAGGTCAAGTGATCACTCTTCTTCAAACTAAGCAAGAGAAGGCATAAGGGACTTATTTACAAAGTTTTATCATAGATTAGTTCCTAGAAAAGAAAGAACTGAAAAGAAGAGATCAACATGATTAGAGATGCAAGGTTAAAATTCAAGTTTTCAACAACATTGCTGAGTTGTCCTTAGATGCTGAGTTGTTAGTAGGAGCTAAGTTGGCAATGGGAGCCAAGTGAAGAAGAAATCTAGTTGGAGCTGAGTGATGGAAAATTAATGGAAGCTGAGTTATGCTAAAATCTTCAAGAGCTAAGTTTATAGCTATATACACACTAAGAATTTAATGCTAGGTTCTAAAAGAGTATAAGATCAAATTTTTGATCATTTCTCGTCATTCAAATGCAGAGCAAGAATGAGAAGAGCACAAAAGTGATTGACAAACATCATTGAAGCCTTTTGCATGGATTTCAACACAAATCAAGCACAAATTTCATTGATCTAAGGTATTCTTCAAGTGTCAAGTTGTGTAGTTATAAAGTTTTATATCTGTTGAAACCCTCAATTTACAAAATGGCACCTAGTTCTAAAAACCCCAAGGAAAAAGAAGGTCACAAGGTTTAATTGGTTAGAAACAAGGTTAAACAACCTAATTTTAGGCCAATTCTAGAGGTAGCCTATAAGAATGACCTACCAATGCACTCTCCATTATTCCACCCAAAGTTGTGATGGTGCAGGAAGTGTTGCAATTGTAAGATAGGAGCAATAAAAGACCTGGAAAATTTTCAAGTATATGAAAAACTATGTGATAATAGAGTGTTGAAGGAAGAATTTCAAATAGTTAAGAAAAAGGGTTTAACACATGCCCTAGTTTTCCCCACAGTTTTCAAAATAGAATGGATAAGAATTTTCCTAAGAAGAATACATAATGGTTTCTTATGGCTAGAAGGAGGACCCATCAAGATAATGAAGAGAATCATGCATAGGGTTATAGGTTTTCCAACCCTAGATCGGTACATGACCCTGCGAAGTGATTCCAAGGTAGCTATTGAAAAGAACATTGGGGCTAAATGGAATAAAAGGGGCATGACTATTGATACTATCATAGATCCCCTTCTAGATTTTTCAGTGAGAGTGATATCTCAAAAGTTCTATCAATCAAGTAGATTGAATAGTGTTCCTTGCATTGTTGTGGATGTGGCTTACAAACTTGTCAAGAAAGATCATACATATGATCTAGTAGAATTTTTGTTACAAAAAATCATGGAGAATTTGGGAGCAATCAAAAGATCAAAAGGTGCTCAGTGTAAGTTTGGATCAATCCTGATCTGCATATTTTTCTATGTTTTAGAAGAATTTCCTTCTATTGGCAAAGTAAACTAGAAATCAAACAAGTCAGCTATTACTCAAACCAATGAGTACATTGAGCAAATGGGTGATAACTTTGAAGCCCAAATGACAAGTTATTTTGAGGACTTCAAGAAATCCATGAAACAAAGATTGATGATACCATTTTTTCTAGTGGAACAACACATCAATGACATTTTCTTCTTAGTTGAAATTGATTTCACTTATATCCAAGCAGTAGTTCCAAGGGTTAGATGGCTAAGACCATTGGAATACAAGCTAGACATTGATGAAGCATTAGTAACAATCACAACATTGCTTGCAGAGGAAATTGATAAGACTGCCAAACCTTTTGGAACATATGATGTTGTGAAATCCAAAGTTGAAGATAACCTCTATGATAAAGAGGAAGGATAAACTGGTGAGGAAGATAAAGAAGAAATTTGGAGAAGGAATTGAGGGGGAAGAAGAAGAAGAAGAAGAAGATGCCAAGGATGATGATGATGATGAAAATGAATAGGGGCAAGGCCCATTAGAGATAACTCAAGGCTTAGGTGAGGATAAAGACATGGAAGAAGAAGCCAAGAAAGCACCAGCTCAAGCCAAGCTCAAGAAAAGAAAAGCTAAAACTCAGCCTACTTCTTAGCCCAAAGAAAAGAAGGTTGCAAAGGAAACCCAAGCCAATCCAAAGACACCTGTGACAAGAGCCACCACAAGGGCCTCAACTCAAAAGGCCAAGGAGCAACTAAAAGAGAAGAAGAAGGCTATTGAGTAGACTAGTGTAGTGTAGAAGAAACAAAGGAGGAAATATGTTGCACAACCAGAATTTGATGATGAGGAAAAGATAGAATTAGAGGAAATAAGCCAGTTTAGAGTGATAAGCCATCTATCAAGTTAGTTATTGATAAAATATGTGATAATGTTAGAAAGAATGTAGATTTTTATGATTTGAAGAGTATTGATTTCAATAAATTAAGTAGAGAAGATCACAATAAGGTAGAAGAATTAGTATATTCCATGATGGTAGAATTCAAAAATGCTCCTTTTGAATTGGAAAATAGTATGCCCAAGGAATTGTATGAAATTATTGAAAGTAAGTGGCATTATTGTTTGAAAATGGAAAAGGAAATAAGAGAATCCACTTTGGCGCAACTGATGCCAGAATTGACCAGAGATCAAATTGTGAAGGAAAATAAGAAACATGGGGGCAAGTTTGCACCAAAGTATAGAGCCTTTAGCATATTGCAAAACAATATTGAAGAAGTTGTCAATAAGTCCACAAAAATGTGGAAGTCAATATATAACTTGACTACTGAAAAAGATGGAAAAGAAGAGGAACAGAAGATAGAGGGATATGATCAAGATGGAAATAAGGCTAAGACTAGTGAGAAAAAGAAGGAAGAGAAACAAAAGGAGGAAAATGAATCAGTTAAAGGAGAAGAAGAGAAGAAAGATGAAGAGGAAAAAGAAAAAGGAGAAGAGGGGGAGACTCAAAAAGGAGAGGAAATGGCAATAGCTAATCAACAACAACAACAACAAGAACAGAGTGTGTAAGACACATAATTGCCACCTCCTAGCCCTCCTCATGTCATTATCACATCTGAAAATACCATAACTATGAAGTATGTTCTTGATAAATCTTGTCAGAACATCAATCCATTAACTGTAGAGGATCTCAAAAAGATCCTTGACCAATCCACACAATAAGAAAAATTATGTACAAATCCTATATTGGTCAATGTGGATGAGTTACAAAAGGCATTAGCTAACTCAATTAGAGATAAGGTGAATCCACAAGAACCACCTTCCATCATCTCTATAGCTACTAGTGGTCAAATTCTAATGCTTCCATTCCCATTTACAATAGTTGATACATCTAGAATAGTTGAAACCATGCAGCAAAAGCTAACTACTAAAGAAGAAAAAGATACATCAACAAACTAAATAGGATATATTACTATATTTGATTCTACAATATAAACACAAGGTACACCTTAGATAATTGTAATTGATTCAAGAAGATCATAGGAAGAAAATGACACATGAAAGGAAGAGGACCAAGCTGCCATATAGACATTGGTTAATCTACCAACTACTGGCACTCCTACACAAGACCTTTAGAAGCTGAGCATTGATGTAATGCCATTACAAATTTTTGCACCAGGCTCAAGCTCAACAGAAGCAACAAGGGTACTTCACTATGGAGACCTTGAGTTAGATGAGGAGATAGTCATACCTAGTTATGACTCAAAAATAATAAGCATTGAACAAATCATTGAAATACAAGAAGCATTGAATAAGAGAAAAAGGAAAGAGATACTCAGGAAGGAGTATAAACAAAAGAAAGCATTACATGAAATCAAGGACATCTTTTTGGATGCCTTTAGCTTGCAAACACCTGAAGAAACCAAGCCAATAATGGAACAATTGTCAGACATTGTAGATCAAGTGACAAATGAAGACCAAGAAACCAATGTAAAACTCATGGAATGGTCTGAGAAGAAATTCCAAGGAAAAGTTAATGAAAAAATATCAAGTGATATAGCACTTTCACAAGTTGAATTGGCAAAGAAGATTGAAAAAGTGAAAAAGGTACTTGAGAATGTATTCTCATTGTACAAAAAGTTGTGCAATTTTTCATACTTCACATAGGAAACAAGTCAAAGAATAATGAGCTTGGAGAGAAATCTAAATATTTCTAGCATGCAACTGCCAAAAGATCTAGCTTAGAGTGAGAAGCATTTTTCCCAAATGATTCACACATAGAAAGAATTAGCTGCACTAACAACTGAGGAGGCCAATATCAAGGCCGAACTGATGCAGATACAATCTTCCATTACCCCACATTTAGAAGTACTCCATAAAGAACAAGCCTATGCTGAGAGTATTCTAAAGAAATATCCTAATCTTTCTACTTTAGATGAACTTGTTCATGTTGTTGCATAAATTTCCATTCAGCATAAATTATTGGAAATTGCTTTGGGGAATTGGGATGCAACTCTCAAGATGATTATGGAGGTAAACATTACATTTTTGGAAAAATATGATCTTAACCCTTAGTACCCTTTGACATCAGTTTCAAAAAGGGGTAAATATAATAAAGGGGGAGATAAGACATAGTATGGGGGAGATAAAATGTTTTGTGGCATTGTAAATAAGAATGGAAGATAACCAGATACAAAACATAGATAGCAAAAAAGGGCAAAGGAAAATAGTATTAGATACATTAGCATGAGACAAATTTAGCACACAAATTTTGGTCATAGGAATGGAAATGGCACATCAACTCAAGGGGAGTCATAAGAATTTTGAGGTATATTGCTCTTTACAAAATTTTGAACAAGTTTTTTGAAATCTTGTACATATGCCAAATAGAATGAATAATGTACTTGTTGGTGTTTGAAAATGTTACCTATTTCCAATTACCCTGATGAGAACAAGATGCATCTAGGGGCAGCTAACTCCCATTATCAACACATCCATTCAGACACCAGGCCAACTATAAGGCTATACTCCTTCTGCACTTCAGGCTTTGCAAAACCTAGGTGGGTGGACCTATAGATTCTTTATATGGTACCAGTTGTCAAAGCATACACTGAATCTAATATGAAGCAGATAAAAACCCCTAAATCTTCTATACTCAACCAGGAATCATAAGCATGAAAAAGCTAAGAACATAACTCATGAAACTGGCAAGCTAAGTGCGGGTTAACATTGAATAGCTTTCAACATAAAAGGGAAAATTGATTTAATATGTTGATAACAGCAAGACCCAAGTATGAACAACAGAACTTAATGATCCTATCTCTGACCAGTGCCTTATTTATTGGGCAATTAAATGAATCATAACCATACATCTCCTGAAAACCTCAGATGTATCTCTACATCAAGATCCTTGATCTATCTTTCACCTTGTGAATAGACATCTGCTACAGAATGAATCTCATACTCAGAACATCCTATCATGAAATCTGCAAACCCTGTGACAAATATCAAGCAATTACATGGTTCTTTGTTCCATAAGCAAGACATTTTAACCCCATACATTTCAAAACAAAATGCAACCTAATTCATGCTCTTTGATCACAAATTAGAAGAATTAACAAAGCCATAATCAGGAGACAAGATTCAGACTAAACTTCAAACCTTTGCTGCTCTTTATTTGCTTTCCTTGAAACCAAATACATGAAATGTACAGGAAACAACTCATAAATCACCTAACAAACCAGAACTATCTGCATAAAACATGAATGTTGCTCAATACAAAAGAGAAATGCTGGGTGTGTGGCTTTCACAGCCTGAGCAGAGCTCCAAGAACTGGAAATAGAAAACCAACCAACAACCTTTTTTCAGGGAAGAAGACAGAATATGTATGGAGAAGGCAATTCCCGGATTTGATTTGCAATTAACACTTGTCTATCTGAAAAACCTTCTTAACAGGTTAAAACAACTCTTTAATCTTTCCCCTCAACTGGTGAATCAAATCTTTTCATTTTACCTCTCAAGAGCCTCAAATATCTCAGCAACCTAATGATGAAATAATGTAACTGATTTTGATAAAAAAAAAAAGAACTCAATGTAAAAAGTGAAAATCAGTTCACAGTGACCTCCAAAATGCAAGAAAATTGCTGAGAGTTGATTTTTCTCCATATTCAAATCCCGACAATCTTTTAAAATTGCCCTCTAACCAATTTTGATGCTCTAGAATCAAGTTTGCTCATTCTGTCGCTAATGGCCCAAGAAACACAAATTGACCTATAACTCGAACTGGTGAGCACCTGTGCAAGAAACAACCTCAAATTCGGAAAATTCAGATCTTCTCGGTTCCGATGGTATATTGGAGTGCCCAATTTGGTTAAAAATTGCCCCAGATATTGCCTTTTGAAAATCTCAGTCTTGTTCATGACTTCCATGTAGTTTTGCAAAAATTTCAACTTTTATATAGTTTCAAACTATATGATAAGTGAAAATTTATTTTAAAAACTACCCCACGTGATCTTTTAGAAAAAAAAAATTTAAATTTTTTTTTTTTTTAACCTTTGAAAATTCCACCATATGTTTCACTCGGGTCAAACTTGGTTTGACCATATCGCCATGTGTCACGTGCTGATTCGCTGATTTGACTCTTGCCGGATTCTTGAGTTTTCCGGCAACCTCGCTATATCGCTAGCCGGATTTTTTGAGATTTTCCGGCAAGCGACATAGCGACCTGCCGGATTTTTGACTTTTCCGGTCGGATTAAACTGCTGACGTCATCATTTGGGCATGCATTTTTATTTAAAATTTATTATGTCATTGCCTAACTGGCCAACTGGACCCACCTACACATGCACTGGCTTCAAAAGCCACTGTCTTATTGACACTAAGCATTGGACTGCAAATGTATTTAAACATTATTATAACTCCCCACAGCTCCAATGTGGGACAAATGAAACTTAATGAATATTAGATCAACACACCTGTAGATGCTCTTCTTGTGCTATGGCTTTGCATATCTGCTGTGTAGAGCATTTCATTGCCCATTGTGAATGTTTATTTCAAAACCTGGGTGTTAACTTGCTGTCCCATATGAAGTTCTTCACCTGCAAAACATGGATCTCTCTTCTTTGGTCATTTTTGCCATGAATCTGCAGACTCCCCATAGTGCTGGTCGTTTTTAAGCTCATGGGCACTTAAAATCAAGCTCCCCCCTTCTAAAAAACGTGATACTGTTGCTGGAGGAAGCCATGGGCTTCAAAAACGTGGATACATGCTTCCTTGAGCTTTGTTTCACTAGCAAATCTGTACATTTTATTAAAAACGTGGACTGCTCCTTCCTCTAGCTGCATTTTGTTTATTTATGGATGTCTCCTTTTCATGAGCAACTTTGTTCTGTAGGAGTGTAGATGTGGAAGTGTTGCCATTTCATTATTTCAGCTGTTCCTTGTCATTAGACATGCTCTATGTTGCATATTATCTGCTTGGTTTCTCTTGGCTCCATCAAAAAAATATTGGCATCTTAGTATGATTTTGTTGTTTGAGTTCTATTCTTGAATGTTGAACTGGGAGATCCTTCAATCTGAGATCCCCTTTACCTCACCTCCATATGACCCGGATATTTATTTTATTGTCTTCAACAGAAGTATAAAATTGTTTTCTCTTTTGTCCGGTCATTGTGGGCAATAACATAATTGTTTTTTCTTATTTCTTTACCTCTCCATTATGCGTAGGATCCCTTTGCAATGTGAGCTTTCTCCTTATTCCTTTTAGACAATATGATAAACATATGAAATGCATTTCAGTGATTAACATTATTACAATCTCTCCTCTGAGATATCTTTAAGTTCCCTTGAGCTTTATCAATCCTAGTAGATTGAGCCGGGCCTCAAGTGGGTCCGGCTAAAAAATTTCGTTTCCAAACAATTGATTCGGCCAATTGATCCCATGACTCCATTGCAATGACTGGAATTAAAAAATCACAAGAACATTACTTTAAAACTCCTTTTTAAATCATTTCCGCACCATTGTGAAAATTGTGTCAGGAGGCCTGCCAGGTGGCTGTAAAAGCTAACTTAATCAAGTAACCAGGTTGTAAAAATTGGCATGAGTGTTCAATCCTGTATACTTTACCACACTGCAAATTTTTAGCCCATGACGAATTTCCAGTCAAAAGATTTTAATTGCCGAACATCCATACTTCAAATATCCTGCAGGCAGACAATGTTAAAAAACATAAACTGGGCTCGGATTCGGCATCATAAACTAGGTTATTGATCACTTGGGCTTCTGAAAATTGGGATATAGGTTCTTTGCCATGAGGAGAATGGAATTCTATAGTTTGGGCTCTTGACGAATCACCGGGCACATTTGGCGAATTTCCGAAAATAGGCACTTGGAAATTTTAACTGGCAAATGTGTCAAAAAGTGATTTTTGGCAAATGTACGAACATAAGAAAGTATGCAAATGGATTCATCATGACTTAAGAATTGGCATACTTCAAGGATTTCTAGGACACAACATAATGGTACAATCCATTTAGGCTAGCCAATCACAGGATCAAAGTTATAACATGCCGAACAGGGGTACGGATCAATCTGGATACCTTAGCCGTAACAAAACAATGCAAACTGGGTTTTTGATCATGTTAGCAAACTGATCAAATGGATTTGACATGATCTCAAAATTGGAATGTATGAAGTTTCTTACCCCTAGAACACAATGCAAAAAGAATTTTTTCATTTGGGTCAACTGGGTCAAAGATATGATTGGTCGAACAGGGCTTCCCAGAATTGTGAACAACTAGTTAAATGCACAAAGCAATGAATGACCAACTTTGTGGGGTGCAAAACCTAGTCAAACGGATTCAAAATGACTTGAAAATTGAAACATAGGTTCTCTATTATGGACACTAAACATCCCCAAAGTGACTAGTCATGACACAGTCCTGGGTAAAAGATATTCAGATGCAAACTGGGCCTCTGATCGCTATTTGACACTTGGGCAGAATTGCAAATTTTGACACTAGCTCAAAATGGGACTTCACAGAATGGTTCGAAATGTCAGTTTAACTTCATAGAACACATAGATGCACTAAATGAAAGGTGTTAGAAACATTAAACACCTCTTAGGCCTCAGACTAACAACCGGGTACAATCTCATTTAAAAGCATTTATAGGGCTAATTTTTCTCAACAGGGTTCAAAATTGACCATGCAAATTTTAGTGCCAACAGTACTCATAAGATAAAGTATAATGCTTAGTTAAGTGTTTTGGACACTCATGTCAAAGGGGGAGATTGTTGGTCTTAGAATTTTTTTGACAATTGAGTGTCAACATACTTAACCAATTTTCATATAGAAGCTAAGTACACTATATATGCCTAGCCAAAATTCCATTAGGTGCCAAGCATGATACATGTTTTGAGCGACTTTAGGTCTCAAGTGAAACATATGTGCTGAGTCACAGTTGATGCCGAGCAAGATAGAATGCTATATGTGTCGAGTAAGACAAAATGCTATATGTGTCAAGCACTAGTAATCCAATATGTGTCGAGTAACATAGAATTAGCATATGAGTTTTTGCCTTCACAAACTTAGATGCAAACCATTTTTGGATGAATCACAAAGGATCTAAAAGATAAGTTCAAATCTTTTCTTTTACCTATGCAATCAACATGCAACCAATAAGAAAAGTGGACATTGCATGCAACCAATAGGATAAATCTAAGGATTTGAGCGGGAAATAAAGATTTAATACGGATCGTAGATTCATACCTAACCCTAAGTCTTCAAAATCTTTAAAAGGAGGACAAAACTCCATTGTATGCATGGCTGAATGAAGTGTATGGGTGAACTATAGAGAAATTCATAAGGATTAAAGACTTAGTGATTAGATCAACAATTTCATATTTAGTTAGTCAGAATAGAGCAAGGGCATCGAATAGATCTCAGAGGATCAAGATCAAAGAGAGTAGATCAAGTGCCTAATTCTAGCAATCAATGATTGTAAGCTATCAGGTTTATTTATCTAATACTCTCTAGCAATTGTATTAGAAGGAAAATCCTATGTTGATAGGTTAGCTTAATAGCTAGGTTGTAGAACCTTTGACATGGTGATAAAATCCTTTAACATGGTGAAACTTCATGTAAAGTGTTCATAAATTCTTTGAATAGGTCACTATTGATACAGTATAAAGCCTTTAATAGGGGAGGCCTTTAACAGGGTAGACCATTAGAAGTGGTCAAACATTACAGCTGCAGTGATATTTTGTGGGTATCATCCCCACCCCAGTTTTACCTTGTCATTTTGGAGGGTTTTTGGGTTACCAAATTTGGTGTTATGTGTTTTGATGCATGTGTTTACTTTATGCTCAATTGATATGTTTACATGCATGCAATTAATTTTTAGTTAAAAGTTTTTAAAGTTAAAGTGTGATACTTCTGATTCACCCCCCCCTCAGAAGTATTCTTCCCGTTTGATTATTCCAATAGTGATCATGCGAATCGCTCAATCATGACTTAAAATATCATAAGGTATAACATGAAATAAATAATATGGCCAACATTAAATCATTTTGTAAGTAACCTAGGTCACTGTTAAAATAGACCATTATTTGAATTTGATTTTTTGGCTCGAGGGCAACTTTGGGCTAACAAATACCTTAATGGAAGCCAATATTTGCACCAATTCCTTCCCAAAACAATATACCATAGAATTCTAATAGTAGCAAGGGTTAAATTTTGAGGAGAGTGGAGTTCTCTTATCTTCAAGTCATGTGGAATCCATGTCCACCTTTGTCTTGAAGAAACAATAGCTATCTAACATCTCGAGAGGAGTATTGCTCCCAGTCTACAAAGGATTATTTTTTGACTAAACATACTTTACTATCTCTAGTAGGGTTGCTTAGGATAGAAACCCAATTTAGAAATATCCATCTAGTGTGTTGAACTTCTAGTCTCATGAGCAGAGGGACTATCATTTCATTATTCCTATAAGGCTTAGCTTGATGTTCCATACTTATTTCATTATGCATCCAAGACATTACTGCTCTCAACTACACATCCCCTATATACAAGAGTGAGTTCCACTCTATGTCATTAGGTACTACCAAATTATGGAGATAGAATTCACATAGTAAGTTATTTAAAGGTATTGTAATAGATTGGAATGCATCATAAAACTTATGTGGAGTTGAAATAGAGAGATTAAGCCCTTCCATAATTTTGGTCAATTTGAAATTTACAAGTTGTTCATTGAGAAACAATGCATACATCGATGATGGTGATCTACATTCCATCCATTCAAGAATCAATCCTATAACTTGTTCAATCCTCCTTTTTAAAACTTCACTTTGGTTTGAGCTTTATTTCAATTGATAGCTTTGTTCATTAATGACGTTTCTCAAAATTTCCCTTTCCAACTTCCATTGATCTCTTTCCCATAACAATTGTTGGAACAAATTAATCCCTTCAGACAAAGCTGTAGATAGATTGGGTGGTGGCAATGGTTCTTGGTTAAAAATTATCTATCCATGTAGATGTCAAATGAGGAATTTTGTTGACACTTTGTGGTGTAGAGAATTATCCTTTGCTTATGACAATTGTTGTCACCACATTCTCTTCCTCACTAGATTCAGTTGCTATTGTCTCCAGTGTATCCAGTCCATCCTGATTGAGCTTTTCCATTACTCACTCAATAATTTATTGCCTAAATTTTGGATAGTCCTTAGAAGGAAGGTCTTTTGGATTCTCATCAGTTTCCTACACAATAGGGATTTCTTCAATTTCCTTATATTCTTCAAGCTCATTAGACTCCTTATCACTATCATCAAGCACATAGTTAACATTAAGTTCAACTTCAGGTTGTGAACTTTGATTATTGCACTCATTATCAGTGGCTAAATCTTGCTACATTTTTTCCTCCAAAGAGGATTCCTTCTCAAAATTAGAAGACTCTAGGTCAACCATTGGAATAGGGGTTTAAGTAACCCTACTTCCTTCATAAAACCTTGCACTATGCCTCATAGGAGGTGTAGATAGGCATGAAAGATTCTTTCATTTCCTCTTACTTGCAGACATTTCTATAGTAGGTGCTTAAGGAGGTTTTTTTGAAGCTTCCTCTTCTTGCGAGTGTAGCGTTTCATTACCATTACTTTCACCATTAGATTTTTATTCTAATTCGTCTTCTTCAGGTTCCACAACTTTACCTTTTCTTTCCTTAATAGTATACCTAGTCTTAACAGATGATGGGGTCTTGGAAGCACTAGCAACTTCTCCATTTTTGCTTTTCTTTTTGCTAGAAACAAAGGTATCAACTTTATAAATCCTCTTCTTAGTTGATCTAGGACTGGAGGGAGAGGCATTAAGAATGTTTTCAGTCTTAGGAACAACCTTATAAAAACTATTCAATGTCCTTTCCCTTCATCCAACCCCTTGGCCTCTAGGGCCAACCAATCTAGGCTCTACCTCATTTAACTACAAAAAATCTTCTCATATCCCAACTAATTCTTCATTCAAATTCTCTTTCCACAACTAATTTTATCAAGAAATGATGGCAGATAGATTGATCCTTTCCTTATTATACTAAAGAAGCTTGCTTCTTAACAATGTTAAACATGAAATGGGGAAGATTTACTTATTTGCAATCATGCCATAGATGAGCCAGAATCTTGAAATGTAGGGAATGTAGGTATTTGTAACAACCTTCATAAGTGAAGTATTGAATGATAAATGTTGTTGGCTAGATAAAATCTAAAGGCAATGATAATTTGGAGGTACCCTAGTTCTTGTCAATGTCTAGCAAAGGATCACAATGCACACTTAACTATGTCCTATCTATTCATAGGTCAAAATCTTTTGCAATATTATAGCACTGAATAGAGAAAATGACATATTGTTACTTTGTTCTTCATTAAGATTTTTAATGCACACAATCTCATGATATCCTTCCTTACATCTAGTCTCATAATTTTTCACTCATGTACAAGTCTATTACCCTGAACATGTTGCCAATTATCATTAAAATTTATGCTCAAATTTAATGTCCTTAACTCCCTTAATGATGCAATCATAGAAGGAAATGTCATCAATATGTGATTATAGTAATCTCATAAGACAATAACTCTTAAAGTTTACATGCGATTTGAAATTTTGAAAAATGAATATTTCCCCCAAACTAAGTATAGGCATGGGTTCCACCAGCCTAGGATATGCAAGAGTGATAAAGTTAAACAACATGAATTTCTAATAAAGAGTGAGTAAAATAAAATATATACAAGAGTATGTGGCACATACCTAGTAGGCTTTATAGGAAAGTGTTATGAAAAAGATCATCAGAAATGATGGAGTAATGGGATGGGGTGGAAGGATGGAAAAGAGAGAGGGTGAAATGAAATATAAGGTGAAGAAAGTACTTTCAATAAAAAAGTTTTTATTATGAAAATCTTGAATGAAATCAAGAATTGGCAGCAATCAAGGTAGAAGACTTAGATTGCTCTACTGCAGGAATGAGTATATCTTTGCTGTGTTGAAACTACTGTAGGAACTCCTTGCAATTGATTGGTTTATGATAAAGCTTGAGGTGATGCCCATTGACAAGAAACTTGAATAAAAAAGGATAAATAGTAGACAACTATACTGCTCCATTTGGAAATACAACAACAATTTCATACGGTCCTAACCATCAAGTTTTAAAATTTACATACTTGGAATCATAAAGAAGGGCCCAATCTTCTACAAAAAAACATTTTATCTTTGATAAACTAATCATGCCATTATTTCCATTGATACTGGATGAGTTTGGTGTTGTTTAATGTAGATTTGTGCCATTCATCAATACCATTTAAACTCAGGATTTGGTCTTTTTGTGCAATAGTGAGTTCTATACTGAGCTCCAAAGTGGTCCTCAATGTTTTATATTTAAATTCTACAAGCATCACAACTGACATACCATAGACAAGCTCAAAAGGAGTAAAACCTATTGTAGATTTCTAGGTGGTTCTATAAGCCCAAAGAGCTTCAGGAAGGCATGTGGCCCAATTCTTTCTATGGAGTGCTACGATTTTGGTGAGACTAGCTTCCAGCTCCCTATTGGTAACTTCTACTTGGCCATTATCTTGTAGGTGGTAAGGTGATGACTTACCATGCCAAATAGTATTTTATTCTATTAGAGCAATTATTATATTATATGTAAATTGAGGTCTTTGATCATATGTCAACTCCTTGGGGACTCCAAACTATGTAAAAATGGATTCATACAAGGAGTTTGCAAAATTGTTATCCCTTAGGTGTTTTATTGGTTTGGCCTTGACCCACTTAGTTACATAATCAGTGCAAACTAAGATATATGATTTACCTTGTGAAGAGGGTTTAATAGAGCCTACAAAGTCAATCCCCCACTTATCAAAGAGTGCTACAATTACTTGAGGCTATAGGGGTATTTCATCTAATTTAGTGGGTATTCCCATGTGTTGACACTTATTACATTTCTTGGTGTATCTAGCTACATCTTTGTGTAAACTTGGCTAATAGTACATGATTGTCAATATTTTAAAGGCAATCCTTTTGGCTACAAAATAACCTCTACAAGAATCATCATGGCATTCCCTCAAGATATCATATGTTTCATCTTCCCTTATGTACTAACATATTACTTGATTAGGCCTAGTATAAGACATAAATCCAACAATCCAAGAATAGTTAAAGCTCTTTTTAGAGGATAACTTCCTTTCTTTGACAGAGAAGTGAGTTGGTATCTTTCTTGTGGTTAGATAATTTGCAATATCTACATACCATGGATTTTGGGTTGATAACAAGAAAATATGTTCATCTTGAAAAATGTCATCAATGATTGTAGGATCATCAAGGGCATGCAACCAAGAGAGAAAGTTAGCTACAACATTGCCCTTGCTAGGTCTATCTATTACGGTGATATTAAATTCTTGCATAAGTAACAACCAACAAGCCATTCTTCTTAATATTGTAGGCTTATTCATTAGATACTTTATAGTAGAGTGATCAACATGAAAAAGTATTTCATATCCAGTAATAGAGTGCCTAAGTTTATTTAGTACACAAATAACTACAAGTGGCTCTTTTTCAATGACTATGTAGTTAAACTTTGCACCTTATAGATTTTTACTAATGAAATAAATAACATGTTCAACTGAGTCTACCTTTTGTCCTAGCACAACACCTATAACATAGTGTGAGGTATCTCTATGGATGTGGAAAGGTAGTCCCCAATAGGGCCCTCTCAAAACTAGTGCTATGGTGAGAACTACTTTAAGCTATAGGAAAGATGTAGCACACTCAAAGTCCTAGGTAAATTCAAAATCCTTTTTAACAAGTTATAAAGGGGTGCTTCAAGTTGGCTAAAATTCTAGATTAATCTTCTATAATATCCAGCATGTCCTAGGAAACTATGGACATCCTTTTTCTTCTCTGGTGTAGGAAAGGTACTAATGACTTCAATCTTGGCAAGATCTACTTGGATGCCTTTGGATGAAATGAAATGACCTATTACTAATCCTTCTTCCATCATCATAACATTTTTTTCACTATTTAGGGAAAGGTTATAGTCTTGGAATCTCTTGAGTACCATCTCTAAGTTGGCTTTTGCCTCCTCAAAAGTAGTCCCATAAATAGAAAGACCATCCATGTAGATCTCCATATAGTCAACAAATATATCCGAAAGGATACTTATAAAAACTCATTGTAATGTAGCTAGGGCATTACATAGGCCAGAGGGAAAGATTCATTAGGCAAAGGTACCTCATGGGCATGTGAAAGTTATTTTTCCTTGACCTTCTGGAGCTATTTGTATCTGATTGTAACCACTAACCATCCAGAAAAGATAAATATTTTTTGCTAGCTAGGTTGTCAAGAACTTGATCTATAAATGGTAAGGGAAAGTGGTCTTTCTTAGTGGCTAAATTGAGCTCCCTATAATCTACACAAAATCTCCATTTTCCTCCCTTCTTTGGTATAATAACTATGGGTGAAACCCATTGGCTAGTAGAGATGGGATGGGTAAAAACAATACTTAATAATTTATGCAGTTCATTCTTAACTATATCTTTCAAAATATGGTTAACTCTCCTCTGAGGCTATCAAAAAGGTTTGAAATTAGGACTGATGTAAATATTATGAGTACAAAGCATAGGGTCTAGTCCTTTCATATCCATGTAGTCCCAAGAAAATTCTTTTTGATTTTCTTGTAGTAGCAGCAACACAATCTTCTAATGGGAAGGTGATAACACATTATTTTCCATTCAACTCCTTTTTTGGACCAAATTTCATCTTAATAACCTTATTTTTCATCAATAATTGGGCAACAGGAGAAGAATCTATCTCATGAAATAATAAGGAGTGAAGTAATTGAGAAGCTTCTAAATACTAGGGTGTGTTCAAAGGTGGTAATATGGTTTCTAGGACACATTCCAATTAAGGATACACTTGAGGTCCTACTCCATATTCATTCATGATAATGGATGAAATTATCTCATCTTTTTCTTGAGAGGCTACAAATGATTCTCAACCTATCATCATTAGCTGATGGATGGAATTTACCTTTGGACTTTCATTACCCAAGTTTGACCAGATTACTTGGTCATCTAACAATAGTGGTTGAGCAAGGGAGTATAAAGCTAGGTTCTTAGTATGGATACCATTGGATATTATCATCTTTCTAGATCGACAAGGTATATAGGAATATGTAGTGGCCAACCATGGTTTCCCTATATTTAAAGAATATCCACCCATGTTAGCCTTTAGGGAAAGGACAACAAAGTCTATGAGATGTTCCCAAGAATTTAAGGTGACTATAAAATCTTCTATCATCTAATCCGGTTTGATAGTAGAACTATTAGCAAACTAAAGTATGGTTGGTGTTTCTCCAAGACCTATAATATGTAAAAGAGACAATTCCTCCTTTTTCATGACATTTATAGATGCTCCTAAGTCAACTAAAGTATTTTTAACTTGCATCCCATGGATGGTGACAATAACCGCATGACTCCTAGGGTTAGAATATTTAGGTACTACTAATTTTCCAACATTAAATTAGATAATTGTCCTAAGAAATGAATAGTTTTTAGATCCTTCTTCTTTCTTCTTTGCTACTTGATACATTATTCCTTGATAGCTTTAGTATAGGTAGGGACTTCCTTGATAGCATCAAGTAATGGTATTTTTATTGTCATTTTCTTAAGTTGATTGAGTAAATTAATTACTACATAATTTTCTATAGGATGGCCTTATTCAATAAACCTATGAGGAAATGGAGGTTATTTGGCTATAGGAGAGATTTGTTGATTGGAAAAACTACCTATTCAATTGGGGAATCCTCAACCTTAGTTATTATAGGATTTTAGCATGAAGGAAGAGTAGTGTCTGACCTTAAATGTATATCATTCAAAGAAATAACATAGCTTTATTGTCGTGCTGGCTATTTGGTATTGTTGGGATTAGGATTAGGCTAAATTAGTAGTTGAGTCTTCTTGGGAGGAGCATTAGTGGCTACCAAAGGAGGCATTAGAGCCTAATAATAAGGTGGTGGCATTAAGGCTTGATGACTAAGTTGGGTATTCCAATTTTGGTTTTTCTGCCAACCTTGCTGGGCTTGCTGCCAACATTATTGAGGTTGTTGGCAATTATTTTTTCCATTAAAACTAGTATTTTTCCATTCATTGTTACTATTTTAACTTTGAGGAGGATCTTGTGGCATACTTTTCCTTTAAGCCCATGGTCTTCATTGAAAAACGTACAACACCTCTCAATTTTCATCAATGACTTTAAACTCAGTAGGCATTGGTTGTGTCTCTAGGTTTGCAACAAACTTGCATCTATAGTGCTTTTTCTTTTCCCTATAGTGTGGAAATAACTTAGCTAACATGACATCAACTTCATCCTTCTTCCTTCTAGCCTGCATGGTATCCAACCGAGTGGCCACATCATTAATGATGTCTTGTTTGAAATATGACAAAAAATTGGATAGTTCAATCTTTGATACTCCTAAACTACCATTAGACTTATGTAATATGTCTCTAAGTCCCCTACCTTTATTCATAGTGGCCCTAAAATAGTTTAGACATATGCTTTGAATATCTATAGTGCCTCTCATGTTTGTAGTCTATACATTGTTATATTTTGATTCGAAAGATACTTGTACTCATGTCATTATTTCTACATTTGAGATGACCTAAGGGTCAGATGTTATACTTTGATTTTAGTATCATAGATGTTAGATTACTATGTTGTTCAATTTATCATATTTTCATGTTGATTCCATTTTGAGATGATAGTATGTTTTATGATGATATCTAGTTATCTAGCATTTGGATGTATCTCTGATTATGTTATATGTTAGATTTAATGCTATGGTGATTTACTTCATTCTTGCTTTGATTATGCTTTATGAGAATGTTAGTGATGTAAATGGATTATTTTAGTAGAATTGAATAAATGGTTAAATTAGGTACTTAATGCATTTATTTCTTTGGCTATGTTATTATATGCTATTTCTCTTGATCATGTGTTTTAGTGTGTAGGATTTATATCCCTGGCAGTGGCACATGAAGTTAGTGATTCAACTATACATATTTTTCCAATTTTATCCATGTATGGTCAACATATCTTATTTGAATTTATAAATTAAACTTTCTAGTGATTTAATAAATCTAGTATCATTTGCATTATGTGATTAGAATAGTGAATATGTCTATGCATTTTAGAGTTTTTCATTGACACAAAGTTTGTTAAGAAAATTTTGTGATTTTTGTTTGTAGGCTTTAATTGATTTGATTTTTAATTTCTAACAACTTTTCCATAGATAAATTTCAATTACTTGAAATAGCTTATTTTTGATTGGGTTGATTTGGGGTTTAACTAGGTTGGCTAGTTATTTACCCTAATCAATTATTCACTCTAAAAGTTAATAGGTATTGAAAGAGGAAATTAAATCATTAGTTCTCACATTTGGAAATTGAGAATTTGAGAGCTTTTTCCAAAATCCTCTTGTAGAGGATTACATTTTTTTTTTTGTGAGAGCTATAGACATGGGATCTTCTTGAGGTCAGTCTTGTTGGATCTAGCTTAGGAAGACCTTATTGTGCTGTGATTTTTGGTAGCTTCTATAGGTTATTTATTTTATTGTGTTGTTTCCTATTTCATCTCCTTTTGTTTTCAAATAGGGCTCTTCCATTTTCATGCTTCATCTCAGTTACTACTTCTATTTTTGGTAGCTATTTGTTAGGAGGTTGAGAACTAGTGTTCCCTTCCATTTTTATTTGCTAGTTCTACCTAGTTGGTTAGGTATGAATTTTTTCCCAATTTTTGGGATGAGGGTTTGGGGTTTTGCACCATTATGCTAGTTATTTTTGCATACAGTGTCTGAACCCAAATTTTATTTGGACTTTTGTGGCTTTTGTGTCCTTAGACCAAATGGGTTTTATTTTTGAAGTTTTTTCAATTTTGGGATTTTTACCTCATTTTTCATGCCACCTAGTTTTATTAGGTTTTCTTGGCATGATATTGGTCATGGACCTAGATCATCCATTGAGATACCAATTAGATTATTGTTGCACTTTCTTGTTGCATTATGATGTGTGCCAAATCCATCCTCCCAAGTCTATTTTTAGTTGAGTGTATTTTTGCACCATGTTCTCATCCAGTCCTTGTGTTATGATCTTTGTGATGGTGGTGTGCCACACACAAGCATGCGTGCATGCATTTGTCAGGTGAGTTGCGAGGCCTAATCTTCCATGGTATTTTTTAGAGTTATGATCATTTGGGGTTGGGTTAGTAGAGGAAGTTTTAAGTAAGTGATAACTAAAGAAACATTGGGTGGTAATAAAAATTAAGATAATAAAATTCTTAGTGTAAGAGCCTTCCATTAGGAGTTGAGCTGCATGATTTGAGCTTGGGATTTCTGATGCCAAGTGACTCTTTATGATGTTAGCATCTACATAGTAACCAATTGAGTGTCTGACTAAGACCTATAGTACTTACATTATGTCATGATGTTGGTTGCAGTCATTATTACTATCTAGCATGAGTGTTAGCCATGGATGTCTATTTTATGTGCATTTTTGCTTGGATCATTATCTCCATCAGTATGATAGGAGTGGACCTATGGGTTTTATGTGGTTGGGAGGCATAGCTACCTATACCACTACTGGGGACCAATGTAAAAGATGGTCTTTTGCTAGTGCAACCATTATTGGATGTTCTCACTTGATACTTTAGGTTCTAGACTATGCTTTCTTGTGATTTATGCTTTCATTTGGATGCTTAGATATCATGTTTAGATGATGTTAGTTATTTGACACATTTCCTTATTATGATATTTAGCATATGATTAGATGATGTTATTTTGCTTACTTGGAGTATCTATTGCTTACTAGTTAGCATGGTAGATTTCCTATTCTTATGATGTTATTATACTTTAGTAGTGACATCCTCATAAGACAACTCTGACTATCTAGTTGGAACTTTGGGATGTTATGTGTAGGGGATGGCTAGGACCTTCAAGGTCTCATGATGTTATTATGGTTGGGAGGAACCGCACACTTAGTTTGTTGTTTTAGTCCAATGTGATGTTTCTTTCTATTCTTTTTCTTCACTGTTATGTTTAGATGATTAGATTTAGTTCCATCTTTTAGTTATTATGATTCAAGTTTCTGTACGTCAATTATGGATCTAGTACTCCTTGGTGTGGAGAAATCATCTTTTCTATCTTTTTATTCCTTGTTTGTCTAGTGTGTTGTTATGGTTCCTTGTGCGAGATTGTACTTCCTCATGTAAGATTGTGGAAGTTTCACATAGGGCCTTGCATTTCTTTGCGTGGCTCCTAGTACTTCCTCATGCAAACCTCTACACTAGTGCAATGCTTTTTGGGTACTAGAACTAGTACTTCCTCATGTGAATGGGTGTTTTCTCATGTGGTTCAGTGCACTTTCTCACACGAAGAGGTACTTCCTCACGTAAGACTGTGAGTTGAAAATTCTCTTACATGAAAAATAGGGGGCATCCTCACTTTTTTTTTGGAGAATAAAATTTTGAAATTTGAGTACCCTTTATGAATGCTAGTGTTTCCTTTCTTCGATAGATTAGAGATTTTGAGTTTTGATGTCATCTTTGGTTTTTGTCCTTCAGTTTGGTCATGTCAGTTTGGTAGTGGCATTAGAGATCCATTGGTGTTTGGATGTTTGATTATTCTTCCATTTTGATCTTTGTGATTCTTGTATGTTGTATGTCATGTACACCCATATTTGTTTAATTTTTTAATTTATCTTGGCTTATATTTATCCTTGTTCCAAGGATCTTTAGGTGGGGCATTGAAATACTAGTCTAGTTTTTCTGAGTGATATCTCCTCTTGCCATTAGATCTAGAGCTTCAATGCTTCCATCATTTAATCCTCTCAGAAAAAGGCGTTTCTTTGATTCTTCAATCAGTTGATGCTGTGTATTATGCTATAGGTTGAACATGAATCATGAAACATAGTCTTCCAAGGTTTCATCATCCTTTTGGGACATTTTGAAAAATGTCATCCCCTTTCAAATCTCAACCCCTACAATATTCTTTGTACTTTGTGAGAACAAGTTACTTATTGCAATCCAATCTAGTATAATGTTGACACTCAACCCCATGAACCATCTTAGAGTAGCTTCCTTTAGGGTAGATGGAAACAACTTTAGCTTGTGAGAATTAGTTGTATAGTCATAACTTTTGCAAAGGATATCAAACTCAAAGAGGAAGGTTTCAAGATCTTTAGTAATTAGGCCATAGAACTTAGGGAGTGCAGTAGAAGGTATGTTCTTCAAGTTTTAATTACCTTGCTAAGGAGGGATAGGAAAGTGAAATGTAGGTTGAGGCTAAGGCTGAGCCATTCTTGGAAGAGGACATAGCATTGGTGGTTGATAGGTAATAAGGGCAAGTAGATTATCTTGGTATTCGAGTTTAGCAAAGAGATCATTGAAATGAATGGATTCATTAGAGGATGAGGGTATTCATTCTTGAGCAACAACGAATGGATTTTTAAAAGGTTCTTCTTCTTCATTCTTGCTATGAGGTTCTTCAAGCTTAGGATTAAAAATGTCTTCTTGAATATTATAGGGAAGAGATTTTCCAAGGAGGTCTCTTCTTCTATGCATGAAAAATAATGCAAAATTTAAACTAACATAATTACTTCAGGGTTGAACTAGATTAAAATTTCCCTAAAAGTGGCACCAAAAATGTTTGGTCAGGTTAATACCTTAATAACAAAGGATTGGACATCCTTTCACAGTAATTCCATGGTTAGACAACATCATGTTTTTTACTAAAAATAGTAGACTAACTTCATTTAATTTGTCAAGTCAGGAGCATAAACTTGAGGATGATTGCAAAGTGTATGTTCTAATTCTCCTTGAAGTTATTACAACTAAAGTGAAGGAAATGCTGAAGGGAACCTACACTAAAAATCAAACAAGAACTTAACTCAACTCTTTAAAATAATGCTGCAATAGTAAACCTATCTATTACCCTATGCTACAAGAATAGTTCACCAATTCTATTATCAATGGCTATAGGAGCAAAAAAATTCTATCTTGTGAGGAAACAAATAGGAAAATGAAATCTATTCTAATGGAATAGTTCACTCACCAAGTGCCCCCCCTTGAATGAGTGAACAAAAAAGACAATCAAGATAAAAGAAATAAACTTGAACTATTCATTCTACTCATTCATGGTGTGGTGAAAGATCACACTTATAAATAATATAACACTTTGTTGCTACAAAAATAAACTTCCTATTCTTCTCAAAAACCACACTTAAAGCTACAATAATCATTATTTAAAGGAAACTACAACTACTTCCTAACTCTATGATCGCTCTATTAATGAGGATCAATACAAACTCATAAAGTTTGAAAAAGAATCAACGTTAGTCAAGATTAAATCCTCTAGGAATATAGAAAGTTGTGGAAGCTACATTCCTGTCTTGTTCCAATAGAAAGCATATAATGACTTGATCCACTCATGATGATTCAACAATTAGTTTGGCTTTGAATTTAATACTGAGGTGTTGACCCTTGAATATTTGGGGTAAGTACTTGAAAAAAATTCAATACACACACAAATTCTACATAAATAAATTTATTTCATCACCAATATTAGGAAATGTTTAAAGTTCAAATTAACACTCTTGTAGATCTTATAGCTACAAGAGAAAAACTAACCAAGGCATAGCATAAATGAGGAAACATTTATCAACATGCAACATTACTTCATTATACCATTTTTGTACATAGACTCAAGCAATTATAGAATATTTTAACTATCCATACTTCTACTTCATGTCTTAATATATGTATAACATATACATAAAAACATAATTTCATCTACTTAAAACCATATAGTCATGACTGTTTCTGCACAATAACTACTTAAAAACAAGATAAAAATATCTTAAAATAATGGCCTTTTAAAGGCCCATCAATGACTAATAGAAAAATGACAAGATAATGAGAATATTCAGAGAATTTAGTTAATAAAACAAGTGCAAAGGGGCTCAATTTATAGGATTCGAGAGCCAAAATGAAAAATTGGAAGGAAAGTGTACAATTGGAAACCATCATAGTTAAATTACAAAAATTAGAAAATTGCCAGGAATAAAATACTTAAATTAGAAAATATGTCATGAAATGGAACATTATGACAAATTGTAAGAGATGTGAATAGAAATATGATTTTTTTTCCGTTAGAAGAAGTAAAAAATGATAGGGAATTTAATGAAATTCAATGATAAGCACTTTGAATTTTATTTGTAATTCATTTCAAATTATATCCTTTTCATGTTTTTTTGTTAATCTAAATGATTATGTAAAGGCCTAATATGAATCAAGAGAATTGAAATTATCATAGGAAGATTTTGATAAGTATGAGATTTTGAATAAGTATTGATTTTATTTTCAAAAAGTTGAAAGATAGATATGTTGTAGTGTGTCATATCTTGTGAGTAATTGGCCCCAATGGATAAATCACTAATCCTATGATGCAGGAGCATCCTAAGTTGCACTTCTATCCTACATGTTTTTAGTTCTTTCCTAGATTTTTTGAGTTGCAATGTCTTGCATTATGATCTTTTAGTAGTAGTTGAGCATTGGAGACACACTGGGGAACCTTGTCCTATGTGCACAAAGAGATTGGAGTTATCATGTTAAGGTTTGAGTCATTTTTACCTTGCTGCTAGAACTATGTTTTTTTAGTTTCTGGGTGCCTGTTGTAGGCCATGTAACTAATCTTGTGCAATGAGTTAGAGGCTAAAAATTTTAGGAACTGAAGAGGACCTAGAGCACTCTTATTTCAAAGGAACAAGTCCTAATTTCTTATAAGTTGGGAGATATAAAAATTCTCCTGGAGTATCAATTTATGACACTTTGCACAATAGGTTTTTGTACATGACTTTTGGAATGGATGAGCACTTATCCTTGGTGAATCATCCATTGTTCCTTTAAGGGGTTGTAGTGGACCTAAATTAATACCTATAGTTTAAAGCATAAGTTCTAGTTCAATCAGGGCTAGGAGATATCATGATTTTTCTCGACATCAATTTTTGGACATTTAATTTCTGTTGGAGGTCGACTTGTGGCTCTTCAAGTATTTAATGTTTGGTTTTCGCATTCTAGGCCAACTTGTGGCTTATATTGGTATAGTAGGGGATATTGGGTAGAGTCTTAAGATAATTTTTGGTAGAGGATGATAGAAGGAGGAGGGAAATCTAAACTTGAAGCTGGATCTTGGATTTGAATGTATTTTGTATCTAGCCGTAACCCATAAGGCCTTATAGTTGGGCATGTATGATGATATTTTCATGAATCAATAAAGAATATTATGTTAGAAATGTTTTAAATTGGGGGCGGGGGGGGGGTGAATCAATTATTCAAGGTCTAAATATCGAATTCAAAACTTTTATCAATTAAAGTGTGCCCATCAAACTTGTCATTCATCCAAGCTTTAACTTTCCTATTTAGCAAGTTACTATAAATCAATATGCAAGCATAACACATAAAGAATCAAAACATAACATAGTGCTTTACATGGAAACCCAATTTGGAAAAAACCACTAGTAATATGCTACTCAATTCTCACTTTTTTGGAGTGATGCCCTGTGAAAGGCCTACCCTGTTTAAGGCTACAACACATTGTTAAATGTGACCTTCTTAAAGGATTTAACCACCCTGTTAGAAGTGGTCCTAGTTAGAGGATTTTAGAACATTCACTTGGAATGCCACCCTATTAAAGGATCTACAAGTGGCTATTAAACCAACCTAAGTCCATAGGATTTTCCTTTACCCTAATTGATACAATTACTAGAAAGTAACAATAAGGGTTTTTGACCTGATTGTAGCATACAACTTAACTTGCGGATTTTAGATCACTCTTTAGCTCTTCACATTGCCTAGCTTTCAATCTTTGCTGCTCTAAAAACTTGCCCTCCTTTCAAGCTTTGGCTTCTTGAATCTTTATGCTCAATGTACTAATGTAGTCATCTCTCTCTGACCACTTATCAAAGTAGAGTCTCTATGCTTTGTTCTTCTTTCTCCTAGATGTCTTCACCTTTGACACCCTTCAACCACTTCACAGTTTGGTACTCTAGTAGCTCTTGCTTCTTGGTCTGTGACTCCTTAAATAGAAGTTTGGAATTTCTTTTCTTGCTAAATTCTTCCATCCTTTAAGTTTGGTTTGAATGGATTAGGTAGGATTCATTGAATCTAACTCACATTTTGTTTCTTTTAGAAACATCATGAAGAATCCTTTTGAATTTGGTCAAAAATGGTTTACATAGAATTCTATGCCACCAGCTCATCATCCTTATCCTCCAACTAATTCACAAAATTCTAGGTAACAACTCTGTTGGCTCAGATTTGGCAAATCTTTGACATTTTCAATAATGCATCAGCTCAACACTATTAAAATTCTAGTGCTCGACACATACTGTGTTACTTGACATCAACTACATTTTACTGATGCTCAACACCTACTATGGATTCACTCGATATTCACTAAGTTTTCCTATTTTCTCACCTTCTTCTATATCACTTGGCACTTGAACTTCACTCGACATACACTAGATTTTGCATTTCCTCGACTCCAACTAAAAATTTTCTCGACTTGAACTAGCTTGCTTGGCACTCACTAATGAACTTAGTTTAAGCTTTGCAATCAAACTTGTTCCATCTTACACTTCTAGTATTTCTAAGTGTGGCCAACCTCTATATCTTTGAGTATGTTATCAATACATCATTTAACCATTGTCTTAGTTGATCCTTGTACTTCATTACAATATCATAACTCAACCTTTCCCTTAGGTGCTCTTGTTACATCTTGTTGATTAAATCCTCTTCATCAATCAACTAAGTGATAGTACTTGGATCTTATAAGCAATTGTCATTCTAGCAAATAGCAGGTTTGTCATCAATGACAAAACAATGACTGAAAAAATTATTTATCAACCAACTTCCTTCTTTGCAATAATCTCCCTCTTTGATCTTCAATAATGATCTTTTCAATTAGATTTCCAACATATTATTCTCTCTCTCTCTCTCTCTCTCTCTCTCTCTCCATGGTGTTGTTCTCTTTTGTGTTTATTTTCATTGTGTTAAGTCTTGCATGGTGGTTTGGGTAGCTAAGTGTACCAATTGTCCTTAATTACTCCCAACATCCCTGCATTAGGTGGTATCAGAGCTCAAGGTTCATCCTTATGGTGATTGGATCATGTAGAGACCTAGTTTGGATTTGGTTGTAGGGTTGTAGATCTATGAATTTGACCTATAACTTGTAGAGGGTTATGATCTTGTAGGAACCTAATTTATAAAGATGGTTCATGGCAGAGGAAATTCCACTAATGCTATATTGGATGAATTGAGAAAAATTGTAGCTAGATTAGATGATGTGGAAACACACAAGATGAGAGGAGCACATATTGATGATGAAACAGTAGCACCAAATCATAATCCAAAACTTAAAGAATATCAAGATGAGGAAAGATTGTTGAGAGTATTATCTAGGACACATTTGAAGCCTACTATAGAATTTGTTCCTTATGATGGAAAATTGGATACCAATGTTGTGTCAGAAAGTTCTTTGAGTATGAAAACACTCATGATAATAAGAAGGTGAAGATTTTAGTTACTAGGTTGAAAGGTCATGCTTCATTATGGTGGGAGCATTTGCAAACTAATAGACAAAGGAGAAGAAAGAATAAGATTAGAATTTGGCCGAAGATGGTGAATATGGAAAAGAACAAATTCCTTCCTACTGATTACCAAGTTAGCTTGTTGAGAAAGATGCAAAACTTGAGACAAAAAGACATGACTATGAAAGAGTATATCGAGGAATTCTATAGATTGGACATCAGATCTAGACATGTGGATGATGATGTTGAAAAAATTGCAAGGTACATAAATGGATTGAGATTTGGAATTCTAGATGAAATAAGTTTTGTGAAGTTGGAAAGTGTGGAAGAAGTATATCAATATGCCTTGAAAGCTAAGGAGATCTTGAAAAAGAAGCATGAACAAAGACAAAGAGGTAGAGGTAGTATATTCTAGAGAGGCAGAGGTAGATCTTATGAAGAAGGTGGTAGATTTGATAGTTCTGTGCATGATAAAAGGAAATCCTAAATAGAAGAATGATGAGAAAGACAAGATTGAGTGGAAAAGTGGTAGTTCATATCAAGGGGGTACTGGATCTTACTAAGGAAGAGGTAATTATTATCCTAGAGGTGGTTTTCATGGTAATTGTTTTAGATGTGGTAAAGAAGGACATAGATCTTTTGAATGTAGATAATCTAAAAGTGGGCAGAATAATATAAATGTTGTGATTCAAGGAGACATTGAGAGTTCACCAAGTGGACCCGAGGTTGGAGAAAATATAATGGTGAGAAGAACCTTATGTAATAAGGGAAGTGGTGAGGAACCTATCCTTAGAAGAAATCTTTTCAAGACCATATATAAGATGGCTGGAAAATGCTGTAAGATGATCATTGATAGTGGAAGTTCAAAAAATTTGGCATCAAAAGAGATGGTTACAAAATTTTAGTTGCAAAGGTTGAAACATCCCAAACCTTATCATGTTTCATGGATCAAAGATGAACATAAGATATTAGTAAGTGAGAAATGTATTGGGAAGTTCAAGATTGCGCATTACTTTGATGAACTTTTGTGTGATATTATGCCTATGGATTGTTGTCATATTTTGTTGGGTAGACCTTGGTAATATGATAGATATGTTATGCATGATGGAAGATTGAATCAATATACTCTTTGGGTAAATGGGAAGAAACAAATATTGCTGCCTTTGATTGAAATTCAAATGAGGTCAGTTGTACTGCAATAAAACTTTGCATGGTTAATGGGAAGCAATTTGAAAAGGAAGTAAAGAAGAATCAAGTTTGTTTTCCTATAGATCCTAGAGGACCAAGTGTTAGTAGTGATGATTGAGTAACAAAAGTTGGTAATGATAGAGTGATACCAGATAGTGGTAGCCGAGTACCAAAAGAAATTGTAGAATTGCTGAATGAGTATAAAGATATTGTTGCTAAGGATATTCCTGATGGTTTACTACTAGTAATAAGTTTAAGTCATTGTATGGATTTGATTCTTTGTGCTAGTTTTCCAAACAAAGCACCATATAGATTGACACCTAGAGAGAATGAAGAACTTAATAGACAAGTGCATTAGTTGTTGTAGAAAGGTTTGATCAGAGAAAGTTTGAGTCCATTTGTTGTACCTACTATATTATCACCTAAAAAGAAAGGAGAAAGGAGAATGTGTATTGATTCTAGAGTGATTAACAAAATCATAGTGAAATATAGGTTTTTTATGCCAAGGATGGATGACATAATGGATTTCTTGAGTAGAGTAAAGTATTTTACCAAGATTGATTTGAAGAGTGGCTATCATTGGATCAGAATCAAAGAAGGTGATGGATGGAAGACTACTTTCAAGACAAAAGATGATTTGTATGAAGAATTGGTTATGCCTTTTAGTTTGACTAATGCACCTAGTACCTTCATGAGGTTGATGAATGAAGTTCTAAAAATATTCTTGGGTAAGTTTGTGATTGTTTATTTGGATAAAATTATAATATTTAGTAAGACTAAGGAAGAACATCTTGAGCATATTAGACAAGCATTGTAGAGGTTGAAAGTGGAAAAGTTGTTGATCATCTGAAAAAGTGTTCTTTTATGTAAGATGAGATTGTGTATTTGGGATTTGTGATTTCATCTAATGGTTTGAGGATGGATCCTAAGAATATTAAAGCAATTTTGGAGTGGCCTACACCTGAGAATGTGGGTGAGGTAAGATTATTTCATGGTTTGGCTAGTTTCTATAGAAAGTTAATAAGAAATTTTAGTTCTGTTTATAATGCTATGACTGAAATAATGAGGGGAGATAAAAAGGAATTCAAGTGGACACATTGAGTTGATAAGAGTTTTAAGAATTTGAAACAAAAGGTTTTTGAGTTACCTATTTTGACTTTACTTGATTTCAACAAAGTATTTCAAGTGGAATGTGATGCAAGTGGTAATGCAATAGGCACTATATTAAGTCAAGAAGATAAACCTATTGCTTTCTTTAGTGAAAAGTTGAATGATGCTAAAAGGAAGTATTCTATGTACGTTCAATAATTTTATGCTATTGTTCAAGCATTGAAGAAGTGGAGACATTATTTGATTCCTAAGGAGTTTGTGCTGCATATTGATCATAAAGGTTTACAATACTTGGGAAGTCAACATAAATTGAGTCAGAGACATATGAAGTGGGTTTATGTACTTACGAAATTTCATATTTTTCATTAAGCACAAGAGTGGAGTTACTAATAGAGTTGCTGATGCATTGAGTAGAAGACATTCTTTATTGACTGAAATGAAGGTTAAAGTTCTTGGTTTTGATGAAATGAAAGAGTTGTATGATGTTGATCCTAATTTTTTTGGGGCATGGAGAGAGTTCAAAGCACCAAATTTGATAGATCACATAAGTAAGTATGATGAGTATTTCAATCAAGAAGGTATGTTGTTCAAAGGTATTCAGTTGTGTATTCCTAAAAGTTCTGTGAGGTTGAATTTGATTAAGGAAAAGCATAGTGGTGGATTGGCTAGACATTTTGGAATTGATAAGACATTGAGTTTTTTGAAAGAGAAGTATTATTGGCCAAAAATGTATAAGGATGCTTAGAAATTTGTAAAGAGTTGTGGAGTTTGTCAAGTTGCAAAAGGAGTGAGTCAAAATACTGGTTTATATACACCTATTACTATTCCTGAGAAACCTTGGAGTGACATTAGTATGGATTTTATTCTTGGATTACCTAAGACAGTGAAGGGGTATGATTCTATATTCATTGTAGTGGATAGATTTTTTAAGATGGCTCATTTCATACCATGTAAGAAGACATCAGATGCTGAGCATGTTGCTGAAATTTTCTTTAAAGAGATTGCGAGATTGCATGGATTAACAAGAAGTATTATTTTTGATAGAGATAGTAAGTTTGTCAGTTATTTTTGGAAGACTTTGTGGAAGAAGATGGGTATTGAGTTGAAGTTTAGTTCTACATTCCATATATAGATGGATGGATAGATAGAGATTGTGAATAGAAGCTTGGGTAATTTGCTAAGATGTTTTGTTGAGAATAACCCAAGTAATTGGGAGATGGTATTGGCACAAGTTGAATTTACATATAATAATTTTGTGAATAGGAGTATAGGGAAGACACATTTTGAGATTGTTACTAGAATGAAGCCTAGAGGAGTATAATATTTGAGGAGTGTTGCTAGTGAAGAGAAGAGAAGTGCCGCAGGAGAAGAATTTGCTGATTCTATGGAGTCTTTGCATAAGGAAGTGAAGTTGAGGATAGAACAAAGTAATCAAAAGTGTAAGGAGAATGATAATTAGTCTAGAAGACATCATGATTCTCAAGTTGGTGATGAGGTGATTGTTCATTTGAAGAAAGGAAGATTTCCTATTGGAACATACAATAAGCTGAATATGAAGAAGTTTGGACTTTGTAAGATCTTTAAGATATTTGATAGTGGAAATGCCTATGAAATTATGTTACCTAATGACATGGATATATCTCCTATATTCAATTTTGTTGATTTATATAAGTTTCATGAGTTAGATGATGAAGTTATTGTATCGAAGGATTATCATAAGAAGCAAATTGAAGAAGTTAAATAGATATTGGATTAGAGAGTTGGTAAGAGCATAAGGGGAAAAGATGATTATGAATATCTAGTGAAGTAGAAGAATAGACCTAAGGAATATACTTCATGGATTTCTCAATCTAAGTTAGATTTAGTTTAGGTTGTGACATCTTAGTGATTTAGGAGAATCATTTCTTCCAACCTTGGTTGTCTGATGTAGGAGCATCTTGGGTTGCACTGCTATCTTGCATGTTTTCAGTTCTTTTTTAGTTTTTATAAGTTTCAATGTCTTGTATTATGAGCTTTCAATAGTTTTTAAGAATTGGAGACACATTGGGGAACCTTGTCCTATGTGTGCAAAGAGATTGGAGTTATCATATTAAGGTTTGAGGCATTTTTACCTTGTTGCTAAAATTGTGTTTTTCTGGTTTCTTAGTGCCTATTGTAGTTTGTGTAACTAATTTTTTGCAATGAGTTAGAGGCTGGAAATTTCAATATTTGAAGAGGATATAGATTAATCCTATTTTTAAAAGTTTCAAGTCATAAGCCCTTATAAGTTGGGAGATATGGAAATTCTCTTAGAGTATCAATTTCTGATAGTTTACACAATAGGTTTCTGTGCATGACTTTTGGGATGGATGCACACTTATCCTTAGTGAATCAATTTTTGTGACTTTAAGAGGTTTTAGTGGACCTTAATTAATACTTTTAGTTTAAAGTGAAAGTTCAAATTCAATTGGGGCTAGGAGATATCATGATTTTTCTCCGGCATCAATTTTTGGATATTTAATTTATGTTGGAGGCTGACTTGTGGCTCTTCAAGTATTTAATGTTTGGTTTTAGCATTCTAGGCCAACTTGTGGCTTATATTGGTATAAGTATGGGATCTTGGGTAGATTCTTAAGATAGTTTTTGATAGAGAATGATAGAAGGAGGATGGAAATCCAAACTTGAAGTTAGATCTTGGATTTGAATGTATTTTGTATCTGGCTGTAACCCAGAAGGCCTTATAGCTAGGCATGTATGATGATATTTTTATGAATCAATAAATAATATTTCTCTCTCTCTCTCTCTCTCTCTCTCTCTCTCTCTCTTTATGGTGCTATTCTCTTTTGTGTTTTCTTTCATTTTGTTAACTCTTGCATGGTGGTTTGGGTAGCTAAGTGTGCCAATTGGCCTTAGTTACTGCCAACCTCCCCATGTCATCCTAAATTGATGCTGGACATTTTACCATGTTACATAATATCTAATTTTATAAATCAAATCTTTAGTATCTTATGTCTTATTAGTAGATCTAGAAAGTTAGCCTATGCTTGATTTAAAGAGGTGAAAGGTATGGGGAATTAGCTATTTTTCATCCCTCATTTGGTATCTAAATTAGAAGAATAAAAGGAAAATGTCTACTATATTAGAATTTATGGTGAATATTGTCATAAAAGGAAGTGATAATAAATTCCAAGGTGGACTCAAATGAATCCTATATAATTGAAACAGAATAAGACTGTAAAGTCTTGTCTATTGGTCCTATTGACTTGTACAAGAATATATTTCATGGTGTTTAACTAATTCATAGGTATTTATTGCATTCTCAAAAGACATTTAAAATTATAAAAAATTAGGATCCAAAAAAATGGTGACTTTTTTGGAGAGATATGATGTGAGTTTTATCTAAAAACTATTGCATATGTCAGAATAGTTTCCTTTCTTGTGTATAGAGTTGGATCTATCTGCACTAGAAGAGTTTGTATTTGGTCATATCTCAAGTACATCTTATTGGAAATGAAAAGAAGTAACTAAGAGGGGAGGGGTAAATTAGTTACTACAAAAAAAAATCCTAGTCCCTTAAGATATCAACACAACTTTAAACCAAGTCCTTGCTAAAACTTGGTTAACACTAAATATTCTACTATTACTTAGTTTAATTTTTTTTTTTTTTTTAATATCTTGAGATATTTAATGTGGTTTATCTTTTATTAACCTAGTTACAAAAGTATAAAATAAATAACATGAGCACAAGAGACACCAAGATTTGATGTGAAAATCCAATTTGGGAAAACCACCAATTGCAACTAGTTACCATTTTTTGCTCTTTTGAAGTGAACCCTATTAGGATCCAACCCTCTTAAAGGTTACAAAAAAATCTGTTAAGTGTGATGTTGATAAAGGATTTAATTAATCCTATTATGAGTGGCCTTGTTAGAGGTCTTCAAACACTTCAATCTAGAAATACAACCTTGCTAGAGGATTTTCTAAATACCTATTAGGTTAGCTCTATTATTAGATTTGATTCACTACTATAATTATTAGAGAGTAACAATGACTTGACCTGATTGCTAATGCAAAAGACTTTGCTAATTCATATATCTATTTTGGCTTGATTACTTGATCCTCCTTGATTAGAATGCTCTTTGTAGCTCTGTCAACTCAGGTACTCTGTCCTCTTACATATATCCTTCCAAATTTGTTTCCTTAATTCATCTTCTTCAATTCCACACTTCAATCCTCAACTTGACCTTTCATTTATATGATTCACTTTGTCAAGTTGGCTTGAATACTCTTTTAATAAAAATATTATCATCCCTTAAGTCAAATTGTGTTAACCAATAAATTTATCAAACTTAATTTGTTGATAGTCAGCTAATACATAATTGAGTACTTGGTTAATGCAAAGGATCCCTTTGTTCACCAAGAAAATTGGTTAGAACAAGAGTTCTGATGCTAACTAACTCAACTTGGTTAGAATAGACATCATGCTAAATTTCCTTTGTTAACTGATTAAACTTGCTCAATATAGACTTAGCTTCATTAATTGACTGAGCTTAGTCAATACTCTCTCTAAACTTGGTTAAAACTAAACACTTGATACATATAGGAAATTACCTTTGATGCCCAAGTAAGCTTGACTATGACTGACTACTTGATAAAGGCTTGGGATTTTGTGTAACATAAAAGACAACATACAATTAAATAATTATTTTTTAATAATATCCCTCTTTGGCATTGATGGAAACACAACATGTCATAGTACAAATAAATTTTAAAGAAAAATAGAAGGATAATATCCTTAGTTTCATTTTGATTTTCATTGATGAGAACTCCCTCTAACATAAATCTTTCCCTTTGGAATGATTTTCTCTAACTTCTTTGATTTCTCTAACTACAATCTCTCCCTTTGACTTACTGATACAAAATCTATTTGACATGACGAAAAAATCTCTCTCTTTGACATCTCATGGCAAAGACAACATACAATGGATTTTCCATGTACTTGATGTACTAATTCATATGTAATCTATTCTAGCAATACTGCATCAACTTGATTGATCTTCAAATTCTCAGTTGATGAATCACTAATCTCTATTTAGTGTTCTTCATATAGGGCAATGAACCCTAGCTTACCTCTTAAATACAAAAATGCGTCCTTAGGTAATGGCTTGGTGAATATGTCTACAATTTGTTCTTTGGTATTTACATATTCCAATTTCAACTATTTTTCTTGCATTAATTCTCTCAAAAAATGACTTTGTCTTGGTATGCATCACTAGATGCTTGGATATGTCAATTGCACTAGTGTTATCACAAAAGATAACTACTGGATCCTTGATTTCTTTCTTCACACCCAACAATAATTGTTTGAACCAAATGATGTTGGAACAATTGACTATTGCTACAACATATTCTACTTTTGCTATAGATTGATAGATACAATTATGTTTCTTGCTTGTCCAAGACAGTATCCTCTTTCCAAGAAAGAATGCTCCACCACTAGTTCTTTTCCTGTCATCAATACTTCCTGCCCAATCAACATCAGTGAAGGCTTTTTAATTCAAAGTTGTTTCCCTTCTTATACCACAAACCATAATCTTCAGTATCTTTTAGATACCTCATAATTCTTTTTATTGCCACCATATGATTTTCTTTTAGATTAGTAGAAATGCTTGCCACCATACCAATTGCTAATGCTATATCATGTCTTGTGTGTACTACATACTAATGTTTTCCAATCATTGGTCTATATGTAGTCTAATCTACCTCTTTGGAATCATCATTTTTAGAAAGCTTATGTACAACAAACATAGGTGTTTCAACTAGTCTAGAATCCTTCATTCCAAATTTCTTCAATATCTCCTTGATGTACTTTGATTGAGTAATGTAGATACCATCCTTCTTCTATTGAATTTGTAGGCCAAAAAAGAATTTAATCTCTCCAAACATTGACATTTCAAATTCTTTACCCATTTCTTTAATTTTTTTTTTGCACAGGTCATCATATCCAATGAATAATATATCATCTATAAAAATTTCTACTAGAAATATCTTCCTTTCTAGTCCTTCCTTGATATATAGACTATCATTGTCATTTATCATTTGAAAACTAGTTCTGAATAGATAACTATGCAATCTTTCATACCAAGCTCTGGGGGCTTGTTTGAGACCATATAAAGCTTTTTGTAATCTACAAACCATATACCTTTTTTTAGGATCTATGAAACCTTCATGTTTCTCAATGTAGACATCTTCTTCTAGGATCATATTAGCTTAGTTTTTCACATAAAATTTATAGACACATCCTTAGTGAAAGTTCCAGTTCCTTTTCAAAAATTAGGATTTTTGAAATCATTTTTGGCCTCAGGAAAATCCCTAATTTTGTTATGTTGTTTCTCTAGTGAATAAATATTCCCCAAAGTACCTTTGAGTTAGGTTTGCATGGTGTTTCATTTAAAAAGGGGATACATGGGAAAATTCATTTTAATGCTTTTCTTCCTTTTTCTTGGGTACTTTTAAAATTTCTTTACATAACCTAGCATTGCCCTAAGTTCCTATAAAAGTTTTCAACCCAAGCTTTTGTTTTAATATTTTATAGGCTTGCATCTTATGTTTGAAAAAATTAGTTAAGTAACGATGACCCTCAATCTTCCTTAAGATCAAGGGTTGTCACTATGTTGCTAACTAGAGTTACAAGGTCTTTACTCTTGGTGACATAGTGACATGAAGACACGTGTTCATGGGACCCATTCAGGAGGAGCAAGGTTTCAAAAGTAAAGTTTGCACCATACATCATATGGAACATCCATGAGCCTCACTTTATCACCAACAAAACCTACATGATTTTTATCCTTGGCAACATAGTGATAGCCCACCATGTGGATATTTGGTGGGACTAACCCTTGTGGAAAATGCCTTAGGTTCCATGTCATCAAAAGGTTGTCCAAATGTCAGATTTTAATTTTCCATGAGGGATATACTTTGATGGAAGTAAGTGTTGGTTCGTGCCATCAAATCTTTTCACATTGCTTTGTTACTAATGGAAAATGGAGTCCTTACCCCTAGTGACATAGTGGTATGAAGACATGTGTCTGGTGGGTCCACCTTATTTATAATATAATTATCATTTTTTTGTAGTGCCTGCCCCTAGGTCACATTTTTTTTTATCATTGTCGAACTCTTTTAGGGCTAGTTGTATGTTAATGGTTAGTAGTATTGTTTTGAGACTATCAGATATTGTGCTATGGATTCAATTGATATGTGATGAGATTACTTAGACTCTACATTTCATGTATGCATGATGATTATTACATTATTTTTAGTTATTGATTAGTTAGATGGTTTATTATCACATATGTTTTCTTATGGATACTTACCCCATACTTGCATGTGTATGGTGTGCGTGTTTGTTCTTGGAAGGCGTTTCTGATGTGGTTAAGGAAGGGATTCGTAGTCACCTTCTAGTCGGGATCTACATGATGCACCACTTCCTGCCATTGCCTATTTAGCTTAGCATATATATATTGTATGTACATGCATGTATTTTATTCAGGTTGCAAGTACTGGGTATCGACTTCCCTGAATTGTCAGGATGAGCGTACCCTATCACATTATCTCAATGGTAAGAGAGGGGAGATAAATTCTCAAGTCCAAATCCCAACCCTTTAAGCCATTTGTTCTAATTCAAAATTAAGAAAAGTATCTGAGTTGAGTACCCTCCGAATACGTTGGATGACGTAATTCATGATATTAACCCTTTTGGTTTGATTTTGTATGTGTTTTGCTATGATGGGTTTTCGTATTTTATTTTATTAGTCTTTGATGTATTTTCTATTAATTAAGCCTAATTAAAAAATTTAATTAATGATTTAATTTAATGGAAAAGTAATATGGTATTTTAATATTTATTTTATTTAATTAATTGGGAAATTAATTAAATAAAATAATTAAATTTGAAGATAAAAGTTATAATTTTAAAGTTGGAATGTGATAATATTTATTTAAGTTAATAAATATTTTAGCAATTAAGTTTTGAAAATGAAATTAAAAGTGGAAAATATATTAAAATTATTAAAGATTCTAAATTGCATGATGTGTGCATGTGATTAAAATATAAATATATTAAGATTAAATAAGTGGAGTTATTAAAGTTAGTGCATGAGATTTAAAATAATAAATAGATTAAATTGAAAAGAGTAAATTAAATATTAAATTAATTATTGTGCATTATTTTAATATTTTCTCACATAGGAGTTTGCAAATTCTCGAGAGTTGTCATGTAGACAACATGGGAGTTTGCACTCTAAGAATGCATAAGTTGTCTACACTTAGGAGTTAGCATATTATTTTGAGCACATGGTGTCTACAACCTTATGACTCATCTAGAAGGTTGGAGAAGACTCATGCTTAGTTGTCATGCTTATCTTCTAGTTCTTTCTAGACACATTCTAGATGCATCTTAGAGACCTTTAAATAGAAGCTCTCCTAGTGTGTTTGGACAAGCTTCAAAAGCTTACATGCATTTGAGAAGCTCATATGCTTCTACATGTTTATATATTTCTACATGCTCATATGCTTCTACAAACACTTCTAGTCACTTGTGAGTTTTGGTTGACTTGGATCTTGGAGGAATTGCGAATGTTGGAGAAGGAAGGGATTTTCTATGGACTTCTGAGGCATGACAAATTAGCATCAGTGTCTAGGTGTAATCATGATTTTCACATATTCTACTTGTACTCTTTCTCTTCCTGTCTTCATCATGTCTACTAGATGACTATTTGGATAATTCTTATGATGAATGTTTAATTCAGATTTGCATGTTGATTCTCTCCTTGTGTGAAGAAATCAATAGAGAATTCATTTAGTAAACCCTAGTTCCAATTAGGAAAGAAATTAGATCTGAATTGAGTTTGGGTTTGAATTTATATTGTGAAACTAGATAGACAAGATTTGAAATTAAAATGGAAATTCTAAGTTAAAATTTATAGTCAAACCTATTAGAGGCATTAATGGACATATTTGGAGAACAATTATTTTAAAAAGAAGATTTTTAACTTATAAAATTGAGATGCCCTTTTTGTTTAAGAGCTATATGTCCTCCTTCTAAATATATGGATCAACATATATATACACACACACACACACACACACACACACACACACACACACACACACACACACACATATACATACATATATATATATATATATATATATATATATATATATATATATATATATATATATATATACACATATACATATACATATATATATATATATATATATATATATATATATATATATATATATATATATATATATATATATATATATATATATGTTTATTATAAAAAATGTTGTAGTGCTTAATAAATCTTTGCATATATACATATATACATATATACATATATATATATATATGTATATATATATATATTTTATAAACTATATATATAAAATTCGAATTGGATTATTTGAAAATGTGAAATCACTTTTGAGAAATGCGATATCGCTTTTGATTAGTGTTTATAATAAATAAAAATAAAATATGCGTATGTGGGAGGGGATTCACCCCATCCCCACCTTCCTTATTAACTTTTGCCGGTGGTCGCCTGTACCCACTGATGCAGGTATTGCGACTGCCGTTGCAGGCCCTGCATCAAAGGGCAGGGCCGCATGGCCTTTTGAACATGCCGGCTAGCGATTTAAAATCACATAAAAACTTTTTAATGGCCAGCGATAATAATCACTTAAAATGTTTTTTATTTTGTTTAAATTTTAATATATGTTTATTATAGTTTCAATTCGCTTCTTCATTGTTAATTAGTAATTTATTAATGTATTTTAATTATATGGGATATTAATTAAAGAAAGTATGAAAGGTTTATGGTTTGGGTATTAATCAATGATAATTTATTAAAATATCAATGTGTTATATATATATATATATATATATATATATATATATATATATATATATATATATATATATATATATGCGTTAACCAGTTTTAATGTTATTTTAATGTTATAATAAGGTTTTAGCATTATATGATTTAATATATATTTGTTAAACATGCTTTATCATTTGTTAATTTAAACATTAGTGTGATGATATTTAGTCAATTTTTAATTAATAAAATTATTGTAATTTTATTAATTTTTGATAAGATAAACAGGTTTTAAGGGATCCTGAAACCCATAAGTTTTACAAAAAAAAGGCTAATAATAAGCAAAAGAAGCCCAGCCAAAATAGAGGTCCAACAGCTGAAAAAAAAGCCCGAAGGCTCAGCCCAAAACAAAGGCCCACAAAAAGGCCAGAAAACAAACAAACTAAAACAGACAATAGAAAGCCTGTCCAAAAGCCAAAAGCTAGGAAGATGAAAAGACAAAAGACAAGAAAACTAGTCTTCAGTTATCTTCTCCATTTCCTGCATAGTCTGAGCTGCCTCGACTATCTTTTGTTGCTCCTTTACCATTTGATCCTGGACCTTCTCCATGCCCTGATCCATACTAGTGAACGTACTAATTGTGGCCTTGTCATCATCTGGCCTGGCCTTATCCCTGTTCTATCCTCCCTCCTCCACCAGTTATCATTAATAACTAATAAAATTATTGTAATTTTATTAGTTATTAATGACTGAGATTAATGAGTTATTATTATTATGAATAATTCAATTAAGTGATTTAGATTATGGTAATATTTAGACGAGTTTTAATTGAGTTATTATTATCATAATTTGGTTTGGTGAATTATATGTTTCATTAATTGATTTAATTAATTAAGATTAATTAATAAAGAGGTTGATACCTTAAGTTTGAAAATTATTGTAATATATAGATGTTAATAATTAATGTTAAGTATGGTTTATTAATTTAATAATAATTTATTAATTATTATTAAATTGAAAAGAGATATAAGTATCTATTTAAAATGAGGATGAATCTAGTTTTGTAGATTTAGTAATAAGATCATTAACATAACTTGTTATTAATTATCAATAGTATATTTTAAAATTATTAAGTTATGCGGTAGAGTCTTAATTGAAATGATTATCGATAATACGAATTTGTTAAGAAATTATTAGTATTTATTACAAATCTTGAATGTGGTCATTATAGATTTATTAATACGATTCCCAATATAGCTTTTTATTAAATATTAACAAGTTATTATTATCGAACTATGAATATGAATATTTGTGTACTGGATTATGGTTGACTTTTAATGTACAAATTATAGTTAGTTATAAATTAACTGATATTTATTGGGTTGTTGGTATGGTTATGTAATTATTAATTAACTTAATTAATTAGAGTTAATTTAATTTAATTAATAATTAAGTTATGTAATAGAGTTTTAATTGATATGCTAATATCAATTCATTTAGTGAAGGTATTTACATCGAAGTTGATAAGTCTTATTCTAATGACTTGAATAATGACTTTAGATATTTTAATGGTTATTAGTGATGATTTAATTAGTATAACGATTAATATTAAAAGGCTTAAATTTTAGTAATATTTAATTAATTTTTAATTAAGTATTATTAGAATGGATTGTGTATCTAGGTCAATTGATTGATTTAATTGAACATTTTAATAAAAGTTATAATATTCTTATTCGAAGATTGATAATTGGCTCTCTTATAATTTAACGAATAATGATCCTTTGATTATGTTGAAAAGATGAAGTAACATTAAGGAAGTGTTATTCAATTAGAACATTGATCTTAGCAAAATAAAGCGAATGATTTAATGAGTAAATATTTATCCTTCAATTATTCTTAGAATGTAGTTTTAAATAATGGAAGGATAATGTTATCGAGGGAACAAACAAGTTGACTTGTAGGACAAATGATTAATCCTATACACTTGAAGTATACTTGCAAATAGAAAACTGAAACCTCTACACTTAATTCAACTATGTGATTTTAGTAAACCAAAACATGTGTTTGCTTTGTGTTTTCTCTATGCTATCTATTTTGGGTTTTGGGTTGGCTAGTGTTGACCAGTTATAAGACATCTACCAGAGACTTGGGGGTTATGTGATTATGATGTCATGATGATGTTTTAATCTGGATTCTTTATAAACCCAACCATGGTTATATGATGGTATGCTCTATGAGATGCTTGTATTACTGATTGTATTGCTTATTAGTCTTCTTGAGTGAAGTTGAATTATATGTATATGAGACACTTGACTTAACCATTTTTGAGTCATCGATTAGTTATCCTTGGATTACTTTCCAATCGCCATGATGGGACTGAAGTGTTGATTTATTTTTTGATGATGTCATGTTTTGACTCAACCATTTTGGAGTCTTCGATCAGTATGATTTTGAGATATATTTTGGTTATTGAGAACCAATGGATACTTTTGATTATCAGTGATACCTTCAATTGCCAATAGAGAACTGTTGTGGTCATGATTATCTATGGATGCTTTTCAGATGCTCATGGAGATTTGATGCTTTTATTGTGGATATTTGATGTTCTTATTATGGATTATCTTTTGGTATTTCTTTCCAATCGCTTGTATAGGACTGGGGTGATTTTATGATTCCATGAGCTTAGGGTAAGGTATCTACTTGTAGTGTTAGGAAGTGGCTTGCAATGGGGGCCAAGGCCCTAAGTGGCTACCAGGGTAACTCATTGTAAGTTGTGTTAATAAGTGATAACATTTACACTAAATGGGGATTAAATGAACCTAAAAAGATAATTGTTTTGTTCTCACCGATGCCTCGAGTTCTTGTACAGACTAGGATGGGAGTAGAGAGAATGCTTGGTTGTGACCTTGCATTCCATAGTATGCCTCATCTGTATGAGAGGATACTAGTGGCCGCTTAAGGATCAGTAGGGACCCGTGGAGTTGTAAGCTAACTGCCAGGGTAACTTCTACATGATATATGCGATGACACTTTCCCACTTACATAGTAGGTTTCCTACATGTCATTGTGTTCCTCTAGGAGTAGATGTCAGTTTTGTGATTTGAACCTTTGAGTTAGTATAATTTTATGATTCCTGGACTTAGAGAGTATCTTTGCTATGTGATTTTTGATAGCCTGTTTGGGACTTGAGATTGTCTCCTCAGCACAGTGGGAGTAGACCATTTAGGTTCCACACGGTCGGGTGGTAGTGTATTTCCACTCTTATCATTTAAGATCTGTTTGAGACACTGTAGCTGATGCATTCTTGAATTATGATGGTGGATATGTATTCTCACATTGATGATTAGCATATGTTAGATGATGTTATCTTATGCTTTTGTTTGCATGTTAGATTACATTTTGCATATGATGTAGTATGATTTAGGAGTGACATTCCTACTATGTTAATACCGATGATCTCTTCGATGATTTGGGATGTTATGCACAAAGGGATGGCTAGGATCCATGATGGTCTAATGATGCTATTTACAGTTGGGAGGAACCATCCACTTAGTTATTTGTGTTTGTGATATATGGTTATCTTTTATGATGGATGTTTATATCTTTTGTGATGATGTATCATGTATGGTTTGTGATTTCATTTATGCTATTGCATCATGCATTAGAGTTAGTATGATGATGTACTTTATTTATACGGATGTATATTCTTTTATGCCTTTCATACCCTGTGACATGTACAGTTGATGATTGAGCAATCTAAAATGTAATTACTAAAAGAACACTTGTATATTGTTTAGGAATGTTGGATGTATCCTTGTTATTTCATAAGAATGTGATATTAGATGGAACATAATTAGTTATTATAGATGTGATTCAATGCTAAGGGATCCTTAAAGAATGTAACTTGTTATGTATGTTATGTTTACTTTTATTTGAATTGTTGCTATTGCTTCCGTTACTATGTATAAGTTGTAAATGGTTTGTCTTTCATGTTTTAAAAAAAAAAATGCTACTAAACTTAGTGATATTTTAGATTAATTCTTTGGATCCCTTGGTGGGGCATTACATTTTTCTACTTTATGATGCAAGATTAATCAATGGTCATCGCATTGTTTCCAACAAGAGTTGCAAGGTCTTTACTCTTGGTGGCATAGTGAGAGAGTGACATGTTGCACAGTGGGCCACCTACAAGGAAGTTTGTAGCATCATCCTTAACTATCTAATATACATGAAATTGAGGGTTGTAATCTCACCAACAAAAGTTGCATGACTTTTACCCTTGGCAACATAGTGGGAGATGTGTAAATGAATAATGTGTAAATTGCTACTAATGAAAAAATGGGGTACACATGGTAAAATTTAATTGGATTGACTATCAACTAGGAAGGTTGAAGTTGAGTTAGAAGGCATTTTATTTTTTAATCATCAATTTTTTCTAAAATCAATGACCTGTTTTCAAATTTGAAGGGTAATGCCACTCTATTTTTCTCTACAACACATTTATGGGAACTAAAGTTCCTCGTGTGAACTAATACAAGGAATGCAATGCAGACAACCAAGAATTTCATCTTATGAATTTTTTTTGATCTCTCAGAGCTTGAGCCTATTAAAGAATCTGGTTTTAGCCTGGCTAAGTTGTGAAATTTTCTATCAACAATTCATTTTAGAATTTAGAGAAGAAATAAGAAATCCAAGTAAGTACCTCCATCTACATATAATTAAAGGAATTTTAGTTTATCCTCATTGTTATTCCAGTATGCCTCCTAAAAAGGGTTTCTTTGGATAGGTAGAATATGATAGTAGAAATATTCATGATGATTTTCTAGAGCAATTAAGTGAATCTACTAATGAATCTTCCAAAATAAAGAAACTAGTTCCTATAAACCCTAGAATTTGAGTTGCAGATGGTTTATTTGACAAGGGAATTTGGACTAGGGATGCCATAACTTCTAAAATAGGGCTACAATTATTTAAAAAGTGGTTTTCAAAAAGGAAATTGTTTGCTTCCCATAGAAATATATGGAATTTTGACTTAGGTAAGTTAGTAGTTCCTGGGGTTTTTATGGATTTAGACCTCCTCATAGCTATAGCCCAAAACTATTCCCTTGTATCTAGAATAGTAAGGAGAATAGATGGGAAATTCTCAATGAAAATTACTACAAAAGAAATACAAGAAGTCTTTGCAATGGACTTGACCATAGATTATCATGAGGTCATTGACTTTCAGGGATTGGAGGAGTATTTTTCTTGAAAGGATAAAATTAGGCAAGGGGCATTAAGAGGACACTTGGCCACAATTGAAAACTAAATTTTGTTATAGCATTAACTAAAAAGCCTTCCAAGAAACAATTTTTCAATTTGAGGGCTATAGATATTTATATGACTGTGTAGGGTCTTTGGTGAAGATGAGCAAGAGTTTGTACTAGTAAAGTTTATGTATATGATGGTACAAATTTCTTCCTTTGGTGTGGATATTATTTTTGATTTTGCATCCTTTCTAGTAGAAGAAATGCATATAGGTCTAATTGGAATTGCAAAGGGAAAAATTGAAAAAACTTCTGGTTTCTACTCCTTATTGATGAATATGTTTTTTTATAAGTGGGTTACTTTTTTTTGAAAAGGAAATGGTATTGACAAGAGAATATGATGGAGAATCTTTGTCAGTTGAATTCTAGAGTGTAGATATGACTTGGGATGTAGTGGAGGCCAATTTTGTGAGGTTTGATAGATATTTTGTATCTAGATTGAGGAGCTTGTTATTAAAGGATAACCCTAGGATACCTAAAGCATTGCTAGATTTCATCAGGCCTATGTATAACCCTACTGGTTTGAAAGATTCCCATAATTGGGTAGATATCATACCATATCCAATGTCAATAGTTTTTAGAGTATATGAATTTCAAGGAACTCCACATGTGCTTCCCTACCAAGTACCTCTTAAGGTGGGAATAGCTAAGATATTATGTGATGTAGGAGCATCCTAGGTTTCTCTACAATCCTACATATTTTTAGTTCTATTGAGTTACAATGTCTTGCATTGTCGAGCATTCTATTTGATTGCCAAGTTCTTAGTTGTTTCCAAGTAATTCCTTTGGATGCCAAGTTTGTGTGGTTACCAAGTGATCCTTTGATTTTCAAGTTCTTAGTTGCTGATGAGTCATTCCTTTTGAAGCCAAGTTTGTGTGGTTGCTGAGTGATCCTTTGGTTTCCTACTTGTTGTTGAGTCATTCCTTTAGGTGCCAAATTCATGTGGTTGCCAAGTGATCCTTTGGTTGTCAAGTTCATGTGGTTGCCGAGTGCTAGTATTTTGTGGAGCCTTCATTTGCCAAGTTGTTTGTGTCTAGTTCCATTTTGGGCCAACCTTGCTTGTATTTAATTTCAATATAGGTAGTTAATATTTGATGTGAGGAAAATTATAGTTGTGCATGCATTTAATGTAAGATTTAGTTTTGTGATAGGCTAACTTGTGGCCACACAAGTATTTAAGGAGGTCTAGGATTAAGTTCTAGGAGGTGAAACTAAGAATAGTAAGAAGTAGAATGTGAAGTAGGATCATTGAGGATTGTAATTGAATTGTTACATGGTTTTAACCCATAAGGCCTTATAGCTAGGCATGTATGGTGATTATTGGATGAATCAAAAAAGGTATTTGATCTTCTTCCTCCTTTGGTTTTTGTTCTTTGTGTTATATTTTTGCTATGTTAACTCTTGCAAAGTGATTTGGATAGTTGGGTGTGCCTTTGGACCTAGTTAGTTATCTTCCCTCTTTGTATCAGGTGGTATCATAGCTTGAGGTTCATCCTTGTGGTTATTGGATCATGTAGAACCCTAAGTGAATTGGGTTGTAGGGTTATAGATCTATGGAGTTGACCTATAACTTGCAAAGGGTTACAATTTTGCAGGAACATGATTTATAAAGATGGTTTGAAGTAGAGGAAATGTTGATAATGCAATATTGGATATATTGAGGTAGATTATGGCCAGATTAGATGTTGTGGAGACAACCCAAAGGAGAGGAGCACATCTTGATGATGTAAATGATGATGAAGCAGTAGCACCAAACCCTAATCTAGAACTTGAAGAAGATCAAGATGAAGCAAGGTTGTTGAGAGTGTTGTCTAAGGAAAATTCAAAGCCTATTGTTGAAGTTGTTCCTTATGATAGAAAATAAGAAACCAATGCTATGTTGGATTAGATCTATGAAATGGAGAAGTTCTTTGAGTATGAAAACACTCCTAATAATAAGAAGGTGAAGATTGTAGTTACTAGGTTGAAAGGACATGCCTCACTATCGTAGGAGCATTTGCAAATTGATAAAGGAGAGGAAAGGAGAAGATTAAAACTTGGGAAAAGATGGTGAAAAAGGTGAAGAAAAAATTCCTTCTTGTTGATTACCAGGTTAGCTCGTTGAGAAAGATGAAAAATTTGACACAAAGAGACATGAGTGTGAAAGAGTATGCTGAGGAAATCTATAGGTTGGACATCAGATCTAGATATGTGGATGATGATGTTGAGAAAATTGCAAGATACATAAATGGATTGAGATATGGAATTCAATATGAGATAAGTTTTATGAAATTGGAAAGTGTGGAAGAAGCACATCAATATGCCTTGAAAGCTAAGGAGATCTTGACAAAGAAGCATGAACAAAGACAAAGAGGTAGAGGTGGAAGATTCCAGAGAGGTAGAGGTAGATCTTATGGTGAAGGTGGTAGATCTAGAAATAATGTGAAAGATAAAGACAAATATAAATGGAAGAGTGATGAAAAAGGAAAGATTGAGTGGAAAGGTGGTGATTCTTGTTGAGGTGGTACTGGTTCTTATCGAGGAATAGATAATTCTTATTCTAGATGTGGTTTTCATGGTAATTGTTTCAGATGTGGTAAAGAAGGACATAGATATTTTGAATGTAGATCCTCTAAAAGTAGGAAAGGTAATAGAAATGTTGTTATTAAAGGAGATGATGAAGGTTCACCAAGTGGACTTGAGGCTGGAGAAAATTTGATGGTGAGAAAAACCTTATGTAATAAGGGAAGTGATGAGGAGCTTGTTTTAAGGAGAAGTCTTTTCAAAACCAGATGTAAGATGCTGGAAAATGTTGCAAGGTAATGATTGTTAGTGGAATTTATACAAATTTGGCATCAAAAGAGCTAGTTACAAAGTTGCAATTGTAAAGCCTAAAGCATCCTAAACCCTATCATGTTTCATGGATCAAAGATGAGCATAAGATATTGGTGAGTGAACAATGTATTGCAAAGTTCAAGATTGGACATTACTTTGATGAAGTTTTGTGTGACATTATGCCTATGGATTGTTGTCATATTTTTTTGGGTAGACCTTGGAAATATGATAGATATGCTATACATGATGGAATATTGACTCGATATACTCTTTGGGTGAATGGGAAGAAGCAAATATTGCTACCTTTGATTGAAATTCTAGCTAAGGTTAATTGTAATGCTATAAAAATTTGATTCGTTAAAGGGAAAAAATTGAAAAGGAAATGAAAAAGAATCAAGTTTGTTTTTCCATAATTCCAAGGAAACCAAGTTGTGTCAATAGTAACTGAGTGCCATAAAATAATGTTTACCGAGTGCCAGTCAGTGGTGACCAAGTGATAGATGGTAGTATTGACTGAGTATCAGAATAAATTACAAAATTATTAAATGAGTATAAAGAGATTGTTGCTGAGGATATTCTTGATGGTTTACTACTAGGTAGAAGCATAAGTCATTGTATGGATCTGATTCCTAGAGCTAGTTTTTTGAATGAAGAACCATATAGATTGACACCTACAAAGAATGAAGAACTTAATAGACAAGTATATGAGTTGTTGGAGAAAGGTTTGATCAAAGAAATCTTGAGTACATGTGCTATACCTACTATTTTAGCACCTAAGAAGAATGGAGAATGGAGGATGTGTATTGATTCTAGAGCTATTAACAAGATCACAATGAAATATAGGTTTCCTATGCTGAGAATGGATGACACAATGGATTGTTTGAGTAGAGAAAAGTATTTTATAAAGATTAATTTAAAGAGTGGCTATCATTAAATTAGAATTAGAGAAGGTGATGAATGAAAGACTAATTTCAAGACAAAAGATGGTTTGTATGAATGGTTGGTTATGCCTTTTGGTTTGACCAATGCACCTAGTATTTTTATGAGGTTGATGAATGACGTTTTGAAAAGATTTTTGGGTAAGTTTGTGATTGTTTATTTGGATGAAATTTTGATATTTATTAAGACTAAGAAAGAACATATTGAGCATGTTAGACAAGTATTTTAGAGATTGAAAAAGGAGAAGTTAATGATTAATTTGAAGAAGTGTTCTTTTATGCAAGAGGAGATTGTATATTTGGGATTTGTGATTTCAGCTAATGGTTTGAAGATGGATCCTGAGAAGGTAAAAGAAATTTTGGAATGGCCTACACCTAAGAATGTGGGTGAGGTAAGATCATTTCATGGTTTGGCTAGTAAATTTTAGTTCTATTTGTAATGCTATGACTAAGACAATGAGAGGAGATACAAAGGAATTTAAGTGGACACATGGAGTTGATAAGATTTTTGAGACTTTGAAACAAAAGGTTGCTAATTTTCCTATATTAGCTTTACCTAATTTCAATAAGGTATTTCAAGTTGAATGTGATGCTAGACATAGTGCAATAGGAGCTGTGTTGAGTCAAAAAGGTAAACTTGTTGGTTTCTTTAGTGAAAACTTGAATGATGCTAAAATGAAGTATTATGTGTATGACCAAGAGTTTTATGCTATTGTTCAAGCCTTGAAGAAGTGGATACATTATTTGATTCCTAAGGAGTTTGTGTTGTATACTGATCATAAAGCTTTATAGTACTTGGGAAGTCAAGATAAATTGAATCAGAGACATATAATTAGAGACATATGAAGTGGGTTGAGTACTTGCAGAGTTTCATAGTAGTGATCAAGCATAAGAGTAGAGTTACTAATAGAGTTGCCAATGCATAGAGTAGAAGACATTCTTTATTGATTGAGATGAAGGTTGAAGTTCTTGGTTTTGATGAAATGAAAGAGTTGTATGATACTGACCCTGATTTTTCTAAGGCATGGAGAGAGTGAAGAGTACCAAATATGAGATATCACATAAGTAAGTATGATGAATATTTCATTCAAGAAGGTATATTATTCAAAGAATTTTAGTTGTGTATCCCTAGAAGTTATATGCGAGTAAATTTTATCAAGGAAGAGCATAGTGGTGGATTGGATGGAAATTTTGGAATTGATAAGACATTGAGTTTGTTGAAGGATAAGTACTATTGGCCACAAATGTATAAGGATGTTTATAAATTTTTTAATAGTTGTCGAGTTTGTCAAGTTGCAAAAGGAGTAAGTCATAATACTAGTTTGTATACACCTATTGTTTTCCCTAAGAAACCTTGGAATGACATTAGTGTGGATTTTGTTCTTGAATTGCCAAAAATAGTAAAGGAGTATGATTCTATATTTGTTGTTGTGCATAGATTTTCTAAGATGGCTCATTTCATACCTTGTAAGAAGACATCAAATGCTAAGCATGTGGCTGAAATTTTTTTTAAAGAGATTGTGAGATTGCATGGATTACCAAGAAGTATTATTTCTAATAGAGAGAGTAAGTTTGTTGGTTATTTTTGGAAGACTTTGTGGAAGAAGATGGGTATTAAATTAAGGTTTAGTTCTACATTTCATTTGTAGAGAGATGGATAGACAAAGGTTGTAAATATAAGCTTGGATAATTTGTTGAGATGTATAGTTGGAGATAAGCCAAGTAATTAGGAGATGGTATTGGCATAAGTTAAGTTTGCATATAATAATTTTGTGAATAAGAGTACAGGAAAAACACCTTTTGAGATTATTATAGGAACGCAGCCTAAAGGAGTATTAGATTTGAGTGATGTTGCTGCTGAAGAGTGATGACATGAAGAAATAGATGTCTTTTTGACCCTTTTTTGTGAACTTTTGTCTATAATATATTGAACTTTATCATCCTTTAAGTATAGTATTTTAAAATTTTGATGTATAAGGTATGAACATATGGCATAAGAATGATGATCAAAATTATGTATAAAAGGGGTTTATTTTGTTGGTAAAAATCTTCCTTCATGAATGCTTGAAATGGGTAGATATTCCTATACCCGAAGAGATTGCAAAAAATGTTAGTTGAACATTAACTCTTTTTGTTTATAAATTAATAAATATAAATAAATGTTTGTAGGATGTTTTGTGTGCATTAAATGTTGATCGCAGGAATCCAAGCCAAGTAGGAATTAATCAAAAGCAACTGCAAGGGACTAGCACTAAGGAATTGTTGGTATTAAAGAGAAATATTATGACACCATTGCAGCTAGAGACTTGGAGGCAAAGCTAGAAGGGACTTGTTTTAATGAAGGACCTTATAAAGTGGCTGAGCAAGGAAGAAAGCATTAAAGCAATTGGTTGAGAATGCAAGGAATTTTTAGGCGATACCTGGATTCCTGGAAGCTATTTAAGTCAGATCAAAGAGTAGATCTAGCATCTACTATGCTCTATATTTATGGGAATTTAAGGAGATAACTAATGTTTTTATGATTTCATGCTTGCATAAATCTTGAACTATAATGAACTATCTTTTATGAGGAATTCATAATTGTAGGAGTCTATTATTTCCTTTCTTTTAAATAAGACTTTGTCCGTATCTACGAGGTCGAGTAGTAAGTAGATTGATAAAGTTGATAGACATCTTGTTCCACCAAGTAATTGTAATACTGCATATTTGAATGAATACATGAATGTGTTGAGTTTCTACACTTTTGTCTGAGTTGATCTTTCTTCATTCTTCTGTGGGGGTCCATATGGAAGGTGGAGTTTACTTTAGTAATTAGGAGTTAGACTCAATTTTCTAAGTTAAGTTTAGAACTACTGTTCCTACGGCCACTAAAAATAGAACTAGTCATTATTCCTATAGCAGTAGATGCATAGATGTATGGTTAAGTAATTAGAATTTCCTTCCAAGAATTTGATAGTTGTCTTTCCTTTTGATAAACTAGATTTACTTAATGGTTATTGCATTCAAAATAGTAGTGACTTTTAGCGAAGACTAGAGCATATACTTTGAAAACATCATCTCAAGTTTACGCTCCTAGATTGATATTTAATGAAGATCATCATAGTATTTTGGTAGTAAAGGATGTCCAATCCTACAACTAAAAATGTGTTATATTGGCTTGAAATTTTTGGTGCCATTGCTAGGGATGGTGTTAGTCTAATATTCACTATTGAGTCACCTAGTTAGTTTCATTTTTAGTATTTTGCATGCATAGGAGAAGAGACCACCTTGGAAGATTTCTTCCCAACTTTGATCAGGAAGATCCTTTTTATCCTGATCCTGAAGAAGAAGAAAGAGAAGAAAGAGAAGAAGAAGAAGAACTGTTTGAGAACGTGTTTGCAGAAGTACCTGATCAAGTACAATCACCAACCACATCTAAAGAATCCTTCCATCCGAATAATCTTTTTTTAAAGCTAGAATATCAAGATAATCCATTACCTCTAGTCATTTATCAACCACCACTAGGACATCCACAAATGGTAGCTACTTAGCCTACCTTTCCCTTTCCAATTTTAACTCAGTAGGGTAATCAAAATCTGAAGAACATACCCTCAGCTACCCTACCAGTTCTATGGCCTTATTACTGAAGATCTAGAAACCTTTCTCTTTGAGTTTGAAATTCTTTGTCGAAGTTATGACTACACCATAGATTCTTATAAACTGAAATTATTTTTGTCAACTCTTAAAGAAGTTTCCTTAAGATGGTTTATGAGTTTAGGTACCAATGCTATGACAGATTAGCCAACTATGAGTAACCTATTCCTTAATAAATATAAGAAATATTGTAGAGGCCATGACTTAAAGGGAGATGAAATTTTTAAGATGTTATAAAAGGAGGATGAAACTTTGGAGGACTATGTTGCTCGATTCATGTTTAACTTGTAGTGCAACACACAACATCAGCTAAATGAGTAGTCCCAAAAGCATCTCTTTTTGAAAGGAGTGCATGATAGGAGTATGGAAGCCTTAGAAATAATGGCTGGAGGTGAGATTACACAGAAGATGTGGGATGAAATCTAAAATATTTTCTTGAACTATTCTAGAGCAATAATAAGAAAAGGGTGAGGCTTGAATGACTTACTCCAAAAAACTCATGGTGTCAAAGTATCTAAGACAAAATTGTCAAACCTCCTATTAGATTTCAAGCAAGACATTATTAATGATGTTGCTACACAACTGGATACCATGTAAGCATGAAGGAAGAAGGAGGATGCTAATATTATGTTAGTAGAATATTGCCTTCACTGCAGAGAGAAGAAATTAAATTGCCAATGCAAACCTGTTGTTAGTCTGGAATCATAGCATGAGCCTAATGAATTCAATTCAATTGATGAAGATAGGGAAGTCCTCTATGTTGCTCAATGAATCCCATGGGCTCTAAGATCAAGTATTCCTCAAGACCCACTCCATAATTATGGTGGTAATAGTCAATTGCAGCAATAGCATGGTAATTATAATAATTGGCAACAACCTAACCAAGGTTGGTAGCAACCTGACCAAGGGTAGTAGCAGCCTAACCAAGAGTGGTGGCAACCTAACCAAGGATGGAAAAAACCCTAGTAGGGTTGGTAACAACCCTAGAACTGGCAATAGCAACAACATCAACCAACCTTGACTCAACCTCCTCAATAGAAAGCCTTAATGCCTCCTACAGCCAATACAACCCCTCCAAAACAACCATAGTTACCTACACAACCTGTACCTAATCCTAATAGAGAAAAAGCTTCAGCCCAACAAGAAAGTTATTCCATCACCTTGAATGATATTCATCTACGCTTTGGAACAATTCTTGAATCACCTCAGCATCCCATTATAATAGAAGTAGATGATACAAATGATGATTCAATTTAAGAACCTATAATCATTGTCTCTCATCTAGCCAAGAAACCACCATTTCCTAGTAGGTTAATAGAGAAAATCCTGCCAAATGAAAATCAAGCTGCACTAGATTTTCTTGAACAACTCAAGAAAATAACGGTAAAAATTCCCTTGCTTGATGCAATAAAGGAAATACCCATATATTCAAAAGCCATTAAAGAAGCTTGTATTAAAAATTCAGGAAGGAAAAGGAAGGACCCAAAGGCTATCCATGTCCTTGGCCAACTTTTTGATCTTATGCTTGATAACTTCAAGATACCCAAGTATGCAGACCCTAGAAGTCTAGTAGTAACCCTTGCCATTCAAAGAATACAAGTGCAGAATGTCTTAATAGACCTAGGAGCATCCATTAATGTAATGACCAAGGAAGTCATGTCCAAATTAAACATCATTGGTCTTAGACAAACACCAACAATATTGCAATTAGTAGATAGTTCTACCATCATTCCTGATGGTATGCTAGAAGATGTTACTATCACATTACATTCATGGGATTACCTAGTTGACTTTGTAGTACTCTCTCCAAAAACAAGTATTGGGGGGTATCCTATCATTCTAGGAAAACCATGGTTAGCAATAGTAGGTGCTTATATTGCATCTTGATAAGGGAAAATGACTATTTCAAATAGTATAAACACTAGAAACTTAACCTTGTATTCTCCTACTTAGCCTTTGTTGTAGGATGACCAAGTTGTCTAGCCAAATATGGGTGATTTTGACATGGACATAGATTCTATCAAACAATTGATGATGATCTTAAGGGACTCATTTGTAAGCATTAAAGAACAGGATGATGTCATTTCTTCTATCATACTGAATGAGTATGGAGCAAAACTTGAGACATTTTCTAAATAGGATTGTGTTTTAGAAAGTATTCAGCCTTTACCATCTGAATTTCATTATTTTGAGTCTGCATAGATTCTACATTCACTCCTACCACATGAAATAGACTCACAACCAATTGCTCAGATTTTAATTGCTGAAAAAGTAGTCAAAACAACAATTGTTCCAGGGAGAGAACTAAACTTAAGCAAATCCTTATCTCAGGCACAACATCACGATATCCTGCAGCTATTACAAAAGCACTAAGATGCTTTTACATGGGAGTATATGGATATGAAAGGTTTGGACCCCACACTCTATACTCATAGGATCTATATAAGTCCTGATTGCAAACCTGTGAGACAACCTTAGTGTAGGATAAACCCAACATTATAGGATATTGTCAAAAATAAACTACAAAAGTTACTCAATGCTGGCTTTATATATCCTATTTTAGATAGTCAATGGGTTTCACCATTGGTTATTGTTCCAAAAAAGGGGGGAAAATGGTGAGTTTGCATAGATTATAGAGAACTTAACTCAGCTACCAAGAAGGATCATTTTTCATTGCCCTTTGTTGATCAGGTTCTTGACAATCTTGTAGGTAAGAAGTACTTTTCATTCTTGGATGGGTTTAGTGGCTACAATCAAATCTAGATAGCACCAAAGGATCGAGATAAGACTACATTCACATGTCCATGGGGAACATTTTCTTATTCTGTCCTACCATTTGGTTTGTGCAATGCACCTGTAACTTTCCAAAGAGCTATTATTAGCATTTTTCTGACATATCTACAGATTGTTCAGAAGTGTCTATGGATGACTTTACCACATATGGGAAGAACTTTGAAGAAGCCAAAGAAAACTTGGAAAAGGTTTTGGAAAGATGCAAAAAATACAACTTGTCTTTAAATAGTGAAAAGTGTTTCATAATGATGCAAGAAGGAGTGGTGTTGGGACACTTTATTTCCCCCAAAGGAATTGAAGTAGATTTAGCAAAAATAGAGGTTATACACACATTGTATGTACCAGCTAAATTGAAAGAAGTTAGGAGTTTTCTAGGACATGCAGGGTACTATAGGTGCTTTATCAAAGATTTCAGTCAAACTGTAGCCCCTCTATATAAATTGCTTTGAAAAGATGCAGAGTTTGTATGAGATTTTGATTGTGAAAAGGCCTTCCTATAACTTAAGGAAGTCCTCTCAACAACATTAGTTATTTGAGGACCAAATTAGGAGTTAAATTTTCACATACATATTGATGCCTCAAATCATACCATTGGAGTAGTACTTGGCCAAAAGATGGATTTAGTAGAACATGCAATTCACTATATCAGCAAAAATCTTCAAGGAGCTGAGTATAACTACACTGTAACAGAGAAAGAACTACTTGCTATAATTTATGCTCTGAATAAGTTTAGACATTATATTATAGGGTACCAAATATTTGTACATATAGAGCACTCTTCTATCAAATATATGATGAAAAAACTAGCAATCTCTAGATGATTGGTTCGATGGTTGTTACTAATGCAAGAATTTGACATTACCATTATTGACAAACCAGGTAAGGCAAATGTTGTAGCTGATTTCTTGTCTCATCTTCAAACACCTAATGATCCTGTAGCCATAGTAGATAGCTTTCCTGATGAACATCTCTTTCTTTTATTAGCACAAAACCCTTGGTATGCCTACATTGCCAACTACCTAACCACTGGTAAAACACCTCCACATTTCTCTACAAAGGAAAAATGGTTGTTGGAAAAAAAGAGTTTTAACTTTTCATGGATCTTAGGGTTCATGTTTTATACTAGACTAGATCAAGTGACATGAAGATGTCTAAAAGAGGATGAAACTTATGATGTTCTTTGTGCTTATCATGATGAACCTTGTGGTGGCCACTTTACAAACAAAAGGATCACATTAAAGATTTTAAATAGAGGTTATTATTGGCCCACACTTCATAAGGATGCAGCTCAGTATACAAAAAGATGTGACAAATGTTAGAGAATGGGTTGACCAATGAAAATAGATGAAATGCCCCTGCAACCACAGATAGTAGTAGCACCATTTGATAAATGGGGGATTGATTTTGTTGGTCCTATTGAACCACCATCAGAAGGGAAGAGTTGCATCCTAGTTTGCACTGATTATGTTACTAAATAGGCAGAGGCAAAGCCAATGAAACATCATTGTGATAATAATGTTGCAAAGTTTTTGTATGAATGTATCTTTACTAGATTTGGTGTTCCAAGAGAATTATAATTAGATCAAGGGCATCAGTTTACATCTAATCTAATAGTTGCACTCATGAAGGAGTACAAAATTTGGCATGGCAAATCTTCTCTATATCATGCATAGGTCAATGGATAGGTTGAAGTGACAAATTGAGAGCTGGAAAATATACTCACTAAAATAATGTCCTTGCATAGGAAAGATTGGGCAGCTTGACTTCCTGAAGCCTTATGGGCATACAAAATAACATGGAAATCCACTACTGGGTTTACACCTTTTGAACTCCTATATGGGAAGATAGCTATCATGCCCATTGAATTTGAACACAAGACTCTATGGACAACCGTGGAACTTGATATCACTCTTCTTGCAACACAATAGGATCACATTTTACATCTCAATGAGTTGGATGGATGGAAGAAGTCAGCTCTTCATAACACAGAATTAATTCAGAGTTAGATGAAGTAATGACATTACAGATTCATTAAAGATAGAGAATTATCTATTGGGGATTGGGCAATCCTATATGACTCACGATATCAGCATCACCAAAGAAATTTTTAGACTAGATAGCTTGGTCTATATGAAATTATTGCAATTTTTAACAATGGAGTAGTTCAACTATCAACAATTGATCCGATAAAATTTAAACTCCTGGTTAATGGACATCGCCTGAAGTTATATCACAAACCAGCAACCTAGGAGGAATTTCTTCAATAGTTCAACACAATAGAAGCATCTCTTCCTATAGCCATTCCATTTGAGTCTTTCACTTAGACACTTGCAACCCCTTAAATTTATTTCAAGGCCTTCATAATTTTTTTTTTCGCATTTTATATGTAAAATTCATTTCTCTTCCACCTCATTCCATCTCATCTTCTTGTCTTTCCATCATCACCCCATCCCATCTTCTTTCTATAGTACAATACTACTTGGAGCACCCTTCCTATCACACCTCAAGTCAGTTACACTTGACCCCTTTGTATTTATTTAATTTATTATTTATTTAGAAAAGCATGTTATTTCAATTTTTAGAATTTTCAATCTTTAAGGTCTGGTGGGACCTAGACTCTAATAGGTTTGGGGGAGGGAAAATCAAAATCATAAATGAAAATTAAGGTGAATCTTAAGTTGGAATGTAGGATGTATGGGGTAGGGTCATCTTAGTAATGAGCTGGTGCCCCTTTGTACTTTTGAAGTGTGTGTGAAATAATTAAAAAAGCCAACCATTAGATTATGATTTCACAAGCACATAACCTCTCATTAATATGGTGTATGTTTTGGGCATGATCTTTATCCTCATTATGTTTTGGTGATTAAAATACCATTATGAAGCACTGAAGGATGTGATGTTTGGAAAGTGTTGAAGTATTTAAAAACTTTTTTTTCTTTTTCCAAATGTCATTGTTGAAACCCCTATAGCCATCTTTACCCACACTTTCAATCACTTAAAGTGAATTTACAAAGTAAAGAATTCTTCAAAAGAGAACATGGGTGGAGAACCTCAGTGACATGAACCAGTAGGTCATAGATTCTTATTGGAAAACCCAACAATATGCAACTTGTTTCAACAACAAGGTTGGCTGGCTTACTATCCTAATCTAAAGTAGTTTGATTAGGAAATTGTGCTCCAATTTCATAATACACTAAGGGATGGATATGCAATCATTAAAGATATCTAGATAGAGTTTACAGAGGAGGTGGTGGTAGAAGTTACTGGTTTGCCTACAAATGGGAAACAATGGACAGAGGACATGGATGCACAAGCAGCAAAGGAGCAATTTTTAGTACATGGAGATCGTTAGCTAGAAGAAAACAAAAAGCAAGGTACATTATGATTGTCTCTCTCCCTTCAATTTATCCAGCCTACTGAATTTATCATAAGGTATTTTACCTATGAGGGGAGGTATTCCCATTTGTATGCTATTCATTTCAAAATTTTGAGTGGTATGCAGCATGGTGATTGTCCTGTAAATCTCCTGAGTTTCCTTTATAATATTATCAAAAGGCAAGCTGCCTATGTAAAACAAGACAAAACCTAGTTGGTATCCCACCATTTCTTAATTAGAGCCATAGTTGAATGGGAATTGATTAGGCAACACTTGGGGACATGGGAGGATTTTGTAAAAGTCAAGATAGTGGGACCCCAAAGGGGTGGACCTAAAGGGAAAGGAATGGGGACAAGAGAGAATATTGTTGTAGGAATCAAGAAAGTAGTATATAAAATAGCTCAAGAAGCTTCGGCTTCTGCATCCACACCCAAAATTATGAAAAGGAAAATTTTTCCCTCAAAAGCCTCGACCTTTAAAAAAGAAAATCACACACAGCTACTATAGAGGAAGGTTCAAAAGAAGTATCTCCAGTGTCACAAGAAGCTGCACCCAACCTTAATAAAGGGAAATCTGTTGATAAGGGTAAGCAAAAAATCTCTACCCCATGATGAGTTACCAGGTTTTTTGGGGTGGACTTGAAAATTGAACCTCCCATTCCACCTATTGATTTAGAAGCTCCAGTACATACACATGTGTAGTCCTCAAAGAATACAACTCATACTCTTGAACATGAAAGTGATCTTGAGGAAATTTCCCCAAAGACAAATAGCCCTATTAACATTGATAGTGACATGGAGTCCTCAGAGAAAATAGTGTCTCGGTTTGAACAGCTAGTGGAAGAAACCAATAATTTATCACCAGAGGAATATCCATCATTTGCACAAGAAATAGTTTAGAAAATTGTCAAAAATTTCAAATTAAAATGGCTATTGTGCCCTATCATGTAGCCATTGTGCCTTCAGAAAAGGTTGATAGTCCTATTGCTCATCATCCTCCTGAAGATGATGGCACTGCTGCCCATCAAAATTATAGCTTTGTTGAACATCACCCTTTTGAGGATGACAACACTGTTTCTGGTCCAAGTGTCTACCCATCATCATCCTAAGCACCATCTTAAAGATAATATCCCTATTGTCCGTTGTTATACACCACTAGAAATTTCTACTCCATTAATAGCCAGCTTTAGTTTGTACCAATAGTTTCAATGGGAAAAAGAAAACTGGTACCTAGAAAGGAAACAATTGCTTAGAACTATCAAGGAACAAGCACAACAAATTGAAGAAAAAGATAGTGTAATTAAGGTCCTATAGCAATGTGTCATGAAGGTGGTAGAGCTCATTCTAGAGCCTGTAACTTGCAGGTCACCATCTCCAATATATAAGCTATTCCTAAAAGAAAAAATGATTAATTTTCAATTATCTCAAATTACTCGGGGATTGAAGCCTTCTTTGCACACTCCCCATGAATTTTATGTAGCATTCAAATCAGTCCCGATGGCTCTGCAGAATCTCCTCTGTGAGTTATATGCTCATAACCTTGTTGTTCTAGATGATAGGGATTAGAATTCACTATTATATGTGGGAGATGTACAGTTTAGAGAAATTATGTCATGGATGTAGAATGAGATCAGTCGATAGAATTAGGACACTCCTTATAGGGAAAAATAAATATTGGAACCATTCAGCTTGAGGTACAAAATATTCATCGACTATTCTTTGATTGGCTCTCTGTTAATAATAAAAAAAGTGCTACTGCTAAAATTCACCCTATTCAAGAACAAACATTTATAGATTGGGAGCAATATTGTTCTTCAATTGCTCCTGACGCCATATGAGCTTCTACTCAAAGATGGATATGATTATTAGAAGATCTAAAAACAAGGGAATTGTACTCCCCTCAAAATTTAGAGTTGGATATTAGTAGGATGCCTAGGTATATGATGCTAGGAAGAAATCAGAAGAGTTATTGGGTTCCTCTTCATTTCCAACCACCAATACTCTTGCATCTTATGCTTGGGAAGTATGATTCATTTGCTGAATATAAAATGGCCATTGAAGAGTAGAAATGGGAAATATTAAAGCAAAATCATGGATATTTTGATTACAGAGCTCATGAATCAGGTGAAAAGATTGCTAATGATCTTAGGCCATGGATAAGGATCAAAAATTTATAAATGCTGAAGGGACTAGCATCAGGATGTTTTGGGGGAAAAATGATGGCATGAGGAAATACATGTCTTTTTGACACTTGTTTGTGAACTTTTGTCTATAATATACTAAACATTATCATCCTTTAAGTATAGTATTTTGAACTTTTGATGTATAAGGTATCAACATATGGCATAAGAATGATGATTGAAATTATGTCTAAAAAGGGTTTATTTTGTTGGTAAAAATCTTCCTTCATGAATGCTTGCCATGGGTAGATCTTCCTATAGCCAAAGAGATTGCAAAAATTGTTAGTTAAACATTAATGCTTTTTATTATAAATTAATAAATATAAATAAATGTTTGTAGGAAGTTTTGTGTGCATTAAATGTATGTTATAGCTAGGCATGTATGTTGACTATTGGATGAATCAATAAAAGCATTTTCTCTTTTTCCTCCTTTGGTTGCTATTCAATGTGTTAGATTTCTGCTGTGTTAACTCTTGCAAAGTGATTTGGATAGCAGGGTGTGCCTTTGGTCCTAGTTAGTTATCTCCACTCTTTGCATCATTATGGTAAATAGGTAGTTTGGAGGAAGCAAAACTAACTAGTAGATCTAGGGGCTCTATTTTCCTACTTTGTATAGTTGCTCATCAGTTCATAATTAAAAAGCAGGGCTGATTGTTTCTATATAAAGTCTTAGAACCATACAAAATAGATATCTCCCATGCTCATTTTAATGATAGCGAAGGATTTTTTGAAATATTTAGATAGAGGTCTAAGATTAGTGCTCAGAAGAATCAACCCTAGTTTCATAAAGATGTAATAAGAAATGAATTCTCTCCAAGAATAAGAGATTAAATAAGAGAAATGGAGAGAGTCTATTCTAGAGTCTTAGAATTTATTAATTGCTTTGATAAAGATTATAGTCCTTTAAAAAATGTAAAGACAACAATGGACAAGATGAACAAGTTGATGATCACCTTTCTAGAGATTATGTGGACCATGAATGAAAATAATACCCTTTTTATCAATTCTTATCCTTATTAGGAAAGAGAAGTAATGAAAAAGTTACCTTTCACCCTTGTAGTAGGATCAGGATAATTGGCCATTCAGAGGAGGCTTGGCTATAAAATTATCAAGAATAAAGAGCATAAAGCTGATAAGGGGAAGCAAATAGTTGGATCAACTAGTGTTACTTTGGAAGAAAGGCTTGAAGAGGCAAGACCCAAGAGGAAAAAGATAAAAGAATACACACCCACTCAATCTTCATTGCATATGGAAGATGAACAACTTACTAAGGAACGAATAGAATAATTAGGATCCAAAGGGGGAGTATTTATTATATTTTTAGAATAAGAGGAAGGAAATCCTTAGGAACCTCCCATGCCTAGCCTTGAGTTAACTATTGCTGATTATAGAGGAAGGGAATTAGACCCTATGGTAGAACAAGCTAGTCATGAATTTTTTTTAGATGATAGTTTTTTTAAATCAAGAGCTTTCTACTGATTTGCATGGAGAAAAAATTATAAAAAATTTGAAGAAAGGTGTAATAAGGGGAAGGTAGAGCATCTAGATATTGAAGAGGCTAAAATACAAGATCAAAAAAAAGATGGAACTATGTAAGAGTTTAGAAGTTTGACCCCTGAAGAAGGAAGACAAATGATAAAATCATCTAGGGTTTTGCTTTTAGAAAATTGTGATATTGTAGATGAAATGGTTTTTAATGCTATCACTAAGAAGTTAAGTGCTGAAGAAAAGGCAAGAAAAGGACTTAGAGGTGCTAAATTCAGTGAAGATCATGCTGCCATGGTAATTTGGTCTTTGAGAAGAGGATCTAGAGCCAATCTTTCTTAGCATGATGACACTAGAATGACTAGAGACTTAATTATTAAGAGAGTGGAAGATAATCCAACTAATGAGGCTATAGAGTTAAATGTTGAAATAACTAACCTCACATTAGCTACAACTAGGAAGGAAAAATGGAAAAAGTTAGAACTACGAGAAAAATATGAACAGGTTTTGGATTCTTATAATAAAGAAGTACATAAGAGAATAGAGCTTGAAAATAAGATGACCAGGTATCAATGCCAATGTAGAAAACATAGGATTACTTATCCTCATCATCTAGTTGATCCTTTTAAATAACCTCTCCTTATAGAGCTACTAGATACCCCATAGAGACCTCAATATTATACAACAAAAGATTTTGAAGAGGAGAAGAGAAAACTTTGGGCATTACATGTGTAACTAGATATCTTGTATGAAGACAAATTGAGAAAAAATAATTATGTATTTGGTTGATAAGATTGGTTGGCCAACATTTTATGAACAATTGGAAAAAATAATGAACATATGGAATGAGCTCAAAAGTAATGAGGATGCTTTGAAGCCAATTATAAATAAATGGAATATCGGGAATGAGGATGTCACTCTATTATGTTTCTCAGTCATCAATCTATCTTGTGAACAAATAGAAAAAGACATTTGACTTGACTAATGATCTCTTCAATTTTTATCATAAAAGAATTACATTGTAGAGGAGAATCATAAACTATCTTTCAAAATATATGAGTAAAAACTTTGAACTTTCCCCCATGCACTGAATAAAATGGACAAATTGAAAGATAAAAAGGAATGAGCTACAAAATTGGATGATTTGTTATTCCTTAGGCTAAATAGGGCCATAAATGAAAAGGGACATGCATGGTTGGAAAATATAACTGAAGAAGTTGTTAAAGTTCAAATACTTTATGATTCTTTTAAAGATGAGTTTATTGAAATAAATAAACTAGGAGAATATGTTTTGAAGAAACAACATGAGATTTTGAGCTTTAATTGGCCATATGACACACTTCTTGACAAGTGGATGGAAGATTTTGTCCTTTCAAAATAGTTAGTTCTTGGTGAAAATGATGAAGATGAGATGGAACAAGACGAGCTAAAGATAGTTGATGCATCAGTTAAAGCAAAAGAAGAAAAAGATAAACAATCAATTCCATCAACAAGCATAAAGGTTGAAACTGATGACTTGGCTACAAAAGAATCAAGTATAACTATTAGTTTATGAGTACAAGATGTCTTAGATGAAGAACCATGAGTTAAACTCAACATTCAAATATTAGAGCTTGGTCCATCACAAGTAATTCCAATGGTCACACACTTTGAGGAATGACAACTATATCAAAGCCAATCTCAAAACTCCTCAACAACAAAGGATCCATAGAAAAAGTGGTCCCACACATGAATATTCATGACGTGAATCATTCTGTTGCACTAATTTTTGTATTTTGTAATAGTAATTTTTGTAAATATCTTTCTATCTCAAAGATAGCTATCAGTTTTCTCTAGGCTTAAAGCTTGTTGCATCTCATGCTATATAAATGAGATTCCAAGGCTAGAGAAGGGGTTTGAACTATTATGTAATTTTCAATTTTTGCTAGATTAAATTTGGCCCAGTTTCCTTGATGTCAATTTTGTGATGTATTTTCTCCTCAAGTCTGAACATACATTAACATTTAAGAATCATTCTATCTTTTACTGAGTTGTTCTGAGTTTTATTCCAATTTTATATGATTTTCAATGAAAATTAATACAAAAATGAATCACAACCATATCTATTTTCTCTGAACCTTGTCTCCATTATTACCAACTGGTTATCTTGAGGTTGTATGGGAAAATATTATTCAATTTAATGCAACTAGGATAGGTTGTATATCATTTTTCTATTTCTTTTAATTGAATGAATTAAGTAAAGGCTTTAGTAATATGATAAGTTTTCTAGGCAGTAAGAAGTATATGCATAATTATGAGATTTAGGTTGAATTGCTGATAGTATTGATTGTAATGTAATCAATTAGGTCAAAATAGTTGGGTAGACTCTAAATCCCTCTAGATGAGGCACTAATCAATTATTTTAGGTTGCATATTAAGAGATCATGGATAAGCATCAAGAAAAAATCTCAAAAATCAAATCAATTTTACTTTAATGTATGAAGAATATTGTAGCTGGTTAGTACTTAGTTGCATTTAATTTTTGTGTTGTGGTTAGTTGTTGTTACTCATACTTATATGTAAATTTGAGAAGAATTATGACCAAACATCTGCTATAGGGGATGAATGTTGTAAAAGAATATCAGTAAATGAATAAAGTGTGAAGATAGTATCTAGTATTGAATCATTTTTATCCCTCAAGTGCACTCACCTTGGTTATGTAGAACCTAAAGAGTAGAAAATCCTTGTGGATTTGTTGATGTTGGGTCTAGATGTGAGGACTCCTTAGTTGAGCATAGGAAATAGCTAACCCTTAGACAAAGGTTTTTCTTCTTCATCTTTGTATCAAGTATTTTGTTGCTTGGTAGTTTAAAAGCACCCAAAAAAAAATCAACTTTGTTGGGGAAGATGATGGCAAATAAGCCTTGTTAAAAGGACAAGAATCTCTAGTGTGAATTGAATATTTTAGTCCTATTTTTCAAAATGGTTTTGCCTATCTGAGTCACCAAAAAAATGGCAAATTTGTTGGGTACCTGTTCAAAAAATGCTAATGCATGAAAAACAGTACAATTTTTGGTGCTATATGTATACATGTTGGTCAGTTTCTTTCTAGTAATTTCCCATGGTTATTTGGATTTTTCTAGTGACAAACCTTGAGAATTTAAAAGAGGAGAAAGTCCCCAGTACCATAGGTGTAGACTAATGTATACCACCCTTACAAAAATGTCCTATCTACTAAGCAAGAGTTGTAGTCTCATGTTTCTTTTCTAATTGGTTTCTTTGTACGTCAAACCTATCTCATATTACCTTATGATTTTTTCTCTGAGTCAAAATCTATTTCATGTTATATTTTCCCTAGAATAGGGTGGCAACCCAGTCAAGGTTTTGAAGCTAGTTCTTACTGACAAGTAGTCTCCATAAATGGTAGACAAGAGGAAAAGTACACTAACCCATGTAAGATCCAATCCAAAAGTACCATTGTATACTGATTTACCCTGAGGTGGTAGGAAGAAACAAAATAAGAAGAAAACATATTTAAATCCTACTTGGAAACCAAGGGGTAGTGTATCACTAAAATCTCAATACCAGCCTATGGTAGGGAGAGAATCTTCTTCATTAAGCTCTGAATCAGAAACCACAAGACTCTTAGGAGGGATGTTTAGTACCCCACTAAAAGAAGAGTGAGCCTATCAAGATAAAAATGTGTCTTCAATGGGAGATGCATTGCATAGAGTAGATGTGATAGATGAAATGAATCATAGGTTGGCATATAAAAATGTTATGGAAGATCCTTTTAATCCTAAAATAACTCCATATGTAGAAACAAACCTTATAGATCTTGATGATCTTATTGATTTAGAAGCAACTTCTATAGAATTAAAGGAAGTATACTTAGAAATAAGAGTCCTAAAGAAATGGGTTACAGAAGAAGAGGCCAAAATGCTCTTTTGGAGAAAGAGAGTGAAAGCTACCTTGAATGCTCTCATTGAGAGAGATAATTTTCTTAGAAGGATGGCTGCCCTAAAAGAGCAAAAGAAAAAATTAGAAGAAACAACTTCAGTTTTGCATGCTAATATTTTTTGAGATGTAGATAGTTTGAGATCCAAGGTGTTAGAATAAGAAAAACTCATAAGCCAGAGGCAAGAACCTATTATATCTCAAGTTCAACCCTATAAGCCTGTTCAAAGAGACCATGTAGATCTGATTGTGAAACCAATAGATAAAGGGAAAGATAAGGTTGTAGGGATCTAGATAAATGTAACTCAAGCTATATCAAATAAATCTACAAACCCTCCCATGTTTAAGTTATATTTGGATCTAGAAAAAGGCCAAAAAGGAGAAGGAATATTTTGCAAAAGAGCTTGAGAAGGTTGAAAATGAGCCCAGGTAGTAGAAACTAGGAGGAAAATCCAGTTCAATAAATCCAATTTTTCTTTAGCTTCATGGCCTAATTTATCCACCCAATCCAGAACTTCTAGCCCTACTTGTGGACCAGTAGTCCCTAACCAAAATATGTCTCAATCTGCCCCTGCTTCATCATCTACCATTAATACCTAGATCCCTATTTTTCAAATATAATAGTCTCAAAGTATTTTCCAGAACCAAAACAATGCAACAAGTAAATCAAATGCTATTGGTTTTTAGAAGAAACCCATATACATGGAAAAATATAGATAAATGTCATTCTTAGGTATTCTTGGTTTTCCACATCTAATATCATTTGATCTTAGAGACAAGGTTGTGAAGTTCTCAGGAAATAATGCTATTATTAGTGAGGAACATTTGAAAATTTTTATAGACATGCTAAATAATTTTGAAGTATAGCATGAGGATGTAGTCATGAAGCTATTTGTGCACTTATTAACTAAAGATGCAAGAGACTAGATTAGAAGACTACTATATGATAGCATTAGCTCATGGAGTGACTTGGAAAGGTTATTCAAAGAACAGTATGGAGATAATACTAATGTTGGCTTCATGTTGAATAATGTCAACAACATCAAATAGAGCTTTAATGAGTCTGTTTTTGATTTCAATGTAAGGTTTCAAAAGGGGATATAGTAAGGTTTCAAAAGGGGATATATAGACTATTCTAGGTAACAAGATTAAATGAAGATATATGTCTTACTACATATTTCAATGCCTTTGATAGTAAAATGGCTTATCATTTGAGAGATAAAGATCCAAAAACCTTAAGGGAGCTTACAAGATAGCTGTCAATATTGCAAACAATAGGAAAGCATTTGGTAAGCTAGGAAGGACAGATGACCCAAAATTGTTCAACCCTAAGAGCAATAAGAAGGAAAATGATAAATCTCCTAAAGGTAAGAAGCCTGAGGAGGACACAATGGGTCAAGTGTTGAATTTATTGAAAAAGATGAACCCAGTAGCTTTCAATGCAAACAAATCTAATGCTAGTGAAAAATCCTTGGTCAACAACAATCATTTCAACATGCAACCAAGAATGCAAAACTATCCATATACTACCCAATGGAAAGATGGTAAACCGATCCCCAACCAAACTCAAAATATAAAAGATAAGGGTACACTAGACCCTCTACAAAGAAGTTTTATCAACATGAAAAATGATGTGCCATGCTGCATCATATATCAATTACCTCACTCCTTAAACTATTGTGCAATTTCCTAATCATTTGCTATAAATTAGAATGTCCAAAATGAGGAGGAAGAAGAAAAGATCCATGATGATGTAAGATGGAATATGGTTAATATGTGTGATGAACATGAAGATTCTAATCTAGAAGAGCATGAGAATGATATTTCTAATCAAAGAACTATTTACCAATTACATCATCAGTAAAAATTTTTAGATAATGAAGACTACGATGAAGATAAGGTATGTACTACATCCTTAGATGTTGGTAATATAAATTTGAGAAATGCTTCTAAAGAAGAGATTGATAAAATAGAAATAGAAATGATATCTTAAGCTCATAGTAATTATAATTTGAGAAGTAGGATAGTTAAAAATGAAACTAGTAAGCCTTATAGTATCTTCATAAAAAGATATTACTTATAAGATGAAGGATGACAGTATAAAAGATAGTGTAGCAACAACAAAGGTCAAAGACAATAAGACTAATAAATGGGAGCCTAAAAAGAAAGTCCAATTTTAGATAACTGAGACAGTTAAGGAAAATGTACAAGAAAAGAAATTAGAATTTGATGTTGCTAAGAAAATAGTGGTGCCTACTATTTAGAAGATCTTAACTCTAGGTATTCTTGTAAAACCTACTATATGTGATCCAATTGACATGATATCTATTCTCTCTAAATTAATTGTGAAAGTGCCTTTATCTGAATTATTTAGAATAGACGAGCATAAGAGTAAAGCTTTATCATGGTTGGGTGGGATAGGAAATGATGTTGATACTATTAAACAAAGGATCATACATCAAACCCCAGGAGTAGTTGAAGATAGCAGGATTATGTCACAAATTCCTAAAATATTCTTAGATGATTCATCTATAGCTTATTTGTAGGATATTGACCCATTTTTTCTCAAATTGAATATAAAAGGAAGAACTCTAAATAATTTAATGATAGATTCAAGAGCTTCTAATACTATAATGCCCTTCAAAGTCATGGAAGCCGTAGATTTACAAGTAGATACAAAACAAGGTAGATGTAGAGGTATGGATGCTAGGGAAGTACCTGTTATAGGTACTATTAATGAATTACCTTTGAAATTAGTTGCATACCATGATGTAGAATTGATAATGCCAGTCCTTTTAGTTGATATTCCTCTACACTATGGAATGGTGCTATCCAAAAAATGGAGTGCTGCTATGGAGGTATCCTACAGTGTGACTTATTGTATGCTACTTTTCATATAGGTGACAATATTGTTAGGGTAGATAGGGAACCAAGGATTAACCATATTTTTGGGGATGATGTTGATAAGGATTCAACATGTTTTCTAGACATTGGTATAAATGCATTCAATGGAAAGCTAATTATCCAAGAAGTTGAGAAAGTCCCAGCTATAATTGCACATGTGTTAGAGTGCTACATGGATTCATAGATTTTGTGGACTATGTATTTTGATGGGATAAGTTCTAAGGAAGGTTCAGGAGCTAGAGAAGTTTTTGTATCTCCAAAAAAGAATACTTTTAGATATTCATTTACCTTGAAATTTTCATGTAATAATAACATAGCTGAGTATGAAGCACTCTTATTAGGATTAAGAGTTACAACTCATCATGGAATAAAAAGGCTACATGTTATTGGTGATTTTGAATTAGTAGTCTCCTAAGTAAGAGAGATTTATGAATCCAAGAATGAGAGATTGAAGCAATATAGAAATGTTGTATGGGACCAAATTGAGTTATTTGATGCTTTTGGTAGCTCTTATACGGAGAGGAGTTATAACAAGATGGCTGATTTGTTGGCAAATGTAGCTATTAAGCCTCAAAATGTATCATTTGTTGGAATTTCACAGATTGAAGTACAAAACTAACCCTCAATCCTTGATAATATAGAACATTGGAAAGTTTTTGAGGATGATAGAGATATTCTAAATTTATTTTGAAGTGGTCAAGAACTTGATTGCAATGCTTTGACTGAAACAACAAATGACAAGGAGACAATCTTTGGCCAAGAAATTGTGTAGCTAAAAACTAATAAAGTACCCAAAGGATTGGTAGTTTTAGAAAGCATGTTTGATAAAGAAGATAGAGTGAAGTTAGGATTTAGGGATCACAAACCACAAGAACTTGAAGAAATAAATCTTGGTACCTATGGAGCCCCAAAAAAGGTTTATATTGGTTAGAATCTATCTACTAAAATTAGAACAACTCTAATTGATTTGTTAAGAAAGTATAGACATGTTTTTGCATGGTCATATGATGACCTCAAAGCCTATAGAGAATACTTGTTTCAAAATTTCATAAAACTTAAGGAGAATTTCAAACCTTTCAGATAATAAAGGAGACCAGAAAGCCCCACCCTAGCTCCTAGAATGCAAGAACAATTAATGAAGCTAAGGGATGGAGGAATAATTAAACTGATTAGACAATCTACTTGGGTATCAAAATTAGTGCTTGTCAAGAATAAAAATAGAGACATAAGGATTTGTGTAGATTTTAGGAACCTAAATATTGCTTCTTTGAAATACAACTATGGTTTGCCTAATATGGAAGCCATGCTACAACAAGGGACTAGTTCAGAATTGATATCTATGATGGATGGTTTCTCAAGTTACAATCAAGTTCTTGTGAATTAAAAGGAATAGCTTAAGAAAAACTTTGCTACTCCATGGGGCACATATATCTATGTAAGAATTCGATTTGGTTTGATTAATGCAGGAGCAAATTTTAACAGGCCATGGATGTAGCTTTTCATGAATACATTGATAAGTTTATGGTAGTATATCAAGATGATCTTACCAAACATTCTAAGAAGGCTAAAGACCACTATAAACATTTGGAATTTTTTTTCATTAAAGCCTTAGAGTATGAAGTATCTTTGAACCCATAGAAATGCACATTTGGAACAAAAAAAGGAATACTATTAGGTCATATAGTGTGAAAACATGGGGTAAAAATTGAGCCTGAAAGAGTAGCTTCCATTGACAAAGTTCCCAAGCCAAAGAATGTAAAAGGAATAAAATCATTTTTTGGGAAAGTAAATTTTTGAAGAAGATTTATTACTAATTAATTTGAGATTAGTAGACTAGTATCTAAAATTCTAAAAAAGAGAGCTATTATTAGTTGGGATGGTGAACCTTTAGAAGCTTTTTAAGACATTAAGACTGCTATAGAAAATGAACCAATCCTCATGACTCCTGATTATGCAAAACCAATGCATATATTTTTCCTTGCATCTTTTCATACTATTGTAGAGAAATGAGGAAGGTTATGATCAACCTATTGCATTTTTTAGTAAGTCACTTCAACCTGTAGAAGTGAAATATGAGATAAATGAAAAACAAGATTATGCTTTAGTAAAATTTGTCAAAGATTTCAGATGTTATCTTGTAGGTGCCATCGTTATAGAATTTGTACCAAGTGCAACTGTTAAGGATATTTTCTCTTAGCAGGAAGTATCTACTAGGAGGTCCAGATGGATTAATAGAATTCAAGAGTTTAACATTGACATCCAAATTACAAAGTTGGTAAGAGGTCAAGGACTAGCAAAACTCATGGCTCAATCAAACTTGGATGCTAATCAAATAAATATGGTAGAAAATTATTTAAGGTTAGGTTTATGTGACATGGATCATTGTGAGTAGTACACCAATGCCATATACTATTCGCAACACATGGAAGCTCCACCTCATTTGATAGACAATGAAAAGAGAAGGACAAAATTGCATGCAATTAGATACATTATTGTTAGAAATAATCTGTGGTTGAGGAACTTTGAAGGAATATTGCTAAAGTGCATTGATCAAGAAAAATCTAAGAAGCTATTAAATGAAATGCACTCAGGGATATGTGGAGGAAACTATATGGATAAGACTACTACTCACAAGATAATGAGAGCTAGATTTTGGTGGCCTACTCTTTTCAAGGATGCATAGTTTCTTGCCAAAAAATGTGATGCATGTTAGATATTTGTAGGTAAGCTAAAATTTTCTTGAAATTCTCCCCTAAAACTAGTTGAAGTTCAAGCACCTTTTTAGTAATGGGGTGTGGACTTCATAGGTACCCTAAGTCAAGTACTAGTTACTCATGGATCTTGGTGGCTATAGATTATTTTACGAAGTGGGTACAAGCCATTCCTACAAGAAATGCTACCAGTAAAGTGGTGAACAACTTTCTTTTGAATAATATCCTTATAAGGTTTGGATGCCCTCAAAGGATTGTAACTGATAGTGTAATGTGGTTTAGGTCAAAAGAATTTACAAAATTCTATGATAAATATGGCATAACTAGGTTAACATCCTTACCTTATCATCCACAAGAAAATGGACAAGCTGAATCTACCAATAAGAGCTTGTTAAAAGTGATCAAAAAGGACTTAGAATGATAACAAAAAGGCATGTGATTCCAAATTATAGTTGGCAATATGGGTTGATAGGGTAATAGTAAATAAAGCAATAGGTGTTGCACCTTTTGATCTTGAATATGGAATCTAGGCAAGAATGCCCCAAAATTATTTAGTAGGTCTATACAATTACACTCAAATGTAAAATGAAGATGTCATTGGTGATATGCAAAAAAGAATGGATGAACTAGTAGAATTAATAGATACCATAAAAGAAGCCTCTCTTAGAAATGAAAAATTACATATACAAGTCAAGCTATTGTATGACAGAAAGACGATGAATAAAAGATTTGAACCTGAAGACCTAGTTTTGATATGGAATGCTAGGATTGAAGACAAAGGGAAACATGTCAAGTTTGATCCTATATGGCTGGGTCCTCACTTAGTTGATAAGATACGGGGAGAAGTTTCTTATATTTGAAAGACATCAAGCAAAATTCTTGAATTACCAATTCATGCATAGTTCTTGAAGAGGTATTTTTGCTAAAAATACTTGTTTTCCTTGAATAATAGTTTAGGGTTTTCTATATTCTCTGTAAATCCTTGTAAATATTTGTTTATCTCTTACATAGGCTTTTCCTATGTTGTTGCTCTCTCAAAGTTGTCAAGAAAATTTATCCAGTGTGTGTGATCTATTTCTTCTATGGATTTTGAGCCCTCGCATGAATCTGCATATTCATCATCCCTAGATAGGGCCACTATTGACTTGGTTTTTTGCATAAAATTTTTAGACACATCCTTAGTGAAATTCTAGTCCCTTTTCAAAAATTAGGGTTTTGTAAATCATTGTAGACCTCAAAAAAATCCCTAATTCTATTATGTTATTTCTCTAGTGATTAAATCTTGCCCCAAAGGACCTTTGAGTTAGGTTTTTATGGTGTTTCATATAAAAAGGGGATGCATGGGAAAACTCATTTCAAGATTTTCTTCATTATTCCTAGGTACTTTTAAAGCTTATTTTACATTATCCATCATTTCCCTAAGTTCATGCAAAAGTTTTTATCCCAAGCTTTTATTTTAATATTTTGTAGGCTTGCATCTTATGTTTGAAAAAATTAGTTAAGTAACAATGACCTTTGATCTTCCTTATGATCAAGGGTTGTCACTATGTCACCAATAAGAATTACAAGGTATTTACTCTTGGAAACATAGTGACATGAAGATACATGTCTGTGGGACCCATTTCAGAGGAGCAAGGTTTCAAAAGTGAAGTTTGCATCATAGATCAGATGTAACATAGATGAGCCTTGATTTATTGCCAACAGAAGCTACAGGGTTTTTGTCCTTGGCAAGATAGAGATAGTCTCCAACATGGATATGTGGTGGGACCAACCCATGTGGAAAATACTATAGGTTCCATGTCAATCAAAAGGGTGTCTAGATGCCAGATTTCCATTTTCTATGAGGGATATACTTTGACGAAAGTAAGTGTTGATTTGCACCATTAGATATTTTCATAATCAATAATGGTCCCTTTGTCACCAAATGAAATTGAAATGTTTTTACCCTTGGTGACATAGCGATATAAAGTCACATGTCTGGTGGGTCCACCTTGTTTATGATTAATTATCATGTTTTTCTACCATTCAAAGCAAGATTAATCAATGGTCATCGCTTTGTTGGCAATAAGAGTTGCAAGGTCTTTACTCTTGGCAACATAGCTAGAGAGCAACGTGTCTTGTAATGGGACACCTTTAGGGAAGTTCTATATCATCATCCTTAACCATTCAATGTACACAAAATCAAGGGTTATCATTTTTTTTCCAATGTAAGATGCATGAATTTTACCCTTGGTAACATAGTGAGAACCCAACATTTGTTAGGATGCATAAATGAATAATGTGTAAGTTGCCAGTAAAGAAGAAAAGGGGTACACATGGTAAAATTTGATTGGATTGACTGCCAACTAGGAAGGTTGAAGATGAGTCATAAGGTGTTTTATTTCTTAATCGTTAGATTTTTCTAAAATTGATGGCCTATTTTCAAATTTGAAAGGGAATGTCACTCTATTTTTGTCTACAACCCATTCATGGGAATTAAAGTTCCTCATATGAACTAATACAAGGAATTAAATGTAGAAAGCCAAGAATTTTATCCTACGAATATAATTTTTGATCTCCCAGAGTCTGAGCCTATTAAAGAATCTAGTTTTAGCCTGGCCAAGTTGTGAAATTTTCTATCAATAATTCATTAGAGCATTCAAAGAAGAAATAAGATAGCCAAGTAATTATCTCTTTCCACATATAATTAAAGGAATTCTAGTTTCTCCTCATTATTATTTTAGTGTTCCTCCTAAAAAGGATTTCTTTAGAAAGGTAGAATATGCTAGTGGAAATATTCATGATGATTTTCTAGAGCAATTAGTGAATCTACTAATGAATCCACCTAAATAAAGAAACTAGTTCCTGTAAACCCTAGGTTCTATGTTGCAGATAGTTTATTTGACAAGGGAAATTGGAATAGGGATGCCATACCTTCTAAAATAGGGCTACAATAATTTAAAAAGTAGTTTTTAGAAAGGAAATTGTTTTCTCCCAAGGAAATATCTTAAATTTTGAATTAGGTAAGTTAGTAGTTCTTGGGGTTTTTATGGATTTAGACCTCCTCACAGTTGTAGCCTAAAACTATGACCTAGTATCTAGAATGGTGATTAGAATAGACGGGGAATGCTTGATGAAAATTACTATAAAAGAAATACAAGAAGTCTTTGGAATGGACCCGACTGTAGATTACCATAAGGTCATTGAATTTTAGGGATTAGAGAAGGAGTATCTATCACATAAGGATCAAATTAGGCAAGAGGTATTAAAAGGACACTTGGCCTCAATTGGAAATCTAACTTTTGTTACAACATCAAATAAAGAGCCTTTCAAGAAATAGTTTTTTAATTCTAGGGCTATAGATGCCTATATAACTTTGCGTAGGGTATTTGGTGAAGATGAAAAAGAGCTTGTACTCATAAAATTTATGTATATGATGGTACAAATTTCTTCCTTTGTTGTGGATATTGTTTTTGATTTTGCATCATTTGTAGTAGAAGAAATGCACGTAGGTCTAACTGGAATTGCAAAGGGAAAATTTGATTTTTTTTTGGTTTCTACTACTTGTTGATGCATATGTTTTTGTATAAGGGGGTTACTTTCTTTGAAAAGGAAATGGCATTGACAAGAGAATATGAGGGAGAATATCTACCAGTTTAATTTTGGATTCTAGATATGACCTAGGATGTAGAGGAGGCTAGTTTTGTGAGGTTTGATAGATATTTTTGCATCTAGATTGAGGAGCCTATTATTAAAGGATAACCCTAGGAAACCTAAAGCATTGCTAGATTTCATTAGGCCTATGGATAACCCTACTAGTTTTAAAGTTTCCCATAATCGAGAAGATATCATACCATATCTAGTGTCAATAGTTTTGAGAGTATATGTTGATCTCAGATTGGTTTTGACAAGTGAGTGTCAACACACTTAAGTTATTTACTTAGTTCATGCCAAACTAGTAATACATGTTGAGCACAACATGTAAATATTAGACCATGTTGAGTTGCAATGAGTTTCGAGCCACTCATGTGTCGAGTCACTCAAATGCTAAGCAGATAGACCATGCCAAGTGATGTAGGAGCTGAGTAAACAATGGATGCCAAGTAATGTAGGTGCTGAGTCATAGTATAAAGAACAGTGTATGCCAAGCACTAGAGACTTCAGATGTTGAGTAAGACAATTTTGACATATTTGTTTGTAATGGCACAAACAACTATGTAAACCATTTTTGAGTGGACTTAAGATTGTATTTCAATATTTTGGAGATAAGGAAAAATCTCTATTTGGATTCCCTATGAAATTATATGTAGCCAATTAGAAAATGGAAAGGATTAAGCAAAAAAATGTATGAATCTCAATCGTAGATTCATACCTAACCCTAAGCCACCAAAGTATTCTTCAGGAGGACAAAACCCTAAACTCTTTATGAAAGGAGGGATGAATAGAGTGTGTAAGGAATTGAAGGAGTTAAGACGATAGTTTGCATGTAGAGCATTCATTTTGACTTAGAAGTTATGAAGAAAGAAAGAATTGCAAAATCAATTAGAGAAGAATAGAGGATAGAGTAAAGGATACAACATTGAGACATCTGATGGAGAAAGATCAAGAAGAAATTATTTAGAGGTGATCTACTATTAGGCATGTTGACATGTAAGAAAAGTTTGTTATAAGTGACATACACTTATTTAGATTATAAGTATCTACCAAGCTTATTGTATAGTTAATAGTGTTAACCAAACATTTTAGTTGTTATCAAGTTCTACAGTTACTACTGAGTCCTTTGGACAAATTCTAGTGTATACCAAGTAGTTACCACTATTGTGAAGATCAATAGTGTAAACCAAGCATCTCAGTTTATGCCAAGTTTACCAATACAAACCAAGTTGTGTAGTGGTTACCAAGTTCATAGTTGATGTGATCCTAGTCTAGAGTTGACTGAGCTACTCAGTGTTAACAAAGTGACTTAGTATATACCAAGCTTAAGGTGATAGTTTTTACCAACCTATGTAGTGGTGACCAAGTGATTTAGTCTATATGTCAATGAGTTTCATAGTATTCACTAAGTCACTATTGCAGACTGAGTTCAAGACTACTTGGAAGTGATCAGTATGGACTGAGATTTTACATCTACTAAGTGCATGACAATGCCAAGCACTGATAGTGGATGCCAAGTATTAGATTCTCACCAAGTCAGTCTTCAAAACTCGAGTCTCTACATTTGAGCCAACTTTGTAATATTTGTCTAAACTTGTATTGTGGCTAACTTTGTAATTGTATAATTAGATTGGTATATATGTAATGTATTGCATCAACTCCAATATATGTATGGAATCAATAAGGAAGTAATATGATCATCATAGAAGAGAAGAAGTGCAAATTAAAAAGGCTACAATAGTGTAAGGGGCAGAAAAGATTCATCTATCACAATAAGGTGATTTATACACTTAAAGGAATCTCATTCAACAAACAAAGTTGCATATCAAAGATTAGCTACTATTTCATCCTAATAGGTGGATCAATAAAATTCTTTAACAAGGTAGACTTAACAGTCTTATGAAAATCTCTTTACTGAGTGCATACTTCATTTTTTTTTTTGTAAATCCTTTAACAAGGTGGACCTAGCAGTCCTTATTGCTCTTAGTAGGGTAGATCATAATAAGTGATCAATGTAAGCCTTAACTAGCCAACTTTTTACTACAATACTAAAGCTTGTGGGTATCATCCCCACCCCAATTTTACTTTCTATTTGGAAGGTTTTTGGGTCACCAAATCTATGTGTCAAAGTGTAATGTATGCTTTCATATTTTTAGTTTCTCATGCATGAAGTTAGATCAGTATTTTCATAGTGGATTAATTGTTAATTGGTTTAAATTTTTATAAGTTTTAGAAGTTACTAATTCACCCCTCCCCTCTCAGTAACTTATCCTTTAAGAATATTTCCAACAATTTGTATCAGAGCTTTGTGGTTCTCAGAGAAAAGTTTAACAACTTGAGCAAAGATTAAAGGCCATGGAGATATTTAGACTTGACAAGGCTATTGACAATGAGAAGCTAGATTTAGAAATGGCTATTGCCCAACTCAAGAAAGAAAAGGAGAAACTGTGAGGCAGTTTGCACCAGGACTATGTGGTTGTGGGTTCGAGTTAGAAGATGCCTCCACGAAGAGAGCGTGGTGGAAGGGCCAGAGCTGTTGATCCTGAGGAGGTTAGAGCCCTCCAGAGACAGGTACAAGCATTGCAAGAGGAGCTTCATAGAGGAGCAAATATTGCCACAGATGACAATAGTGAGGATGACAATGAAGAGGAAGTAATGGAAGTTGATGGGGAAGTTCTGAATCCTGTAGAGGAAAGGCTTTTTAGGGCCATTTCTAGGTTTGGGAAAAGACCTACAATTGAAGTGGGTATATTTTCGGGAAATTTGAAACCAGATGAGTTGATCGATTGGATCAATGAACTGGACGAATACTTTGAGTATGAGGATATAAGGGACCCAGATAGGGTTAAGTTTGCAAAGGCCAAACTAAAAGGCCATGCCAAAATCTGGTGGCAAGAGGTTCAACTGGAAAGACTTAGAAGAGGAAAGGAGAAGATCACAAGATGGGATCGCATGGTGGACAAATTGAAGAAGCAGTTCATTCCTGTGGACTACGAGCTTGATCTGTTTAAGAAGATGCATGGATTAAAGCAAGCAGGAAGATCAGTCCAAGAATATACAGAGGAGTTTTACCGACTCCTGATTAGAGCGAGGCATGCAGAAGCAAATAAGGAGAAGGTTGCTCGTTATATCAGTGGGTTACGACCTAGCATCCAGGAGGAACTAAGTCTGGTAAGAATGACCAGTGTTGAAGAAGCATACCAGTTTGCCCTACGAGTTGAAGAGAAGCTGAGTAAAAGGTTTGAAGGAAGACAAAGAGGGCGCGGTCAAGGAGGAAGGGGAAGCGGTAGATCATCTGGAGGCCGCAATGAAACTCAAAAGAAAAATGAAGATGAGGGTACTAGCAGGAACCAGAGGAATGAGGGTTTCAACCGCTCCCGTGATCAAGACTTTGGAAATCAAAGAGGAAGAGGTAGAGGACGTGGACAAGGAAGAGGAGGCTTTCGTGGTACCTGTTTCCATTACAATGAAGAAGGTCATCGTGCCTTTGAATGCCCTCAACGACAAGGAAGGATAGATAGGAGAGCTGAGGGCCAAGCTAGGGTTGCTCATGTGGACGAGGATGCACAATCATCACATTCAGAGGATGCAGAAAGAGGAGAGACCTTGGTAAATGAAAGAGTCCTACTAAGTGGTGAAAATGAACCAGGACAATGAAGGAGTTTGTTCCGTACCAGATGCAAGTGTGAGGATAAATGTTGTGATGTGATCATTGATGGTGGTAGCACTGATAACTTGGTATCCGAAGAGATGGTCTCTAAGCTGAAGCTCAAGAGGGAGAAACATCCCCAGACCTATCGAATTTCTTGGGTAAAAGATGATCATAAGGTCCTGGTAAGTGAACAATGTTTAGTAAAATTCAAAATTGGGAGTTACCATGATGAAGTTCTCTGTGATGTTATTTCGATGGATGTTTGCCATCTATTGTTGGGTAGACCATGGCAGTTTGATAGACATGCAATACATGATGGACACGCAAACACATACTCTATGACAAAGGATGGAGTTCGCCACAAATTGAAGCCCATGAAAAAGGAAGGTGAAAAGGTATGTAGCAGTGCTAGGATTTGTCTTGTTGATGGAAGGAAGTTTTTAGATGGCATGAAACATCAGCGTATGTGCTATGCTTTGATTCCTAGGAAAGATAAAGAAGGTAGTAGTGAAATACCATTGGAAGTCTCAGATTTACTAGGAGAATTTGGAGATATTATCTCTGATAATGTTCCAGATGGATTGCCACTAGTAAGGCAAATCAGTCACCAGATAGATCTGATTCCAGGAGCTAGTTTGCCTAACAAGGCTGCTCACAGGATGACTCCTACTGAAACAGAGGAGCTAAATAGACAGGTTCAGGAGCTGTTGAGAAAGGGCTTGATTCGAGAGAGCCTGAGTCCATGTGCAGTACCTGCAGTACTTGCACCAAAGAAGGATGGAGAGTGGAGGATGTGTACAGATTCTCGAGCTATAAATAGGATAACCATCAAGTACCGGTTTCCTTTACCAAGGATGGATGATCTTATGGACTGCTTGAGTGGAGCTCAGTACTTCACAAAGATAGATCTGAAGAGTGGCTATCATCAGATATGGATACGAGAAGGAGATGAGTGGAAAATAGCCTTCAAGACCAAGGAGGGTCTTTATGAGTGGTTAGTCATGCCCTTTGGATTGACAAACGCCCCAAGCACCTTCATGTGGCTCATGAATGAGGTACTTAAGAAGTTCTTGGGAAAATTTGTTATTGTCTATTTGGATGATATTTTCATTTTCAGCAAGACTTTGGAAAAACATTTACTGCATATTCGTAGTGTCTTTGAAAGGCTAAGGGAAGAGAAATTGTTAATTAATCTAAAGAAGTGTGTCTTTGCAAAAAGGGAGTTAGTCTATTTGGGATTTGTTATATCACCTGAAGGTCTCAAAATGGATCCAGAGAAGGTTAAAGCTATCTTGGAATGGCCTACTCCAAGGTCTGCTACTGAGGTAAGATCATTTCATGGTCTGGTTAGTTTTTACAGGAAGTTTATTAAGAATTTCAGTGGCATATGTGCACCCCTAACTGATACAATAAGAGGGGATAGAAAAGAGTTCAAATGGACTACAATAGCTGCGAGAAGTTTTGAATTGCTGAAGAAGAAGGTGACTGAACAGCCTGTGTTGGCACTTCCAGATTTCAGAAAAGTATTTCAGGTGGACTGTGATGCTAGTGGTAGCGCTATTGGGGCTGTATTAAGCCAAGAAGGTAAGCCTATTGCATATTTTAGTGAAAAATTGAATGATGCAAAGAAGAAGTATTCTGTTTATGATCAAGAGTTCTATGCGATAGTTCAGGCCTTAAAGAAATGGAGGCATTATTTGTTGCCAAAGGAATTTGTTTTGTATACTGATCATCAGGCATTACAGTACCTAAATAGCCAAGGTAAATTGAATCAGAGGCATATGAAGTGGGTAGAATTCTTGCAGAGTTATACATTTGTGTTAAAGCGTAGAAGTGGAAAATCTAACAGGGTTGCAGATGCATTAAGTAGGAGACAATTGTTGCTTACAACAATGCAGGTTGAAGTAGTTGGGTTTGATGAACTCAAGAATTTGTACCCTGAGGATCCTGATTTTGCTGAAGCATGGAAAGCTTGTAAAGAACCTGTTGCTGTAGATAGAACCAAGTGGTTAGACTATTTGATTCAGGATGGCATGTTGTTCAAAGGTAGTCAATTGTGCATTCCAAGGAGTTCCATGAGGGAAAATCTGATTAAGGAGAAACATAGTGGAGGGATGGCAGGACATTTTGGTCGGGATAAGACCATTGCCATTCTTAGAGAACATTATTTTTGGCCTCAAATTACATAGGATGTGAAGAAGTTTGTACGGAGTTGCTAGGTTTGTCAAGTTGCCAAGGGGTTTAGTCAAAATATTGGCCTATATCAGCCATTGCCTGTTCCATCAAGGCCATGGGAGGACATAAGTATGGATTTTGTTCTTGGATTGCCAAAGACACAAAGGGGTAATGAATCAGTATTCGTGGTGGTTGATAGGTTCTCCAAAATGGCACATTTCATTCCATGCCACAAAACTCATGATGCTGTCCATATTGCAGACTTGTTTTTCAAAGAGGTGGTAAGACTACATGGTCTTCCAAGGAGTATAGTTTCTGACCGAGATACTAAATTTGTGGGGTATTTCTGGAGGACATTGTGGAAGAAGTTGAGAATAGACTTGAAATTTAGTTCCACGCATCACCCACAGACTGATGGCCAAACAGAGGTGGTAAATAGAAGTTTGGGCAATTTGCTGAGATGTTTAGTTGGGGATAAGCCCAAGGGATGGGATTTGATTCTACCACAGGCAGAGTTTGCTTATAATAACTCTGTAAATAGGAGTACTGGAAAATCACCATTTCAAATTGTATATGGGAATAGCCCAAGGACTGCACCAGAATTGAGGAAGATAGAACAAGGGGAGAGAACAAGTGCTGAAGCTGAGGAATTTGCTGAACACATCAAGCGTCTACATGAGGAGGTTCAAACACACATTATCAAGATGAATCAAGAGTATAAAGCTAGGGCTGATGCAAGGAGAAGACATAAGGAATTCCAAGAAGGGGATCTAGTCATGGTGCACTTACGAAAAGAAAGATTTCCAGTTGGTACTTACAACAAGCTGAAAATGAAGAAATTTGGTCCCTGCAAAATTTTGAAGAAACATAACTCAGGAAATGCATATGAGGTTGAGCTGCCAGATGGTATTCACATTTCTCCCATTTTCAACATTGCAGATTTGACAGAGTATCATGATGATGGTGCAGATGAGGAGTTGGTTTTAGAGCCATGCCCAATTCCTGCTTCTAAGAAGGAGGAGATAGAAGACATTCTAAATCATCGTGTGGGTAGGAGTACCAGAAACAGGCAGTATGAAGAGTATTTGGTCAAATGGAAAGGACGACCGATCGAAGACTCAACTTGGATTTCAGCAGCTGAGGTTTCCCATTTGGGATTTCCTCTACCATCCATAAAGTGACAGGGTCACTTTTCAATCTACCCTGGGTGTCTGATGCAGGAGCATCCAGAGGTATAAGGGCAATCCTGTGTCACCCAAAAAAATGTACTTAGACTTAGTTTCTATTTTATGTCTTTGCATTTTTGGATACCCATTTGGCTCAAATAAAGGTTCCAACTCTCATAGTTCAACTATCAGTGCATTTAAAAAATCTCGAAAAAATAGGAGCATGCAATTTGACCATCATTTTGGTGACCTAGAAGGTGTGACTTGGCCAGATGAATGTAATCGACATTTAGAGCATTCCAAAAAAAGAATCAGGTCAAAAGGCCCCACGGTTTGAAAGTTATTGCAGTTTTTCGGGTTTTGGAGACCCCCTAAGAATGCTTCAAAGTCAGGTTTGGGGCATTAAATGACCTTGAAAAGGGTCAAAAAATGGGGGACGAGCGAAGCTAGTCCATAGGGCTATAGAGCGCTTTGAGAGCTTTCCGAAAATGTAAACGGTTCGTCAATCGGAGTTACGGTTCAAAAGTTATGCCTCCCGGAAGTTCGGCTACCGTTTCTGGATGCTTCTAGAATTGCACCGACTTCTAACGCAGCTTTCGGAACCTTCTATTTTGTCGGTGGATGCCTACTAGCACTTTCTAGAATGTACTCCTAGTCCTTAACCCTCCGAGGTCTATTTAAGGAGATTTCTGGTATTGTAAAAGGCAGTTCGGATTGGAGCTTGAGAGGAGGTGCTAAAAGGAGAAATATTCTCCAGATTTATGCTATTGTAAGCCCGCAGGGCATGTTTTGAGTTTATTTTCTCTGCACTATTTGTACCAGCTTATTTTCTCAGATAATATAATTTCCCCTTTCTATTGTGTCTATTCTGGTTGTTGGGTTGTGTCCCCATCAGAAACTCTCTCAATATTTGAAAGGAAGAAAAGATCTTACAATTCAAATGAATGATCATCTTTACATTGAAGAAAGAATTAAAGAACTTCAGTCAAGCAACCCAGATGAAGGGAATAAAATAATCAAAGAACTCCTAGAAAAGAATGGTTCACTGCAAGAAGTAAGAAAACTAAGAAGAGAGCAAGAAATTTAGTCAGTAAGATTATGTGAAGTTATGGAAGAGAAAAATAAGATAAGAGAAGAGATAGAAGGAAAGAACAATGAAATATAGCACCTATCCCTTAAAAAAGTAGACTTCATTGATCATCTCACCAATGAAAATGAATAAATCATGAACTTGAGATTAGAGAATGAAAGATTGTAGAATGACCTAAACTCTAAAAGACACATCAATGTAAGAATAATGAAATCCCAAGCAGACATGAATAAGTTGAATGAGAAAAATTTCTATAGACAAAAAGTAAAAGTAGGAATTAGATATAAAGAAGAAGGTGAATCTTTCAAACAAGGAGCTCAAAAGAATCCTAGAACTACTTGCAATCACTATGGCAAGATAGGTCATACATCAAACAAATGTTGGAGCAATGGAAAAGCAAAATTCAATTGAAAATGTTATAATCATAATCAACATGGTCATAGAGAAAATGAATGCAAAGAGAAATCAAGATTTGAAGGCAAATGTCACAAATGTAAGAAGCATGGGCACAAATCATCAAAATGCAAAACCAAGATACTAAATCCAGCAGAAAAAATTGTGAAAGCTATATTTGGTTGGGACTATAATAGCTGGTGCAGATGTCATTACTCTGGAGAATTTGGACACATTGGAATGAATTGTGAAAGCATCATTTGAGGAAAAGAGATACTACTAAAAGATGTTTCATTTGTACTAAACTTGGTCATCTTATCAAGAACTACATGAATACTAGAAGGATTGAAGATGAAAAGAAGACAAAGGCTAATAACATCAAAAAATAGACGAGACAACAATGGGTTCGAAAGTCTACTGAGAATGCAAGTCCAAACAATGATGAACAAGTCACTCAAGAATTGGGTGGCTCCACAATTTCTACTTGATTTCTCAAAGGAGAACTGGAACTAGGCTATTGAAGAAGACATCCAAATAAGTTCCAATTGATAGGAAAAAATATCCATATCTAAATTCAAGATACAAAGGGATCACTAAGTAAAAGGGTACCAGTTACTATCGAGTTACTTTCTTTATCGAGTGAGGTTGGGTCATAGACTATACTGAACAAGGTTGGGAGTAACTAAATTTCATATGGTTACCAAATGATGGAATAATCTACTGAGTAATTGATAAAAGGAAGTGGATGAAAGTCTCTCAATTTGATCTACCACTCATACTAGACATTTATGGTGAAATTTGATAAAAGGAATAAAATTGAAGTCATTTTCATTGTAAAATTTTAAGAGCTATTGTACAAAGCGATCTTCAAAAGCACGAAAGTGATTTGAGAAAATTGTTACCAAAAGATTTTGAATTCTTTCAAACCATACTAAGTGGAAATGACATCTAGTAGTAGCAAGACAAAATGAGATCAAACATGTTGGTTTATGCTGCAGAATGGAAAGCTCTAGACTTCAAGCTCACTCCTACAATCACTGAAACCCTAGATCCGAGTGGAGTGTAGTTGCAAATCCCTCCAAAGGTATTGTTGATTAATGAAATTAATTCTCATTTTAAATGCATGATTCAAGATATTGGTACTTTGGAAATGGATGAAGCCCTAGAAAAGTTGTGTGTAAATGGTGTCTTGAAACCTGAACATCAACACCTTGAGACAAAAGGATTAACCCATATTCCTCACATGCCCCATGAATTCCAAGTGAAATAGATTAGGTTTATTCTTAGTCGGGTGTGCAATGGATAGTTATGGTTGGAACAACCAATTTTAATCATGAAAAGGATAATTCATAGAATCACTAGTCTCCCAATGTTGGCTAAAGCTAAGATGACCAAAACCCTAGGTCAGGCTAAACTTGAAAAGAAAACCCTAGCAGAATGGGATGGTAGAGGCATGAAGACAATTAGTATCACTAACATAGAACTAAAGTTTAGTATTCATATCATTGCACACAAGATCTACAACTCAAGCAAGTTGAATAGTGTGTCGTGTGAAGCAGTCATCCTAGCATACAAGGTAGTCAAGAATAATTTTTCTCTTCAACTCACCGAGCTACTATTGATTCAATTCAAAAAGAACATGGAGAGCATCAAAACATCAAAGAAAAACCCATGTAATTTTAGCACTCTATTGACATGTTTATTCTTTTATGTTTAGAAATTCTTCCCTTCAAAAGGTTTAGTTGTATGGAGAAAAGATGTGCCAGTACTCTACCAGATTAATGAGTACATTGCTGAGGTGGGAGAGAATTATAATAATACAATGGATAACTATTTTTATGCATTTAAAGAGAAAATGAATAATAAATTCAGGATTCCAAGGAAATTAGTTGAAGATTACAAGAATGATGTGTGTTTCATGGCAAATAGTGGTAAGGTATACATTCAGCTAGTCAGGCCTAGAATTACATGGGTGAAACCTCTTGGATATGAGGTTAATATAGATGAAACTAAGGATATAATTGAGGCACTTGTAAATGAACTAGTTGATCCCAAAGCTACATATTTTGGTACATATGATGAAGTGAAATACAAGATAGAATTGGAGATCAAGCTCCCTCAGGTAGTAAATAAAAGCAAGAAAAGAATTGCCAAGTTGAAAACTAGTTCTACTCTTTTGTTGACTGAGGGAAAGGTGAGAATGAAGAAGCAGACAATGAGGAAGAAATAGAGGAAGAGGAAACACTAAAGAAGGAGGGAAAGTTAATCACTACCAAGCCTAATAAGACACCTACTACTATGTTTACCAGAAGATCCTCAAATAAGAAAGCTGATAAGGAAGGAGGAGGTATAATATTTAGAAAATCTCCAGCCACCTTCCAAGATAGACTAAAATAAATTTAGGAAGGGGCCAATATAACATATTTTAAAGCATTAAATTATGAAATTAGGACTAATGAAGAACAAAATAAAATTGAAGATCTAGTGATGGACAAAATGGGTAAGTGGAAATACTCACTTGGCTAGCTTACTTCTCAGATTCCTAATATTTTGATGGATAAGATCAAGCCAAGATGGGAATTTTCCATGCAAACTATAGAAGACATCTATTGGAAAAACCTAAGGCAGCTTATTCTGAGCTTAACAGAAAAAGAGGTTAAGGAATCTCTAAAGAAAAATGAGGAGAAATTAACTTTGAAATTCAACACTCGTCTGGTTCTAATAAAAGATATTGAGCATGTTGTAAGGAATGCAACAAATACATTGAAGAATGTATATCATCTTCATAAATTGAGTGATTTTGGTGTTGATATGAAACATGATGATGATGATGATGATAAAGAAGAGAAAGATGAAGAAGGAAATGATGAAGAAACAACACATTTGGATACTATTGATTATGAAGAGGAACAAGAGCAAGAGGCTACCAAGGAAGGAATGTAGGATGATGAGGAATTTGGCCCAGTTAAGACTGTTGCAACTATTATTGCATCACTTCCTCACTCTCTAAGAAATATAGTGACAACATCAAGCATGGAGATAGCCTCAACATGATTTATTGCGAATGCCATTGATAACACAAACATCCAATCAATCTTTGTACTGGTTCAACTCAACACATCATTGACTAAAGTGACCTCCACTTCATCTACAAAGCTACATACCCTTCCCTCTTCTACCATGTTGGATACAAATTTTTTGGACAGATCAATATTGGCTACTATAGGTACTTCTACTAGTATTTCTACAATACGTGCAATATCAATTTTTGCAGCTAGTCCTATTATGTCTACTATTGTTCCCATTCCTAGTAAGCAAGAAATAAGTGTAAAGATAGTTGAGACCAAGCCTCAACTGAGAAAAAAATAATTTTGGGCCAAGGAAAGGAAAAGGAGGAGGAAATAGACCTTGATGAGGATATGGTGATACAAAATTGGGACATATCCAAACTCAATCTAGATCAAATGCAGACATTTGGTGAACTCCAAAAGAAAGCCAAGCAGTAGAGGCTAAGAGAGGAAAGAGACAAAGAATTTAAAACCATTGAGGATGCCAAGAATATTTTGGTAGAGGCTATAGGTATAGAGGTTGATTCATCTTGGCTAATTTTGTTTCAATTGGTAGAAGTAGTCCAGAAGTATAATAAAGATGTAGATGGACATGACAAGTTACTCTAGAAAGTAGAGAATAAATTTGAGAATAAAGTGTTAGAGAACATTTCTCAATAGATTTCCATCTACCAAGTAGTACTCTCTACCATTTTGGGATCTCTAGAAACCTCTTGTACTAATGTATCATCACTTTTTGGTAAGTTATGCGATGTTTCAAATTTCACTAAGGAAATAAAGGACAAATTGTCCAAGATTGATGAAGATCTTAAGGCGAGTGATCAACAGTTGTAGCTTGACCCCAGTTCAAGCTCTACCCATTTCAAGAAGATTAGATTTCTAATAGATATGTAGGTAAAATTGCTTAGAGAAGAAGAAAGAATAAGATCTACATTGGTAGATATTCAGAATATGATTCTTCCTAACATGGATGCACTACAAAAGCATATTGCACATTCCAAAACTCTCATCCATGAAAAAAACTTCCCCATAGAAGGCCAAATTATTGAGTTGTCAACAGAAGTGCATATTGCATTACACATATGTAAGGCCTTGCAAGACAATTGGGACAAAACTTTTGCTATCATACTCAAGGTACATTCAAACTTTTTATCTCATTTTGGCATTAATATGTAAATATATAGAATAAATCTTTGGCATTATTGTCAAAAAGGGGGAGAAGATATGGGAATGATGAGTTATGGGGGAGAAAGATGTAAGAATTGATACATAAGATGAAAAGGAAATGGGGGAGATAGATGTGAGATAAATGTAAATAATGATTCAAAGAAGAATGTATAGAAAGTGTATATTGTATATAGAAAGGAGATGTATTCAGATGTATAGTATACTATATAGGAGCTTACCATGTACTAAAATATATCTTACAAAACCAATTTTGAAAAATCTCAAAACTAGTATACTCTACTGAGCTAGAATCACAAGGTGATGGATAAAGATATTTAGGAACTTTTTGAATTAAATTTTGGCTAATAAGTATTTTTGTCACTAATGCCAAAGGGGTAAATTGTTTGACATATCAATCAATTTTGTTATTAGTAACATACACTTATTTATATTATAAGTATCTACTGAGGTTAATGTATAGTTAACAGTGTTAACAAAACATTTCAATTGTTATCGAGTTTTATAGTTGCTACCGAGTCCTTTGGAAAAATTTCAATGTATACTGAGCAGTTACAACTATTGTGAAGATTAGCAATGTAAACTGAGCATCTCAGTTTAAGTTGAGTTACTAGTGCAAACCAAGTTGTGTAGTGGTTACCGAGTTTGTAGTTGATGTGATGCTAGTCTAGTGTTGATTGAGCTACTCAGTGTTAACGAAGTGACTCAATTTATACCGAGCTTGAGGTGATATTGTTTATCAAGCTATGTAATGGCAACCAAGTGATTTAGTCTATATGATGAGTTTCATAGTATTTTTTGTGTCATCAATGTAGACTGAGTTCAAGACTACTTCAAAGTGATCAATATGGACTGAGCTTCTACATCTACTAAGTGCATGATGATGTCGAGTATCAAAACCTCACTTTTAGGATTAAACCATAGATAGAAAATAACAATTACATGCAAATATAACCAATAATAGAAAATAATAGATCACACAAAAAAGAACACAAGGCACCAAGATTTAATGTGGTTCACCCAATCCATGAGCTATGTCCACCAAATAGAAAGTCCAATATTATTACAATCTAGTGATTACAACCTAATTACAATTTGTAATCCCTTATAGCTCAATAGTGCTACAAGAACCTATATTTCATCACCACTATGAAACAACTCTAAACCTAAGCCATTTTATACAAGTATTAAACCACTTTAGGGTTACTACATGTCGGCCATAAATTAGCCATTACTTTAGTGGCAAATCTATGAATGAAAAATCTAGGAATAGTACCAAATTTTTTTTTCAGGGCCCCAAAGAATTTGTGAAGTATGTATAATACTTTCTTGATCAATTACTACAAACTAACAATCTCCCACTTGGGGACTGATCAGGCTCCACACTAAACAATAATCTCCCACTTGGAGACTGATCCTGTAGTGATTTCACTACTCCATAAGGCTCCCACTAGATCAAACCACCTTGGACTCTGCTATTCTTTTATTCATCTTCTCCTTTGTTACTACCTTTGTTAACATATCTATTGATTATCATTTGTATGTATCTTCTCTAGCTTTAACTATCCATCCTCCAAAGTTGACCTAATGAAATGGTACTGCAACTGTATGTGTTTGGTCTTTGAATGCAGAGCTGAATTCTTTGCAATATGAATGGCACTCTGACTATCTATGAACAAATAATTATCCTATTGAGTATGTCCCAATTCTTGCAAGAAGAATTGAAGTCATATCATCTCCTTGGCTACCTCTATAGTAGCTACATACTCTACCTCTATAGTGGATAAAGAATTAACCTTTTGTAACCTAGAAATCTAGCTCATGATTGCCCCACCAATAGTAAAGACATAAACTATAGTACTCCACCTGGTATCAATATCACCAGCCAAATTTGAGTCAACATAGCCCTATAAATTAGTAGTAGAGCCCCCAAAGTGTAAACACTTATTGGATGTTCCTCTCAAATATCTAAGAATCCATTTGATTGCATTCCAATGCTCAATTCTTGGATGACTCATATACCTGCTAATGACTCCCACTACATGTGCAATATCTGGCCTAGTACACACCATAGAATACATCAAGCTTCCTATACTTGAAGCATATGGTACCTTGGACATCCTATCCTCCTCTTCTTGTGTCTTAGGAGACATCTCCTTGGTCAACTTCAAATGACTCGGTAAAGGTGTGTTGATAGCTTTAGCATTCTCCATGGAGAAATGTTGCAACACCTTCTCAACATAATCAGCCTAAGATAGCATCAATGTTTTGTTCTTCCTATCTCTACAAATCTTCATACCAAGGATCTATTTTTCTACCCCCAAATCCTTCATAGAAAATGCATGTGCTAATTGGCATTTCAACCCCTTTATGTGATCCATGTTAGACCCAACTAGAAGCATATCATCAACATATAAACATAAAATAATGTAGCTATCATCATCCAACCTCTTAAAGTAGACACAATGATCTAAATGACACCTACTATAACCATGCTCATGCATAAAACTGTCAAATTTTAGATACCATTGCTAAGGTGCTTGCTTCAAGCCACACAAACTTTTCTTCAATTTGTACACTAAGTTCTCTTTGACTACAAATCCCTATGGTTGAGCCATATATATCTCTTCATCCAAATCACCATGAAGGAAGACTATTTTAACATCAAGTTGCTCCAAATGCAAATCTTCAATAGCCACAAGACTTAAAATACTATGGATAGAAGTCATCTTAACAACAGGAGAAAATATCTCATCAAAATCAATTCCTTTTTTCTATGCAAACCCTTTTACAACTAACCTGGCTTTAAATATTTTCTTACCTCCTTCCTCTTCTTTCAACCTGTAAGCCCACTTATTCTATAAATCCCTTTTACCTGTAGGCAACTTGCACAAATCCCATGTCTTATTCTTTACCAAAGAGTCCATTTCATCTTTCATTGCAGACTCCCACTGAATCTTAGTATCCATCTACATAGCTTCATCATAACTTTTAGGTTCACCAACATCAGTAAATAAAATAGAATACAAAGAGGGAGAAAATCTTTGGGGAGGTCTAATTTACCTTGTTGATCATCTAACATTCATCAGTGTGTGTGGTATTTGTTGTTGCAGTTGTTACACATCATGATGAATGGCTGGAACATCAGCTTTTGGAGTATCATCCAACACTACATAATCATCTTCTTTCTTCTCATGTTGCTGCAACAGATCTTTATACAACACATTCTCATTGAATATGACATCCCTACTTCTTATAATTTTCTAATTTTCAAAATCCCAAAGCCTATAACCAAATTCATTAATGCCATATCCAACAAATACACATTTCTTTGACTTAGCTTCCAGTTAGGTTCTATTTTCAGAATCTATGTGAGAAAATGCTTCATAATCGAAGCTTTTGAGAAAAGAATAAGTCACTTTCTTACCAGTCCATGCCTCCTCTGGAATACCATAGCCCAAAGGAGTAGAGGGACCTCTATTAATCAAATATACAATAGTATTGATAGCCTCTACCCACATGTGTAAGGGTAACCTAGCTTGCAACCTCATCCTCCTTGCATGTTCTATTATAGTCTTGTTCATGCATTCAGCCACTCCATTTTCCTATGGAGTCCTTGGAACAATTTTCTATCTATGAATACCATTAGTGGAGCAATAATCTTCAAATTCATGATTGCAATACTCACCACCATTATCAGATCTAAGACATTTTAATTTCTTACTAGTCTCATTTTCAACCAAGCATTTTCATTTCTTAAAAGTTTGAAATACATCAAATTTTTTTCTAAGAAAGTAAACCCATACTTTTCTAGTTGCATCATCAATAAATGTAACATAATAATGAGAGTCATCAAGGGAAGATACCTAAGCTGGTCCCCATACATCGGTATGCACAAGCTCTAATTTCTCCTTTTTGTTTTCCTTCCCATTCTTCACAAAACTCACTCTCTTTTGTTTTCCATACACAACTTTCATAGAAATCCATATTAACACATTTTAGACCTGGTAAAAATTTCTTTGAATGAAGTACTTTCATACCTTTCTCACTCATGTGCCACAATGTTGTATTAGAATTTATAGCAGCTATTTGTTCTCCCTAGTCAACTGTAATAGCTATTTCTAAACATTCATTTTTCTTTGAAAAAATTAAAGTAGTAGGAACAATATGACTTGTACAAAGATATAACATGTCTACTTTCACACCTTTTTCTAGTACAAGAGGACCTTTTGAAACCTTCCAGTTTTTATCATTAAAAGTAACTACACAACCCTCATCACTGAGTTGCCCTATTGAAATTAAATTCCTACTCAGCCTTGGAACATGTCTTACCTATGTAGTAGCCAATGATTCCCATTCTACAACTTAATCTTAATCTTTCCCTTTCCAACAATTTGACAGGGTCCATTATCCCCCAAATAAACAAGTCCAAAATCCCCTTGGACATAATCAATGAAATAACCTCTATGAGGTCTAGCATGAAATGAAGCACCAGAATCTAAAACCCATGAATCATCAACACTTTCTAAAGATAGAAGCAAAGTATCCTCTTCAGATTTTTCACTTACCACATTTTCCTCCTTGTCTCCATTTGGTTTATCTTTTTCACTTTTATTTCAATTCCAACAATCTTTCTTTTTGTCCTCTAGTTTCCCATAGTACTAGCAATCATTCAGTCCTTTTGATTGAGACCTCCTCCCCTTTGAATTTCCTCTCTTGATTTTCCACAATTTCTAGAGTTACTTCCTCTCTCAGTCATTCTGCCCCAACTTTATGCATTCAAGGCACTTCCTGATGTAGATCCACCTGAGGTTTCCTACGAGTTTCCTCACTCAAAACAACACCAATCACATCTTCACATTTTAGGGTACTAGATCCAAGAACAGAATTACTCACAGCCATTACCAAGCCATTCCAACTTTTAGGCAAAGAACACAAAATCAAGAGAGCCCTAATTTCTTCATCAAAATTGATACGCATAGAAGATAATTGACTAGTAATAGTATTAAACTCATTTAAATGATCTGCAACAGATCCACCTTCTACCATTTTCATATTAAATAAATGCTTCATGAGAAATACCTTGTTTGAAGTGGAGGGCTTTTCATATAGTTTCGCTAGGGTTTGCATCAATTCTTCCATTATCTTCACTTTTGTAATATTAATGCCATTGATGGTGCTATGCATAACTAAATGCTTCCAAGTCCATTTTTGTCCAAAAGATCCCATTCGTTATTTGACATAGATCCCTAATTCTTGGCTTTTCCTTCTAACAGCTTCCATAAATCCTTTTGATAAAGATAGTCTTCTATTTGCATCTTCCATAACTAGAAGTTCTGCCCATTAAACCTGTCAACCCTTAGCTTAACCTCATCTGCCATTTCTCCCACTCAACCATGAGACTTTCTTGCAGAGGATAACCGAAAAAATAACCTCTCTGATACCACTTGTTAGGATTAAACCACAGATAGAAAATAACAATTACATGCAAATATAACTAATAGTAGAAAATAATAGATCACACAGAAAAGAACACAAAGTACCAAGATTTAATGTGATTCATCCAATCCCTAGGCTATGTCCACCAAAAATCAAGTCTAATATTATTACAATCTAGTGATTACAACTTGATTACAATTTGTAATCCCTTACAGCTCAATACCACTGCAAGAACTTATTTTGCATCACCACTATGAAACAACCTTAACCTTAAGCCTTTTTATACAAGTATTAAACCACTTTAGGGTTACTACATGTCGGCCATAAATTAGCCATTAATTTAGTGGTGAATCTATGAATAGTTTCAATTTTTTTTTTTGGGGTGATGCCCTGAGTCCCAAAGAATTTATGAAGTATGTACAGTACTTTCCTAATCAGTCACCACAAACTAACACTCACCGGGTCAATCTTTAGAACCTGAGTGTCTACATTTAAGCCAACTTTGTAATATTTGTGTAAATTTGTATTGTGGCTGACTTTGTAATTGTATAATTGGATTGGTATATATGTAATGTATTGTATCACATCCAATGTATGTATGGAATCAATAAGGCATAACTGAATGCTTCCAAGTGCCTTTTTGTCTAAAAGATCCCATTCATCATTTGACACAGATCCCTGATTCTTGGCTTTGCTTTCTAACAACTTCCATAAATCCTTTTGATAAAGACAATCTTCCATTTTCATCTTCCATAATTGGAAGTTCTGCCCATTAAACCTATCAACCCTTAGCTTACCCTCATCTACCATTGCTCCCACTCAACCATGAGACTCCCACTCAACCGTGAGACTTTCTTGTAGAGGAAAACTGAAAAAATAACCTTGCTCTAATACCACTTGTTAGGATTAAACCACAAACAGAAAATAAAAATTACATGCAAATATAATCAATAATAGAAAATAATAGATCACACAAAAAAGAATACAAGGCACCAAGATTTAACGTGGTTCACCCAATCGCTGGGCTACATCCACCAAACAACAAGTCTAATATTATTACAATCCAGTGATTACAACCTAATTACAATCTGTAATCCCTTACAGCTCAATACCACCACAAGAACCTATTTCGCATCACCTCTATGAAACAACCCTAACCCTAAGCCCTTTTATACAAGTATTAAAGCACTTTAGGGTTACTACATGTTGGCCATAAATTAGCCATTACTTTAGTGGTGAATCTATGAATGGCGAATCTATGAATAGTACAAATTTTTTTTTACAAGGTGATGCCCTGAGTCTCAAAGAATTTATGAAGTGTGTACAGTACTTTCTTGATTAGTCACCACAAACTCACACTCACTAGGTCAATCTTCAGAACCTGAGTGTCTACATTTGAGCCAACTTTGTAATATTTGTGTAAACTTGTATTATGGCTGACTTTGTAATTGTATAATTAGATTGGTATTTATGTAATGTATTTTATCACATCCAATGTATGTATGGAATCAATAATGAAGTAATGTGATCATCATAGAAGAGCAGAAGTGCAAATTAAAAAGGCTACAGGAGTATAAGGGGCAACAAAGATTAATCTATCACATCAAGGTAATTTATACACTTAAAAAAATCTCATTCAACAAACCAAGTTATAGATCAAAGATCAACTACTATTTCATCCTAATAGGTGGATCAGTCAAATCCTTTAACAAGGTAGACCTAATAGTCTTATGCAAATCTCTTTACGAGTAAAAACTTCATTGTATGTTTATAAATCCTTTAACAAGGTGGACCTAGCAATCCTTATTACTCCTAATAGGGAAGATCATCAGAAGTCATTAATGTAAGTCTTAATAGGCCAACTTTATACTATAGTACTAAAGCTTGTGGGTATCATCCCTAGCCCAGTTTTACTTTCTATTTGGAAGGTTTTTGGGTCACCAAATCTATGTGTCAAAGTGTAATGTATGCTTTCATATTTTCAATTTCTCATGCATGTAGTTAGATCAAAATTTTCATAGTAGATTCATTGTTAATTGGATTAAAGTTTTATAAGTTTTAGAAGTTATTGATTCACTCCTCCCCTCTCAGTAGCTTAGCCCTTAAGAATATTTCCAACAAGGCAAGCAAGTGCCAATTGTAGGATCTATGTTGAGATATTTTAATAAGTGATTTTAGTTAAATATTTTAATAGAGTAGTCCTAATAGACTACATGAAATCCTTTAACAGGGTGCTTACTTAGTTGTAAGTTAAAGTCCTCTAACAAGGTACACTTCTAATAGGGTGTTGAAATCCTCTAATAAGGTGAGACCTAAAAGTCTTTGTAAGCCTTTAATAGGGCAGACCTTTCATAGTTTAGATCATGTTTCATGGTGAAAACATTGTAACTTTCATTAGATACACTTTATTACTATAGTAGTGAAGATTTGTGGGTGTCATCCCCACCCCAGTTTTACCTATCACTTGGAGAGTTTTTGGGTAATCATATCTAGTGTTATGTGTGTGAATGCTTACATGTTTACATGATTTAGATGTATATGCTTTACATCTTATTTTAGTTTACTCATTGAATGCATGTGATGGATATGTGGTGAAAGTTGTATGGATCTAATTTCAAACTATTGATTCACCCCCACCCTCTCTGAAGTTTACCTTTCCTATTTTAATTCCAATAGCATATGCATATCAAGAAACTCCACTTGTAATTCCCTATCAAGTACCTCTTAAGATGGGAATAGTTGAGATGTTATGGAAAATAAGTCGTTTGGAGGAAGCATAACTGATTGGTAGGTTTAAGGTCTCTATTTTCCCATCTTGTATAGTTGCTCATTAGTTCACAATTAAAAAGTGGGGCTGGTTATTTTTATATAATGTTTTAGAACCATACATAATGGCTATCTCCCATGCTCATTTTAATGATAGTAAAGGATTTTTTGAAATATTGAGACAATGGGCTAAGAATAGTGCTCAAAAGCATCAACCCTATTTTCCTAAAGATGTAATAAGAAATGAATTCTCTCTCCAAGAATAAGAGATTAAAAAGGAGAAATGGAGAGCCTATTCTAGAGTCTTAGAAATCAATAATTATTTTGATAAAGATTATAGTCCTTCAAAAAATGCAAAGACAACAATGAACAAGATGAACAAGTCAATGATCACCTTTCCAGAGATTATGGAGACCATGAATGAAAAGAAGACCCTTTTCATCAATTCTTATTGTAATAGGGCAAGAGAAGTAATGAAAAAGTTATCTTTAACCCATGTGTTAAGATTAAACCACAGACAAAAATAATAATTATAAGAAAATATAACCAATAATAGAAAATAATAAATCACACAAAAAAAAACACAAGACACCAAGATTTAAAATGGTTCACCCAATCCTTGGGCTACGTCCACCAAACACCAAGTTTGATATTATTATGATCCAATGATTACAACTTGATTACAATCCGTAATCCCTTACAACTTAGTACTACCACAAGAACCAATTTTCACATCACCTACAATAAAACAATCCCTAACCCTAAGCCCTTTTATACAAGTATTTTATGCCACTTTAGGGTTACAACATGTCAACCATATGTTGGCCATACATTGGCCATGACCCAAAAATTTATGAAGTATGTATAGTCCTTCCCTTATCTATCACCACAAACTAACAATCTCCCACTTGGGGACTAATCAAACTCCACACTAGACAACAATCTCCCACTTGGAGACTGATCCTATAGTAATACCACTACCACATGGGGCTCCCATTGATCAAACTACCCTAGATTATGTTGTTCTTTGATTCATGTCCAGTCTAGAAGACCAACCAAGGCTGAAGAGAAATTCAAATTCTCCCTTGTCACTACCTTTGTAAATATATATGTTGGATTTTCATCTGTATGTATCTTATCTAGCTTTAATTGTCCATCATCCAAAATTGATTGAATGAAAGGGTACCATAGCTAAATGTGTTTTGTCTTTGAATGTAGAGCTGAATTCTTGACAAGATGAATGTCACTCTAGCTATTTGTAAATAAATAATTATTCCTCTAAGGGTGTTCCAATTCTTCGAAGAAGAATTGAGGCCATATCATCTCCTTGGCTACCTTTTTAGTAGCAACATACTTTGCCTCTATAGTGGATAAAGCATTAACCTTTTGTAACCTTAAAACCTAACTCACGAATGCCCCACCAATAGTAAAGACATAAACTATAGTACTCCACCTGGTATCAATAACCCCGACCAAATCTGAGTCAACATAGCCCTATAAATTAGTAGTAGAGCCCGCAAAGTGTAAACACTTATTGGATGTTTCTCTCAAATATCTGAGAATCCACTTGATTCCATTCTAATGATCAATTCTTGAATAACTCATATACCTACTAATGACTCCCACTACATTTGCAATATCTTGCCTTGTACATACCATAGCATACATCAAGCTTCCTACAGCTAAAGCATAGGGTACCTTAGACATCTTATCCTCTTCTTCCTATGTCTTGGGACAAATATCCTTAGTCAATTTCAAATGACCAGGTAAAGGTGTGCTAACATCTATAGCATTCTCCATAGAGAAATACTACAACACCTTCTCAACACAATTAGCTTGAGATGGCATCAATGTCTTATTCTTCCTATCTCTACAAATATTTATACCAAGGATTTGTTTTTCTACCCCCAAATCCTTCATAGTAAATGCATGTGCTAACTAGTGTTTCAACCCCTTAATTTGATCCATGTTAGACCCAACTACAAGCATATAATTAATATATAAACATAAAATAATGTAGCTATCATCATCCAAATTCTTAAAATAAACACAATGATTTGAATGACATCTATTGTATCCATGCTTATGCATAAAACTATCAAATTTTAGATACCATTGCCAAGGTGCTTGCTTTAAGCCATATAAACTTTTCTTTAATTTTCACACTAAGCTCTCCTTACCTTTGACCTCAAATCCCTGTGGCTGAGTCATATATATCTCTTCATCCAAATCACCATGAAGGAAGTCCATTTTAACATCAAGATACTCTAAATGCAAATATTTAGTAGCCAAAATACTTAAAATAGTATAGATAGAAGTCATTTTAACAACAAGAGAGAATATCTTATCAAAATCAATGCCTATTTCTGTGCAAATCCTTTGACAACTAACCTGATTTTAAATATTTTCTTACCTCCATCCTCTTCTTTTAACTTGTAAAATCATTTATTCTATAAAGACCTTTTACCTACAGGAAACTTGCATAAATTTCAAGTCTTATTTTTCAGCAAAGAGTCCATTTCATGTTTCATTACAGACTCCCACTGAATCTTAGTATCCACCTGCATAGCTTCATCATAACATTCAAGTTCACTAGCATCAGTAAGTAAAATAGAATACAAAGAGGGATAAAATCTTTATGGAGGTCTAATTTGCCTTGTTCACCATCTAACATTCACTGGTATATGTGGTATTTGTTGTTGCAGTTGTTGCACATCATGAGGAATTTCTGGAACATCATCTATTGGAGTATCATCCAGCACTACATAATCATCTTCTTTCTTCTCATGTTGTTGCAATGGATCTTTGTACAACACTTTCTCATTGAATATGACATCCTTCTTAAAATTTTATGATTTTCAAAATCCCAAGGCCTATAACAAAATTCATTAATGCTATATCCAAAAAAATACATTTCTTTGACTTAGCTTCCAGCTTGGTTCTATTTTCAGAATCTATCTGAACAAATGCTTCACAACTAAAGGTTTTGAGAAAAGAATAACTCAAATTCTTAATAGTCCATGCTTCCTTTGGAATACCACAACCAAAAGGAGTAGAGGGACCTCTATTAATCAAATATATAACAATATTGATAGCTTCCACCCATATGTATAAGGGCAACCCAACATGCAACCTCATGCTCCTTCCACACTCCATTATAGTCCTGTTCACGCATTCAGCCACTCCATTTTCTTGTGGAGTTCTTGGAATAGTTTTATGTCTATTAATACCATTAGTAGAGCAATAATATTCAAATTTATGATTGCATGACTCACCACCATTATTAGATCTAAGACATTTTATTTTTTTACTAGTCTCATTTTCAACCAAGTATTGTTATTTCTTAAAAGCTTGAAATAAATTAGATTCATGTCTAAGGAAATAAAGCCATACTTTTGTAGTTGTGTCATCAATGAATGTAACAAAAAAATTATATCCACCAAGGGAAGATAGCTGAGCTAATCCCCATACATTGGTATGGACAAGCTCTAATTTTTCTCTTTTATTTTTTTTTCAAGTCTTCACAAAACTCATTCTCTTTTGTTTTCCATACACACAACTTTCACAAAAATCCATATTAACACATTTTAGACCTGATAGAACTTTTTCTAAATGAAGTACTTTCATACCTTTCTCACTCATGTGCCCAATTATGTTGTGCCACAATGTTGTATTAGAATTTATAGTAGCTATTTGTTCTCCCTACTCAATTGCAGTAACTATTCTTAAACATTCATTTTTCTCTATAACAATTAAAGTAGAAGGAACAATATGACCTATACAAAGATATAAGGTGCCTACTTTCACACCTTTTGCTACTACAAGAAAACATTTTAAAACCTTCCAATTTTTATCATTAAAAGTAACTGCACAACCCTCACTGCTGAAATTAAATTCCTACTCAGCCTTGAAATATGTCTTACCTTATGTAGTAGCCAATGATTCTCATTCTACAACTTAATCTTAACTTTTCCCTTTGCAATGATCTAATAGGGTTCATTATCCCCCGAATAAACAACCCCAAAATCTCCTTGGACATAATCAATAAAATAACCTCTATGAAGTGTAGCATGAAATGAAGCACCAAAATCTAAAACCCATGAATCATCAACACTTTCTAAAGACAGAAGCAAAGAATCCTCTTGATATTCGCTATTTACCACATTTGCCTCCTTGTCTCCATCTAGTTTATCTCCTTCATTTTTCTTTCAAGTCTAACAATATTTCTTTTTATGCCCTGATTTTCCATAGTACCAACATTTTTTCAGTCCTCTCTGTATATGAGCAATGTTAGTATGCTAATAGAAACCAAATTTAAATAAAGCTTCTACAAACTAAACAAAATTCATAAACTTCAAGATAGACTAAGATGAGCTCTTAATTGAGAATATGAGCCATTAATGGGCTCTCTCAATAAGAAGCTCTCTTGTTGAGTGGCTTTGTCTAAATAGATAGGATGTATGCTCAAACTTATGCTTCAAAAGTGGCTTCAAATGGAGTTGGAATTTGGGTGCGAGTGTATGATTTTGATGTATAATGGCTTCTCAAAATGGCATTATGACTTTACTTCATGGATTGTGTTAAAATGGCTTGGGAGAGGATTCCTTAAATAGGCAAGAGGCTTGAGGGATTGAGAGCTAAGATGCAAGGATGGGAAAAAGCTCATGGAGGGCTCAGATTGCATGAGAAGAGAGCACATGGATTGTGCTTCCTTATAGCCAATCAAGGAGTGACACATGTCACATGGTGAGAGGATGGAGGAAAGGGGAAGGATGAGTCAACAAAGGAGGCTCAAGGGATAAAATCTTCATAAAGGCCCTCATAATGACTTGTAAGAGCCATAAAAGGGCTTGTAAGAGTCATTTATGACCTAGTGGACTTCATAAAGTTTTATGGTTGAGATATTTTGAGGGAGATGAGAGCAATTTTGACTTGGGCTTGATTAGGAGGGTTTTAAGCTTGCTTAGGCTTGTGCAAATGATTAGAGGATGGTTTAGGATTAGCTTAGGGATAGGCAAGTGGATGGCATTTAATGAGGGTGGGTGAAGGAGGAGATATTTGTTAACTTTGGCTTGGGTTAGTAATTCTTAACCCATGTTTAGGGAATGTGACAAGGTTAGGAGGGGATTAGGATTAGGTTTAAAGACATCTTCTAGAAGAGTTTAGACTTTGGATGAGGAAAAAGACTTTCTAGAATAGTCTAGAATTTCCTAGGATGAGGATGAAGACTTTCTAGAAGAGTCTAAAACTTCTTAGGATGAGGATAACTTGGATTTTTAGGAAATAAATAAAGTTTTATTTATTTCAAGGGTTTGGGTTGAGGAGATATTTATTAAAACTTTTTAATAAACATGAGGATTAATATTTAATCTTAATTAAATATTTTGAGTTGGGATTAGGGATAGGAAATGATGGGATTAGCCTTTAATTAAAATTAAAGAAGGATTAGAAGATTTTGGAAGAGGTTAGTGGTCTTAAGGAAATTGGCCAAGTTTTGGGCAAAAAATAAATTTTTTATTTATTTTGGGTTTTTTGGTCAATTTATTAATTAAATAATTAATAAATAAGGAAATAATGTTTAAATAAGATTTAAACATTTTTGGGAGTGATTCCTTAATTAAATATTTTTAATTAAGATAAAGGGATTTAATGGCATAAAAATTAATTAATTAATTAAATAATTAATTAATTAATAAATGATGATGTCATCAAAATTTTTTTTAGAAAATAAAAATACTTTATTTTCTAAAGGTTTTTAGGTGTCTACATTTTGCCCCTCTTTGATGTGATGCCGCAAGTGGCATGACATCAAAGATAAGAAAATAAGATGCCCAAGGCTAGAGCAAAAGAGGAGAGAATGGACTGTGAGATGCCTCCTCAAGAAGGTAGCGAGGAGAGAAAGCGAGGCTCAATGGCTTCTTGAAAAGTACAAGAATCTCGGATGAGCAAGGAAACTCAGATTGGCAAAGAGAAGGGGCTGAATTAGCTCAAACTCTCACTATGGGAGAATGATAAAGGAGAATCAGATGCAGAAGAGGAAGCAAGCTTAAGACTTTAGGGAAGGTGGAGGATGAAGGAGCGGAGCGCTATAAAAAGGAATCCAGGATATGGATAGGGATGAGGGGATTATAAAGCTAATGCAATAGGATTTCAAAGAGTCAGATTGGCAGAAGATGGGTTTCGGAGATCCCTAGGACTAGGATTGTGGATCTCGAAAGATGAGGCTTGGTGGATTGATTTGGATTGGTGGATCTCTAAGACTAGGATTGTGGATCCCTAGGACTAAAGGTGAGGAGTGATTCAAAGAGATACTGATGCATAAGCTGGGGTAGGAGAGATGAATGCTGGATATGGATGGGGAATAATGGAGATGCAGGAAAACCATTGAAGCTTTTTGAGCAGAGGGATACTTCAAAGAGAAGTACCACCATGTAGTTGAGCACTAGATTTGCTATAGGACTGTTGGTTAATTGCCAAGGTTACCAAGAACATCAAGGCCTTTTCACCAACTGTCTAGAGGACTGACAAACTGACTCAAAAAAAACACGCAAGGATTGCCCCAGTATCACACATGAATCTCAGAGGAAGCAGTGTGGAAATGACACTGGATAACCCACAAGCAGAAAAGAAAACAAGCAAAAGACATGATCAAGACCTTATGCTCTGATTGCCCCATTCGTAGTATACCATGATATGGAAGATCATGGCAACCTTGAGGAGGGAACAAGGAGATTGCTTGGAAAAGATATTTCAAGACCCAACAGGGAAGAGTCCAAATCAAAAGAAAGAAAAAATCTAAAAGAGAACCGTTTGCCAACGAGATGGGTAGGACGAGGTACTAACAGACCAAGATCAGACATGAGGAAAGCTATATCCTACAAGGATCTATCAGAGAGCACCTAAGCTGATGGATCTGGATGATGCATCTGGCAAGCTGAACTAAGAAGGATAACACTTTGGTGACAGGAGATCTAGCTAAAGGATGTATTGGAATAGCTAACCAAGGGTTGTGTGATGTGTGCAAGATGTTGATCAAGGAGGAACTGACATGAAAGATGTATATATACAATGGTACTAAGCTAAAGAGGATGTACAAGCTGACGGACCAAGATATTTACAAGTTGAAGCTGACCAAGATAGTTACAAGCAGGCAAAAGCTCAGGATGATAGGATAGCGAGATGGTTCGATGTTGTGCAAGATGTGAAAGCTAAGGGTGGGGTGATAGCGAAAGATATGGATTTGGCAGGATGCATCCAATGATGATGAGAGATTTTTTGATCAAGGATAGCTAGAGGAGCAGGATGACATGGCTGGATAGGATGGTAGATAGCTAGGATTATGATGGATATAAAGAGATGACATTGGGTTTGCATGAGGATAGCCTAGAGCTAGATACCAATGACAAGGGAGGATGGACAAGACAAGATCTCCAAGGAATATAATGCCCCCAATTAGAAGATAACATGCGGAAGGAGGTCTTATGATGGATGTGATAGGATTGAAGCTAGGATGGAAAAAGCTGAAGGGGCTAGGGAGATGGATGATAGCTGGGATGGTTGGTTGAAGCTGTAGGAGATAAGTGGATGGTGTGAGATGGAAGATGGAGGGTGGAGGAAAGGTGGATAGATTGGAAGATGGAGTTGGATGTCAAGAGATGACCAAAAGCATGAGGGTGATAGGCTAAGCTGGGGATGGCAGGATTACACATGATGCTTGTTTGCCAAGTTTTCATCATGGTACTTGTCCAAGGTGCTTGAATTGCCAAGCTTTCACCAGTGGACACTTTCTTTTTCTTTTTTTTTTTTTGACTTTTTGACTTTGGACTTAGCTGGAATGATTTTGGCTTTCTTCAGCTATTTTTGGCTCATAGATGTTGGTAGGATGGATGAAAAAGGATTGGATTGAACAAGTGGAATGGTGGGTGGGAGTTTGACAAATAATGGATGTGAAGACATAAGGCTTGTGGGTAAATGGATGAGGAAAATGGAAAGATCATCATTGGCACACACCTTGAGAGGTGATAAAGTAGTGGGAAAAATGGTTTTGAGCGAGGTTGAGGAGAAAATGGAGGAAGAGAAAGATAAGGACTAAAAGTAGAGTTGGAAGATGGAGGATGGGAAATTTAGGATAAGAAGCATATGGACTAAAAGTGGATTAGGGGGATGAAGGATGCTTATATGGGGATTTGGATGAAGGATGGATGGATGAGGCTTTTTGAGTAGCATGAATGGATGCCAATTGAGATTTTTCTTTGAGATGCATTTCTTTTATGAGCATCTTGGGTATCCACATGATTTTTGACTTTTTTAGCTTGGGCTTTTGTGGCCTCTTGACTTTTTCTTTGATTGGGATTAAATGTTTCTTGTTTTGAACATGTATTTTAGAAGGGACATGTTGAGACTTGGATTTTTGTGGATTTTTGAGTTTATGATTTTGTATTTTGGCATCCAATATGCTTCTATTAGCAATGGGATGGGAACAAGAGCATGGAGGAGATGGAGGGATAATTGATGGAGTGATAAGGTTTAAAGGTTGGAAGGGATTCAAGGGTGAGTGCCTTTGATGATCTAGCTGGTGGATTTGAGGGGATGGAAGGATAGATTGGAACATAGGATATGGATGGAAATAATTGCCCAAAATGGATGGAGGGAAGGAAGGATATGGGCCCAAAATAGATGGAAACGGGGAAGGTGTAGGTCCCAAAATAGATGGAGGGGATAAAGGATTCATATTAGGTATGTAAGGACCCAAAATGGATGGAAAGGGTGTGGGATTTAGATAAGGGATATATGGACCCAAAATGGAGGGTTGGAGATAAGGAGTAGGATGAGGGCCCAAAATAGATGTAGAATAAGATGGATGGAAACTTTGGGGTGGAGATGTAAGGACTTGGGACCATGCAGGAATAGCGGGGATACTAACATCTAGAAATACATTTTCATTTCTTTTTTCAATATGATTTTCATTATTTGGAACACAAGATGTGAGTCCATTACTAGCTGAAGGAGTTGGAGCTTCGAATATGATAATTAGTTCTTTTTAGATGGATCTATCATCATGGATTATGGGAGATGTATGATCATGAAGAAGAGGAGATGGGAGGATAGGATCTTGAGTTGGGTGGGCTGAGGGAAAGGGATCTTGAGATGGAGTAAGTAAGATGGTAGGATTTAGATATGGAGGGGATGGTAAAAGTGGATCATGTAGGGGAATAAGTGGGATGGTGAGATCTTCTGTTCTATCAGAGGATATTTCAACATGCTTTTGGACAAGATCTTGATAGGAATGGATGGGAGTGGATGCATGAGGTTCATTATATGGGATTTGGATAATGCTTGGAGGAGGAGATGTGGATGGGATTTGGAGTGATTTGATGGGTGGTGGGAATTTGATGCTTGTGGGAAGTGGAAGGATTTTAAGAAATTTGATGGATGGTATGGGGATGGTAGCTGTGGGAGATGGAGGTGATATTATAGATGGGGAAGCTTCATCACTGACTACTTCACATGGTTGGATTAGATGACATGGCTTATCGACTATTGGAGGCAACTTTTTTTGTATTTCCTCTAGGAGATTCCTTGGAGACTCGTGTGTCAAAGGTGGAGGTGGTCGATTGATAGGAATAGCTGGTGTGATGAGGGTGGAATATTGGAAGCTTGGTTGATTGGGTGATGGAGGAGAAGTTGGGATATCAGCTGGCATGACTAGATAGTTTGGAATAACTCTTGGATTTTGGGAGATGGTTGGTGGAATGTTTCTAAGGCTTTCAATATACCCGTCATAATCAACAAGATTTTCATCATCATTGAAATAGGAGGTGGCAGGAGCAAGGACAATATGACCGAACACATCATGATAGGTTTGGGATTTCATGTTTTGATGATGAGTCAGATGAGGATGGGGTCTTGCATATGGATGAACACGGAAGCTCATGGTTGGATTTGGATTAAGTGCAGATTTTGGATTGGCTAATGAAGGATTTCCTAGGGAGAGTCAAAGCTGTATGACAGACCTAAGGAGGATTGGCTAGAGATTTTTGGCTTTCCTATGGATGGAAGACTTCAAGGGCATGCTATCAAAAAGTGAGAGTTTTGCTTTCCTATGCGTTGGATTGGTGGAGATTGTGTCAACTTAAGGATAGATTAATGATCCTATGGGCATGACACAAGATTGACCACTTGTGGATCCCAACCTTTAGCTCAAGATGATGAGGGATAACAAGTGACAAAGCTAGATTACCCTAGACAAAGCTCTGTCAAAGGGATAACCTTGGTGACGCTGGTGAATTGGTCGGGTTGATTGGATAGAAAATTCTAGCAGAATGACAACAACTCTCTAAAGGCTTAGGTGTGATTTTGGATTGGGTTGCTAGCTGGTTGGGCGGGATGATTTGGAGAGACTTTGGATTTGGGATTGTTCTAAAGCAAGGAACTAGATAGATTCGGTTGCAGCGGGGGAGCTTGGATGATTTTATGATGAGGTAGTGACTATGCTAAGTATGCCTTGAGCTGGGAGATTTCTATTTTTTTGGGATTTTGACCAAAGTTGGCAAACATTCATTCAAAAGCTATGACCAAACAAGCAGACAAAATTTTGGAGCAAGCACGTCAAACACACCAACATCCTAGGAAGCTTTCTACAAGGATGAAATTTGTTATAGCTAGGGAGTCCTCGATATATGCAAGGTACGTGAGGCCCAAATCCGTAGATGAAACCAAAAAGATGTCACACAGCCGAGAGGAGCGGTAACCCACTTCTCCTCTTTCACTTCTCAAGGGTATAAAGTTCCTTGAGGCTTAGCCCAAGTGACAAAATCTTGATTCTAAGAGAGGTGTCTTTGGATTCACCTCCCAATTTTTATACTCTGCCGGAACGCTGGAGTTGAGGTCATCCCAAGGGGTGATGAAATCCCCAAGCAGGCCTCCTAAAAAGTGTAAAATAAGACCACATACATGATCTTGGGCTTTAAAAGACACACATTTATTCCAATTGATGATTTAGCTTTTGTAAGCTATGACTGAAGACACTTGTGATTATGGCATACAATGTTCATTCCAATTTGACAGCATCGTCAGCATAATGGAAGTCAAGAGATCGTCAACATAAGAAATGCGAGCGTTATAGAAAATGCATCAAAACCATGCAATGTTCATTGATTGTTAGGCATTCCAGATTGAGTGTGAGTTTGTTTTAAGCCCCAAAACAAAGATATGTGAAACTCGATTTGTCAAGCACGCACCCGGAGGCCCTCCACGTCAAGAGTTGTTCAATTTTTATGCCCAAATAAAGTGTTAGCGAGACTAATGCGCATTCAAGGAATTTTCTAACTTAGAAAAACCACTAAAAACCCAAGTGAGTGGAGTTTAATTTGCGTGGAGCACTTAACACCCTCTTAGGTGGACCCATCCCCATAGATGGCGCTAAGATTGCAACCAATGGTCAAATTGATGGGTGATTAAAGAGGATGAGTCCAACAACAAACCCACTCAAAGTGTTTTTATTTGTTTTTATAACTTAAAAGATTACAAAAATGTAGATTCTTTTTATGCTCCGAAAGATGATTATTTGATCTATGGCATTCAAGATTGGATTTTTGTTTTAATCATGCATTCATAAAAAAAACAAACTTGATTTTAATCCATGGCACTCAAGAGTGATTTTAGCAACATGCATTCAAAGACAAGTGATTAAACATTCAAGTTTTTTCCTTTGAGCATTCAAGATTGAGATTTTGCATGTTGTTTTAAGAACTTTGAAGTGCTTTGTTTTAACCTTAGATCATTCAAGATTGTTTTGGACTCAAAAGTGAAAATGACTCTTTGAACTTTGCTTTTCATTCAAGATTTTGTGTTCTAGTTTGCATGTTTTAAGCCCAAAAATGATATTCCTAGATTGTTTTAATGCATGAAAAACCTAAGAAACATTCAAGATTTTACAACAAGACATTTGTTTGGAACAAATAACAAAGCTTTTAGGACAATTTTTGGCAACCATTTAGGACTCTTAGTTTTCATGAGATTTTTAAAAGGACTTTAAAATATTTGCAAATGAGGTTCATTTTATCCTTGATTGATGCTTTGAGTTTGATTTAGATTTTAGTGTACACTTAGTGTTGATTTTGAACCTTTTGAAATGGAAACTTGAAGTTCTTTTTAAATTTCCAAAAATTAAGTGTTCCTAACTTTGCATGAATGCATCTAAAACCTTGATGTTGCAAGGATGCAAATGATTGGATTGGTTTAGTTTCACTTGTTAAAAGATTTTTTTTTTTTTTGCAAATTTTTAATTTTTTAATGGATTTAAGTATGATTTGGGGGTTCATTTTAAGCACTAAAAAGAAGTGTGTATGATTTTGCTTCCTTAAAAAAAAAATGGCCAAGATCTCCCACAAGAAGAAGAAGAAGAAGTAGATGGAATAAGAAGAATATAGACAAGAAGAGGAAGAAGAATTTCAAGTGCTTTGTCCACCTATAAGCTTGAAAAATCTGCAAATACTATGAGATAGACTATGAGTTCCTTTGTCTTCTTCATGCTTATGTGGACCTACAAAACCAATTTATACAATCCTACCAATCACAAAAACAAGAAAAATTAGCCAAAATCAGCAAATGACATACAAAACTTGACTAAAAAAGCTAATGAAGATGACCCATGCGGGGTCCCACCGGGCATGCCAAAATGTATATGAGCAATGTTAGTATGCTAATAGAAACCAAATTTAAATAAAGCTTCTACAAACTAAACAAAATTCATAAGCTTCAAGATAGACCAAGATGAGCTCTTAATTGAGAATATGAGCCATTAATGGGCTCTCTCAATAAGAAGCTCTCTTGTTGAGTGGCTTTGTCTAAATAGATAGGATGTATGCTCAAACTTATGCTTCAAAAATGGCTTCAAATGGAGTTGGAATTTGGGTGTGAGTGTATGATTTTGATGTAGAATGGCTTCTCAAAATGGCATTATGACTTTACTTTATAGATTGTGTTAAAATGGCTTGGGAGAGGATTCCTTAAATAGGCAAGAGGCTTGAGGGATTGAGGGCTAAGATGCAAGGATGGGAAAAAGCTCATGGAGGGCTCAGATTGCATGAGAAGAGAGCACATGGATTGTGCTTCCTTATAGCCAATCAAGGAGTGACACATGTCACATGGTGAGAGGATGGAGGAAAGGGGAAGGATGAGTCAACAAAGGAGGCTCAAGGGATAAAATCTTCATAAAGACCCTCATAATGACTTGTAAGAGCCATAAAAGGGCTTGTAAGAGTCATTTATGACCTAGTGGACTTCATAAAGTTTTATGGTTGAGATATTTTGAGGAAGATGAGAGAAATTTCGACTTGGGCTTGATTAGGAGGGTTTTAAGCTTGCTTAGGCTTGTGCAAATGATTAGAGGATGGATTAGGATGGTTTAGAATTAGCTTAGGGATAGGCAAGTGGATGGCATTTAATGAGGGTGGGTGAAGGAGGAGATATTTGTTAACTTTGGCTTGGGTTAGTAATTCTTAACCCATGTTTAGGGAATGTGACAAGGTTAGGAGGGGATTAGGATTAGGTTTAAAGACATCTTCTAGAAGAGTCTAGACTTTGGATGAGGATAAAGACTTTCTAGAATAGTCTAGAATTTCCTAGGATGAGGATGAAGACTTTTTAGAAGAGTCTAGAACTTCTTAGGATGAGGATAAATTAGATTTTTAGGAAATAAATAATGTTTTATTTATTTCAAGGGTTTGGGTTGAGGAGATATTTATTAAAACTTTTTTAATAAACATGAGGATTAATATTTAATCTTAATTAAATATTTTGAGTTGGGATTAGGGGTAGGAAATGATGGGATTAGCCTTTAATTAAAATTAAAGAAGGATTAGAAGATTTTGGAAGAGGTTAGTGGTCTTAAGGAAATTGGCCAAGTTTTGGGCAAAAAATAAATTTTTTATTTATTTTGGGTTTTTTGGTCAATTTATTAATTAAATAATTAATAAATAAGGAAATAATGTTTAAATAAGATTTAAACATTTTTGGGAGGGATTCCTTAATTAAATATTTTTAATTAAGATAAAGAGATTTAATGGCATAAAAATTAATTAATTAATTAAATAAATAATTAATTAATAAATGATGATGTCATCAGGACTTTTTCAAAAAATAAAAATACTTTATTTTCTAAAGGTTTTTAGGTGTCTACACTCTCAATTGAGACCTCCTCAACTTTGACTTTCCTCTTGATTTCCCATGATTTTTGGAATTACTTCCTCTTTCAGTCATTCTACCTCTACTTTATGTGTTTAAAGAACTTCCTAATGTAGATCCACCTAAGGGTTTCCTACAAGTTTCCTCACTCAAAATAAAACTGATCACATCATCATATTTTAGGGTACTAGATCCAGGAACAAAATCACTCATAATCATTACCAAGTCATTCCAGCTTTTAGCAAGGAACACAAAATCAAGAGAGCCCTAATTTCTTCATCGAAATTGATACCCATAGAAGATAACTAACTATAATAGTATTAAACTCATTTAAATGATCCACAATAGATCTACCTTCTAGAATTTTTATATTAAATAAATGCTTCATGAGAAATGCCTTTTCATATTATTTCGCTAGGGTTTGCATCAATTCTTTTTTCATCTTTGATTTTGTAATATCAAATGCCACTGATGGTGCCAAACATAATTAAATTCTTCCAAGCACCTTTCTATTTAAAATATCCTAGTAATCATTTGACATAGATCCTTGATTCTTGGTTTTTCCTTCCAACAACTTCCATAAATTCATCTAATAAAGAGAATCTTCCATTTGCATCTTCCATAATTGAAAGTTTTGTGCATTAAACCTATCAACCCTCAGCTTACCCTCATCTGCCATTGTTGCCACTCAACTATGAGACTTCCACTCAACTGTGAGACTTTCCTACAAAGGATAACTAAAAAAACAACCTCTCTCTGATAGCACTTGTTAAGATTAAACCACAAATAGAAATAACAATTACATGCAAATATAGCCAATAACAAAAAATAATAGATCACACAAAAAAGAACACAAGACACCAAGATTTAACATGGTTCACCCAATCCCTGGGCTACATCCACCAAACAAAAGGTCTGATATTATTACAATTCAATGATTACAACCTGATTACAATCCGTAATCCCTTATAGCTTAATACCACAACAAGAACCAATTTTTGCATCACCTACAATAAAACAACCCCTAACCCCAAGCCCTTTTATACAAGTATTTTATGATGCTCTAGGGTTACAACATGTCAGCCATATGTTGACCATACATTGGCCACAACCCAAAAATTTATGAAGTATGTACAATACTTCCCTGATCAGTCACCACAAACTAACACCCTACAGTAGGATTAGGACAATTGGTCATTCAGAGGAGGCTTGACTATAACATTAACAAGAATAAAGAGCATACAATTGATAAGGGGAAGCAAATAGTTGGGTCAACTAGTGCTACTTTGGAAGAAAGGCTTCAAGTGCCAAGACCAAGAGGGAAAATTTAAAAGAATACACACCCACTCAATCTCCATTGCATATAGAAGATGAACAACTTACTAAGGAACACATAGAACAATTATGATCCCAAGGGGGAGTGTTTATTATTGTTGCAAAATTAGAGGAAGGAAATCTTTAGGAACCTCCCATGCCTATCCTTGAGTTAAGTATTGTCGATTATAGAGAAAGGGGCTTAGACCCTATGGTAGAACAAGCTAGTTATTAATTTCTTTTAGATGGTAGTTTTTTTAAATCAAGAGCTTTCTACACGATTGCATGGAGAAAAATATTGAACAATTTGAAGAAAGGAATAGTAAGAGAAAGAAAAAGCATCTAGAAATGGAAGAATATACCATACAAGATCAAATAAAAGATGAAATGATGCAAGAGTTTAGAAGTTTTACCCCTAAAGAAGGAAGACAAATGATAAAATCATCTAAGGTTTTGCTTTTATAAAATTGGGATATTGCAAATGCAATGATTTTTAATGTTGTTACTCAGAAGTTAAGTGCTAAAGAAAAGGTGAGAAAAGGACTTAGAGGTACTAAATTTAGTGAAGATAATGCTGCCTTGGTAATTTGGTCTTTGAGAAGAGTATCCAAAGCCAGTCTTTCTTAGCCTAATGACACTAGAATGATTGGAGACTTGATTGTTAAGAGAGTGGAAGATACTCCAACTAATGAGACTGTAAAGTCAAATGTTGAAATAGCTAACCTCACATTAGCTACCATAAAGGGAGGAAAAAAGGTAAAAGTTAGAACTACAAGAAAAATATGAACAGGTTCTAGATGCTTATAATAAAGAAGTATAGAAGAGAATGGAGCTTGAAAATAAGATGACACAATATTAAGGCCAATCTAGAAAACATAAGATTACTTATCCTCATCCTCCAGTTGAGCCTTTTACATCAATTCCCCTTATAGATCTACTAGATAACCCACATAGACCTCAATATTATATAACAAAAGATTTTTAAGAGGAGAAGAGAAAAATTTGGGCATTATATGTGGAACTAGATATCCATTATGAAGAAAAATTGAGAAAAATATTTATGTATTTGGTTGGCCTACATTTTATGAACAATTGGCAAAAATAATGAACATATGGAATGAGCTAAAAAGTAATGAGGATGCTTTGAAGCCAATTGTAAATAAATGGAATAATAGGGACAAGGATGTCACTCTTTTATGTTCCTCAGTCATTAGTCTATTTTGTGAACAAATAGAAAAGACCTTTGACTTGACTAATGATCTCTCTAATTTTGATAATAAAAGAATTGCATTGTAGAGGAGAATCATAAACTATTTTTCAAAATATATGAGTAAAAACTTTGAACTTTCCCCCATGCACTGAATAAAATGGATAAATTGAAAGATAAAGAGGAATGGGCCACAAAATTGGATGATCTTTTATACCTTAGGAAAAATTGGGTCATAAATGAAAAGGGACATGCATGGTTGGCAAATACAACTAAAGAAGTTGTTAAAGTTCAAATATTTTATGTTTCTTTTAAAGATGAGCTTATTGAAATAGATAAACTAGGAGAATATGTTTTGAAGAAACAACATGAGATTTTGAGCTTTAATTGGCCAGATGACACAGTTTTTGAAAAGTGGATGGAAGATTTTGTACTTTCAAAATAGTTAGTGTTTGGTGAAACCAATGAAGATGAGATAGAACAAAATGAGCTACAGATAGTTGATGCATTAGTTAAAGCAGAAGGAGAAAAAGATAAATAATAAATTGTAGAAACAAGCAAAGAGGTTGAAATTGATGACTTGGAAACAAAAGGATCAAGTATAACTATTAGTTTGTTAGTACAATATGTCTTGGATGGAGAACCATGAGTTAAACTTAGGTTTCAAATATTAGTGCCTGGTTCATCACAAGTAACTCCAATGTTAACACACTTTGAGGAATGAAAAAAATATAAAAGCCAATCACAAAATTCCTTAGCAACAAAGAATCCATAGCAAAAGTGGTCCCACACAGGAATATTCATGATGTGATTTATTCTATTGCACATTTTTTGTCTTTTGTGATAGTAACTTATGTAAATATCTTACTATCTCAAGGATAGATATCAATTTTCTCTAGGCCTAAAGCTTGTTGAATCTCATGCTATATAAATGAGATTTGAAGGCTAGAGAAGAGGTCCAAACTATTATGTAATTTTCAATTTTTGCTAGGTTATATTTGGTCTAAATTCCTTGATGTTAGTTTTGTGATGTATTTTCTCTGGAAGTTTGAAGATATATTAACATTTAAGAATCATGTTGTCTTGTCCTAAGTTGTTTTGAGTTTTATTCCAATGTTATATGATTTTCAATGAAAATTAATGTAAAGATGAATTAGTACCATATCTATTTTCTTTGAACCCTATCTTGATTGTTTTAGATTAAGGTAAAAACAAGTTTTGAAGAGACTTGAAACCCTTAATAGAAAAAAAATGATATTCAAATAAGTACAGCTAGGTTTTACAAGGACCTAAAGCCTGCAGTATGAAAGTTACAAAACTAGGCTTTATAGGGACCTGAAACTACAAAAAAAGACTAGTAAACAAAACTAGGTTTTACAAGGACGTAGAACCTAGAGTTTAAACAAAAGGAACAAAACCACTTAAGAAACTCAAACTAGAGACTAGTTAATAGAACCACCACCAATAGCTATTGCAACTCCTTGATCATTTTCACCACCTCCTTTCCCACCTCCATAGTATTTTGGGTAATGTCAGAAATAGATCCCCCAGTTACCTCAACCTTCTTCCTTGAACTTCATCTTGTTCTTTTGCTTGGCTTGAAGGAGAAATGATTTCCTCATTATTTCTCTTGCCTAATCCAACAAAAATTGCACAGATGCTTGAAGTGAACTATTCCATCTTGTTACCACTCTCTCTAATCAAAAGATGAAGCTCATTTTCATATTCCTTTAACTTCTCTAGGATATTGCCAACTTGGACTTCCAACTAAATGGCCTTAGCTTGGTCAATTTCTTGGTCCTGCTACATTTTTCCCATTCTTTTTAGTAGATTCATTAACTCATTGTACATCCAGGAATCACCTTGGAGAGAGGAGTCTACCTTGAGCTTGGTAGTGTGAAGGAAAGAAAGCATTGCACCCTTACTAGTTGAGTTATCCTTCTCCTTCCCTGTATCTTCCTCCAAATTTTCCTCCCTAGCTTTTTAGGGTTGCTAACTCTAGTTTTTATCCTCTTCTCCAAGATTTTGTGAACCTATATTTTTGTCATAACTTTCCTTAGCCTTGTCCTTTCTAGGCTCACCTTTTTTACCAGGGTAACCCTCCAAGTTTGAACTAAAGTCCCCCATATCCATATTCTATTCATTCTCCATGTTCATTTCATCATTTTTGTCTGAATTCTCAGATTCAATAATTTCCTCAGCATTTTTTTGAGGTGTGTCCTACTTCAGACAATTTATTTTCATACTTACCCCTTCATCTCCCTTACTCTTCCTTGAATATGTTTCACTAATAGAACCTCTCTTTTTCTTAGAGGGCAAGGACGATACAATGGCATTACTCTTACACTAATTCTTAATTAAAAGGATTAACCCTTCATGTAAATTTGGACAAGAATTTTTTTCCCTATGGGCTTGAAGGCTTTGAAGCAAGGAGAACCTTAGATAAAACATAAAAGAGATCCTATCCATATACCAAAAATGATTTAGAAACACAAAATAAAATTTATGAACTCTTTTTGCCCTACCATCTAAAATCAAGTACTCATGGATACAAGAGGGACATCCTGCCAAATAACTTTTATTTGACTCAGCTCATAAAAGTCACCATTTTTCTCCAAATTCTTTTCCTCCTCTTTTTTCTTCAAAAATTTCTTGAAAGCAACATTAGAGATACTAGTTTTCTTACTAAACTTTATGCACTCCTTAGGAAGCCCCTTGACTTTGGCAATGAAGTCTTTAGTCAAGTGAACTGTAACACCATGCATGGTAACCCTGTCTTTAAACCAATTTTTAAAGAAGGCCTCCGTGATATGTGGTTTATATCCATGAAGGCACTCCAAGTAAGTAGTCATATTACTCATCTCCTAAATATGCCAAATAGAGGCTTTGGCCTTCCATTCTTTACAATTCTTCACTTCTTATTTTCTAAGTTCCCCGCCCATTTCTAAATTTTTTGTTTTTCTATGAAAAGCCAAAGTAGAGTAGACTAGGAGGTGTAAATAATTGAGAAAACCTAAGGTTCTCATTAAAAAAACCAAGGCACTCATTAAAAAGATTATGTGCAAAGTAGAGGTAATAATCACTTTTAGGTACTTCCTAAGGAATATAATACTGTCCTCTGTAACCCCACTTCCACTTATCATTAAATTGCTAGTCTTAGAAAATCTTTCCTTTCGTTATGTGAGTTCTATTATAATTAATTAGAGCTTTCAAATCCATACTCTTGCTGAGGTCATCATGCTAACTCATCTTACATTCCTGTTGGATAGCCTAGTTAGCAATCTAGTTAGCCACAACACTTCCTTCATGGTAGGAATGAGAGAAAATGACTTTATCAAATTTATCCATTAAGGTTTTAATTTCCATTACACTAGCTTCAATAGACCATGTAATTAGATTTTTACCATTAACCATATTTATGATATTCAAGGAGTCTCCTTCCATCCAGAGGTACCAAAAACTAGTTTCCACTAGCAACCTCATCATATAAAGAGCTGCAGTAGCCTCATCTTTATGAATAGTAGAAGTACCAATATGTATAGCAATATCATCTATAATATTACAAGTGTGATCCCTCAAAACCCCTCCACAACCCACTTTGCCAGGGTTTCCTTTAACAACACCATCAAAATTCCCTTTGTTCCATCCCATAAGAGGAGCCTTTAACTTAGTATTTAGTCTTTGATCTTCTTTCTTAATTTTAGAACCATTAGTGTGCATTGGATTGTCAATTTGAAAATCTTCACTGCACTTTCTCTAGGAATTGAAGTTTTCCTTTATTGTTCTAACAATGTTTTGGCCAAGCACCCACTCAGGCATTTCTTTGTTTCTAAAGATTTTATTATTTCTTTCTTTCAAAATTCCCCTCCAGAGATGGGGAAGATTAATTTTTCATAGGAAACTGACATCATTATCCTTAGATGGGCATTTCTAGCTCTAAAAATAGTGTTCAATGTTGTTTTGGTGGACCTAAGTAGTATTCCAGAATTTGAGAATAGAACTCCATACTTTTTTACTATAAGTAAAATTTAAGAATAAGTGATCTCTATCTTCATAACCTTCTTTACATAGGCTGCACCAATTAACCAAGTTAATGCCTCTCTTTTGCAAGTTGTCTTGAGTAAGTATTTTATTCTAACGAAAAATCTAGTAAAAGATATTTATTTTTGGAGTGATACCTTTTATCCAAGCTCTAGTCCACAAAGGGCAAACACCTTTCTCCTTAGATTTGAACACAGATGATACTTTGAAATAGCCACTTACATTAGCACTCCATATCATTTTATCTTCCTTATGGGGATACAAACAAAAGACATTCAACATAATCTAGATATTATGAAAATCCTAGTTAATATCAACAAGGCTAACCCACCTATTATTATACTAGCAATGTCCCACAAGAGTTCCATACAATTGCTTACATTTATCAATCTAGGTCCTATCCTCAAATTCCTCAATCAAAGGGTGATCCAAAATCCAAACATCTTCCCAAAATCTAACCTTCTACACATTTCCAACTTTCTAGAAGCATCCTTTACTTAAGATGTTCTTAGCTCCTTACACAGTCCCCCAAATGGTAGAAGGGGAGAGAGCATTAGGAGATGATATAAAATTAGATAAAGAAGGAGCATTAAAAAGGTATTGATTTTTCCATATAGTGCTCCATTCCTTATCATCGTGGTACATTCTCCATCCATGCTTGGCAAGAAGAGGTTTATTCATACTTCACATTGACCTGATTCCTAGATCACGTTCCCTGATAGGCTTACAAATTTGATCCCAAGATATTAGAGTCATTATCTTCCTTTCCTTACTACTAGACCAGAGAAAATTCGTTTGGATTTTGTCAATAGTATTTGCAAATTTTCTTCAAATTCTGAAGAGACTCAAAGCATAAGTAGGGATACTTTGGAGACAAGCTTTAAGGAGAGTGATTTTTCTAGCTTGGCTCAAAAGGTTACCCTTCCAACCAGCAAGTTTCTTATTAAAATTCTTAATGAGATCATCCCAAAAGGAATCTAGAGCTTTAGGTCCCAAAGGGAGACCTAGATAAATATAATGAAAAGAACCTATTGAGCAGCCTTGAATTTTAGCAATTTTGTTCTATCTTAAAGCTAGGGTGTTAACAAAAAGAAAAGAACTATTGTTATAGTTAATTAACCAACCTAAAGAAGAAGAGTAAAGATTGAGAGCTTTTTAAAGATTTTTGGCTTCCCTGACTTTAGCTTTCCCCATGAAAATAGTGTCATCAACAAATTATCCATGAGAGTAGGTAAGAGGTTGAGAAGAAGGCTTCAAACCTTTAATATCCCCTTACAAAACCAATTTTTGAATACACCTCCCCAAAAAATTGGCCATTATAGTGAAGAGAATAGGGGAAAAAGGATCTCCCTATCTCAATCCCCTAGAAGGGCTAAAGAATTCAGAGGAATACCCATTCACTAGTACAATAATTGAGGTTGTAGAAATTAACTAAAGAATTACCCTCACTATCTTATTACTAAAGCCAAAGGCCAATAAAATCTTTTCAAGAAAAGCCCATTCCAGTCTATCATAAGCTTTCACAATATCAATTTTCATAATAAAACCTTGATTATTGGAACAAGATAAAGAGTGAATATTCTCATGCACAACAATAATAGAGTTAAGAATTTGTCTACCTGGGACAAAACCATTTTTTTGATCAGCAATAAGGGATGGTAGCACCAAAAGTAGCCTTGAAGTGAGGACTTTTTGTATAATCTTATAGAAGGAGTTACACAAACTAATAGGCCTAAATTGGCCAGGATAACTAGCCCCAACCTTTTTAGAAATAAGGTAGAGGAAGTTGGAATTGATTTCCTTTAGCATACATTTTACCTCAAAAAATTCTTTAACAACATCGTACACATCTTTTCCAACTAGCTTCCATTCTTTTTGGAAAAAGAACATAGGAAAACCATCTAGTGCTAGAGACTTGTCCCCTCCTAAGGAACAAACAGCCTTAAAATTTTTCTTTTCCTTAGGAATGACACCTAACATTTTATTTTTCTCTTTAGTAATCAGAGATGGAATAACCTTTAAAAGTTCTACTTGGTGAATAGAATCAACATTAGAGTTAGATGTCATTAGTATGGAAAAAAAGGAGACCATCTCTTTCGAGATTTCCTTTTCCTCTGTAACCTTCATAAGATTTGAGAGACAAGTTTTAGCTCTATGCTTCAAAGTAGAAAGGTGAAAAAACATAGTATTTTTATCTCCTTCATTTAGCCAGACCAATCTAGATCTTTTCCTCCAATAAGTTTCCTCTTTAGTTACAATGTCATGATACTCCACCAATTTTTCATTTTCTTCTCTAACAAGATCAAGAGTGTATCCTTCCTTCTATATCCTATCTTGGATATTTTGTAGTTCTTCCTTGATATTTGATTTACTCTCAAAAATATTACCAAACATCTTTTATTCCATATTTTAACCTCCTTTTTAAAATTTCCTAGTTTAGAAGCCACTCTAAAAGGAGTAGTTCCATCAATATCTATATTCCACCATTCAACCAATTTACTCTCAAACTATGGATGCTGCATCCACATTTTTTCAACCTAAAAGGAAATTTTTTTTGATATTAACCTTATCAGTAGTAAAGATCAGAGGAAAATGGTTTGACCCAATTTTTTGTAACACCTCTAACTTGCATAAAAAATCTTTAGTCCAGTCAGGAGAAATAAGAGCTCTATGCAATCGAGCCTGAATACAATCATCACCTAACCTCTTATTACTCTAGGTAAACTCTATACCATGAAGATACATATCCATTAAACCCTCTTTATTAATGAAATCCATAAAATCTAGTCTCCCATCTAGCTGACTAACATTACCCCCCTTTTTTTCATGGTCATAAAGAGGAACATTAAAATCCCCCATGAAGATCTGGACATCTACCATAGTAATCTTTACTCTTTATATTAGACAAAGTTTTCCATACCTTTTTTCTAGAATTCTTAATATTAGGTGCAAACATATTGACAATATACCATTTATTATTCTAGTCAATGCTAGTGATTTTGACCACCATGTAATGTTTACTAGCATTTAAAATAGTTCCTAAGAAGTAGGATTTTTTCCATAACATCATAGTACTTCCTAAAGCTTCTTCTAAACTACTTGCATTCAAATAGTAATCATAAAAGACTTAATCTTTTCAGCTCTCTCCTTCTCCATTTTCATTTCTTGAAGTAATAAAATATTTGGCTTATGCTCCATAACAAAATTTCAAACAACATCAATTTATGATTGCTATTCAATCACCTAATATTCCAAGTGATAATTTTCATGTTTATTTTTTAGGGGTAACATCCAAAATAGTTGCGAGTCTTCCATCAGTAGCATTCTGTAAACTTTCTCTCTTTCTGGTTTTCCTAGAAGATTTTCTTCTAGGTTCCTCTAGAGTTGCAACATTCAGTTTCACCTTAGATTGCTGCTCTAATTTACTATTGTGAGTCTCTACTCCTTTAGGAGTTGTATTACTTTTCTTTTTAGTCTTTTATCTTTGAGTCTATTTCTATTTGAGATCCTTCCCTTTTGATTTCCTCTCCTCAACTTCAGATTCATTTTGAAAGGGAACAATTTCTTTGCATAAAGATGTCTCAAGAGGTTGAGAAACAACATTCTGGATTTCAATAGATTGGAAATCAACATTCTGGGTTTCCTTTGAAACCAAATATCTACTCCTATCCACCATAATTTCTCCCTTCTCTATTTCCTCCAATTCTACAAGATCTTCCCATTTCATATCATTCTTCTACTAGATGACTAATTGTTTCATCATGTCAACCATATTCTCTTTGTTTTGCTCAGGTAAAGTAGAATCTAACAACACTTCAATCTCCTAATTTTCACTGCTCAGGTTATCCTTCAAGGCAGAATTTGACATCATACTAGTTTCCTAATTTTTAGGATTCTGAATTATCCTTCAAACCCTTTTCAAGAATAGCTTTAGGTTTCCAAAATTTCTTCTGGGTTTTTCCTTCTTTCTTTTTATTCTCCTTATTAGTCTTAAGATAGTTCTTGCTTTTGTTAGGGCAATTTTTCACTGAATGGCCTTTTTTTTTTATAGGCAAAACAAGTATTTGAAAGATCTTCATATATTATTTCTTGTGTCCTTTTTCCAAGTTTTGAAATTAGTTCCACCTTTTTAGGAAGGTGATCCAAGTTTTCCACTTTCACATATAATCTTGCACTTTGAAGTTTAGACTTCAAAGCCATAGCATTATCCATTGCAATTAGTTCTCCAAAGGAACCAACTATTCCCTTAAAAATATCCTCATGCCATAATTCCAAAGGAAGGCCAAGAATTATAACCTAGATCGGGGTAGTTAAGAAGAAAGCATCAGATAAGTCCATGTTTGGCTCCCATTTTTTTATAGCGAGGGTGCTTTTTCCAAACGACCATGGTCCTCCATAAAAGACCATGTTCATATCCTCCTTGTAGTTAAAGATGAATGAAATGAAGCCATTCTTCATAGGAGTTATATCGACTTGGCCACGAATAACCTATTTCCATTTTATCATATTTTTTAAAGTATCTATATCTAGTCTAGCCCCCATAAATTTACCAACAAGAGTAAATTCCATAGAAGAGATAGAGAAATCAACAATCAGGTCTAGAATAAAGATTTGAAACTCACCTTCCTCCCAGAAATATTTTGATGTGACTGGAGGGAAAGATGATTTTCCTCTTGGTTTCCTACCAAATAGGGAAGACTATGCCCTTTGATCTCCTAACCCTTTCAGTGGGTTCTTTACTTTCCTTTCTTTGGTCTCCTCCACATTCTCCAAAGGAATCTTTTCAATCTTAGGTTCCTATTCGGGCATGTGACTTGTAGGTAAGGGATCTAAAGAGATTTTTTGGACCCCACATCTAGTGGAACTAGAACCCATAAACCTTATAGATTTTTCCAAAATATCCACATTTCAATCTCTTGTCCCACTAGGATTAGTACCTCTTGCAAGATTCCCCCCTTCCAATTTCCTGCCTGATAGAGCACTAGCCAATTCAAAAAAACTTATAGCACCAACCATCCTCTCATCCTCTTAGCTCTTCTCCCTCATTAGGCCTTTATTTATTATGTTACCTTGTCTCCATCATTATTGATTGGTTATCTTGAGGTTGTATGGGCAAAGATTATTCAATTTAATGCAACTAGGATAGGTTGTCTATCATTTTTCTATTGATTTTAATTCAATGAATTAAGTAAAGGATTTAGTGATATAAAAAGATTTCTAGGTAGTAAGAATGATATGCATAAGAATGCAATTTAGGGTGAACTGCTTATAGTATTGGTTGTAATGCATTTGATTAGGTTAAAATAGTTCGGTAGATTCTAAATCCCAATAGATGATGTACTGATCAATAATTTTAGGTTGCATATGAAGAGATCATGGATAAGCATCAAGCAAAAATCTCAAAAATCAAGTCAATTTTACTTTAATGTATGAAGAATATCATAGCTGGTCAGTACTTAGTTGCATTTAATATCTATATTGTGGTTATCTACTATTACTTAGAATTATAGGTAAATTTGAGAAGAATTATGCCCAAATATTTTCTATAAGGGATGAATGTTGTAATATAATATTAGTAAATGAATGAAGTGTGAAGATAGTATATGATATTGAATCATTTCAGGTACATTTACCTTTATTATGCAAAACCTAAAGAGTAGAAAATCCTTGTGGTTTTGTTGATGTTGGGTCTAGATTTGAGAACTCCTTAGTTGAGCATAGGAAATAGCTAACCCTTAGATGGAGGTTTTTCTTCTTCATCTTGGTATCATGTATTTTGTTGCTTGGTAGTTTAAAAATACCAATAGATTCCATTCAAGAAGGCTGAATTTACATCTATCTAATATACTTTGAATCTTTTATGTGCAACATAAGCAAGTACTTTTATAACACCTTCTAGTCTTACAATAGGAGAAAATATCTCTCCATAATCAATATCTTCTTCTTGAGCATAATCTTTGCATACTAACCTTTCCTTGTTCCTTGACACTTCTCCATTTTCATTCAACTTATTTATGAATACCCATTTTGTGTCAATTACATTTTTGTCCTTAGGTCTAGGAACAAGATTAAGTTTTGTTCCTTTCAATTTGTTCAATCTCTTCATTCATTACCTCAATACAACTTTCATTTTCGAATGCATCTTTAATAGTTATAGGTTCAAATTTAGTAAGAAAACATGTACCTCTTAGTTTATTACTTTTCATTGTGCCTTTTGACTGATCTCCAATGATTTTCTCAGGTGCATAATGCCTTCTAACATATCTAGCAAGTATAAGTTCCTTCTTTCTGGATTTTAGACTTGATTAACTTGGTTCATCATGCTCAAAATGATCTTCTAAAACATGCTCAGGTCCCACTATCTATAACTTGGGTCCTTTTGATTGAGACTTAGGTCCCTTAGACTGTGACTTGAGTTGCACTAGCTACAACTCAGGTTGAACTAGAGATTTAGGGAACTCAAGTGGTGAAGATAGTTGATTTCTAGTTGCATTCTCTTCAATTTTAGGTAATGTATCAGGTTCAAAGTAGACAATGTTTCTATATTTTTTAGGTTCTTTTTTTCTTCTTCCTTCACTCTTTTATGAAAACTCATTATTTTTTACATGTGCACTTTCTATAACATTGTGAGTAGTAAGATTTAGACATTTATATGCTTTTATTTTTTTGGAGTATCTTAGAAATATGCCTTCATCACTTTTCACATCAAACTTTCCTTTCCTTGTTTCTTATAAGATGTAAAATTTTCTTCAAAATATATTCAAATAACATACATTAGGTTTATAGCCATACCATAATTCCTAAGGTGTTTGATCTGTATCTTTCTTTAGTTGAACTCAATTTAAGGTATGAACTATTGTACTGATTGCTTCCTTCTAGTATTTGATTGCAATATTTTTCTCTATCATTAGTGTTCTTGCACAATCCATAATAGATCTATTTCTTCTTTATGCTATCCCATTTTGTTGAGGTGTACTAGGTGAAGATAACTATCTTTTGATTCCTCTTTCATTGTAGAATTCATTGAAATAATTTGAGGTGAATTCTCCTCCTTTATCTGACCTTATACATTTTAGTTTCTTTCCTATTTCTTTCTCCACTCTAGCCAGATATGACTTAAATTTTTGAAAGGCTTCAGATTTATCTTTCAAGCACATCACTGTCATCATCCTAGAACAATCATTAACAAATAAAATAAAACACTTATCTCCACAATATCTTTCTATTCCAATAGGTCCACAAAGAAATGTAAGAACTAGCTCCAGAACTTCTTCAGAATAATAATTCTTTCTTTTGAAGCTTGCCTTTCCCATTTTTCCAATTTGACAATTTTTTCACATGCCCATATTAGGTTTTCTTAGACTTGGAATGCCTCTCACTCTTTTATTCTTTCTTATGTTGACCAATTTATAAAAATTCACATAACACCATCTTTTATGCCATAACCAATTTTCCTCTACTTGTGCTAGGAAACATGAACTTTGAGTTAGATTTAGATAGAATAGATTACCTTTTGTTTGATTGCCAATCCCAACTAGATTTCCTTTCCCATCTAGCAGCTTGGCCTTTCTATTTATGAATTCTACCTTGAATCTAATGTTGTTCAACTATGCCACACTTAGTAGATTGTGTCTCAATCCTTCAACCCAATATGCATTGTCACATATGAGTTCATTAGTTAATGCAATTCAACCTTTTTCCTTTATATAATAGAATTCACCATTTCCAAATTTGACATTTCCACCATCATAGTGTTCCAAGTGCTAAAATTTTGTTTTATCATTATTCATGTGGTGAGAACAACCACTATTTATGAGCCATGCATCATTATTTCTAATATTAGAAATGAGGGCCATCTTATCATTTTCGTCATCTAATTCATCTTTAATAGAAATGTAAACCATTTCATCATAATTACTATATCAAAGTCTTTAGTTAGGTAACAAGATTTCTTACCTTTATCCTTGTAATCTTTGTAGCTTTTGAAATATTTCTTTCCTTTATATTTATTTTCTTCTTTTTCTTCTTTGTTTGGACACCTTATAGCAATGTGACCAACTTCTTCACAAGAAAAATAGATTAGGGGCATTTTACCTTTGTACTTTCCTTTACCTTTAGGGAATCTTCTTGCAAGTAGAGCTTCAATGGTTTCAAGGTCATCATCATCATCATCTTCATTGTCACTATCAGACTGTTTCCTTTTAGATTTTCCACCTTTCTTTTTGAGTGATAGTTTGGCTTGAAATGTAGACTCAATGCTACCAAAGTTAGGAACATGGTTATCAAAGTTGTCTAACTCAAAGGTTTTCAACCTTTCCATTAGTGCATCCAACGTTATATCATTATTGGGATCACATCTCATTTCTTGAATAGCTGAAACTCTAATTGCATAAATAGGAAAAAGAGTTTTGAGTACCTTTTCTGACCACTACCACATCATCTATTTTCCCTCCTAAGGCTCTGATTGCACTCACACTTTCTTTGAGTCTATAATTGTATTGTGTAATGTTTTCATCTTCTCTCATCTTTATTTGATCAAACTAACCTCTTATAATTTCTTTCTTAGCTCTCTTTACATTTTCATCTCCTCCACAGTTATATTTCAACTTGATCCAAATTTCATGAGCAGAAGGACAATCTTTGACTTCATCAAATTCAACATAATTGAGAGTAGAAGCAATGCCAATCATCATTATGTTGTGATTCTTATTTTCCATAATTTAGTCCATAGACAAAGGTCTATTAGGTGCCACATACTTGTTCTCTAGGTATCTTAGGCCTATGTCTCCAATGGTTTCCAAATGCAATGCCATGAGTTCTTGCCATGCTTAGAATTTATCTCAGTTCAACTTAGGAATTTTCCTTCTGTAAGATATCTTGATATTTAGCTTAGGTCCTTGAAACCTTATCTAAAAGTACTAATAGCTTTGATACCAATTGTTTAAAATATAAAGGATTAATTGAGAGGGGAGGGGTGAATCAGTTAATACAAAAAAAAATCCATGTCCCTTAAGATGTCAACATAACTTTAAACCAAATCCTTGCTGAAACTTGGTTAAAATTGAATATTATATTGTTACTTGGTTAACACAAAGATAATTATATCTTAAGATATTTATCATGATTTATCCTTTATTAACTTAGTTGTACAAGCATAAAGGAAATAACATGAACATAAGAGACACCATGATTTAATGTGGAAACCCAATTTGGAAAAACCATCAAGTTACTAATTTTCACTCTTCTGAAGTGAGCCCTATTAGGAGCCAATCCTTTTAAAGCTTATAAAATATACTATTAGGTGTGACCTTGTTAGAGGATTTAATTCACATGATTAGGAGTGGCCTTGTTAGAGGTCTTTAGATACTTCAATCTAGAAATGCCACCTTGTTAGGTGATTTGCTAAATAGTTGTTAGGCTAACTCTATTACCAGATTTGATTTACTGCTACAATTATTAGAGAGTAACAATGACTTGAACTAATTTCTACTACAACTAAATTTTATGATTTAGATCTTTGGTCTAGCTTGTTTACTTGATCCTCCTTGATGAAAATGTTCTTTGTAGCTCTGTCAACCCAGATACTCTATCCTCTTACATATATCCTTCCAAATTCACTTCCTTAATTCTTTTTCTTTAGTTTCACACTTCAATCCTCAACTTGACCTTTCATTTATATGAATCACCTTTTCAAGTTAGCATGAATGCTCTTCTAATCAAAAAATTATCATCCCTTAAGTTAGCTTGTATTAACCAATAAATTTAATAGACTTAATATGCTAATAGTTGACTAATACATAATTGAGTACTTAGTTAACATAGAGGATCCCTTCATTCACTGACCAACTTAGTTAGAATGAGAGTTCTAATGTTAACCAACCCACTTGGATAGAAAAAATATCATGCTAATTCTATTGATAACTAACTAAAGTCAGTCAATACAAACTTAGCTTCATTAATCAAGTAAGCTCGATCAATGCTATCTCTGAACTTGGTTATAATTGAATGCTCGATACATACATGAAACTTCCTTTGATGCTTGAGTGAGCTTGGATATGATTGAATTCTTGGTAAAGGCTTGACATTTTGTGTAATATCAAAGAAAACATATAATTAAATAATTATTTGCAACACATCTCCCAAAATAATATGCCTCACCTTATGTATTAAGTGGGCCAATCACGCTCATGTCTTTTCATGAGACCAAGTTGTACACCTTTCTCTCATTGTTTTGGCCTCTTGTAGATTCTTAAGGTTTGTTCATTAAGAAATTTTATTTTCCTCTAGGTGGGTAGTGACTTGGTCAAGGTTTCATAACCAATGTTCTAAAATTTTCATCTCAATAACATCTTAATGGCTAAAAAGAGAAAAAACATGAGAGCCTACATAATGGTACACCCTGATGTCTCTATAAAAATTGATTTACCCAAGGGTAATAGAAAGATATGACCTAAAAGAAGGGGAGAGTGTAGTCATGCTTGATAGCCTATATATAATATAGAAGAAAATTCGCAACCTAAAACTATAGAAGAGAAGGGTTTCTCTTTTAAATTTTTTGACTTTGATAATATTGGTATCTTGGGAAATTTTTTAACACTCCTTTTAAAGGAGAAGAACTATGTGAAGATAAAGTAATATAATCTCTTGGGTATGTTAGATCTAGAATAGCTGATTTAAGAAATATGGATAGGCATGAAGTCTTGATAAATTCCTAGCTAGAAAAATCTCACCTAGAACAAATCCCTTTGATTTAGATAAATTTTATAGATCTTAGTGAGACCATATAGTTAGAGGCTACTACTGATATTACAATAGATTTTTATTTAGAGTTAAAGGTTCTTAAAAGAAAAGCTATTGAAGAGGATGCCAGACACAAATGCTTGGAGAAAGATAAAGAAATGGAAGTTGAAAACACCCTCACTGAAAGGGATAAACTACTTAATAGAATATCTCTATTGAAAGAACAAAACAAGATATTAGAGAAAAAACCTACATCTTTACATACAAATGTATTTTGAGATTTGGGAAACCTGAGATCTAAATGTATGGAACAGGAACAAACTCTACATAATAACTTTGAATCTATAAAAGAGGAACCAATTATCACTCAAATATGTTAGTATGAGCCCATTAAGAAGGCTAAAGACATAGTGAATGCATTTAAATCCACAACTAAGATTATAGACAAAGGTAAACAAAAGATGACTGGTATTCATATAAATGAACCCATTATGACTCCAAAATATGTTCTTGTCATGTCATAAATTTATGTAGAGTTGGAAAAGGATAGGAAGGAATGTGAAAACCTTGATAAAGAGTTGGGGAAGGTTGAAAATGAACCCCAAACTATTTAAATGAAGAAGACAATTCTATTCCTAGTATCTTCTTTAGGAATACCCACAGGACAAGCTTAGCCTTCACAATAGATACCCTCTAGTATTTCTAGTGGTCACCTACCAAGTAATGTAGGGATTTCTCAATCAGGTCCAACTTCATTTTCTACTAAAATAGGTTATAAAATTATAGGGCAACAAGGAAAGATCAATGCATATATTAAGAATGATGGACCTAGCTCTACTATTGCCTTAGGGTTTCAAAAAAGACCTACTTATATGGAAAGATATTAAAAAATATCCTTCATAAGAATGCATGGTCATCCCAACCCTATTCTAAATGAGTAATTAGATAAGGTCACTAAGTTCACTAGAAATAATGCAGTTAGTAGGGAACAACATCCTTGAAATTCTATAGATATGCCAAATGACTATGAAGTTGAATTTGAAGATGCAGTCATGAGTTTGTTTGTGCATTCTCATACTAAGGATTCTAGGGATTGGTTCATGGAATGATCTTGAAAAATATTTTAAAAACACAATATGGAGACAACACTAATGCTATTTTTGTGTTGAATGAATATAATAACATCAAGAAAAACCCATATAAATCGAGATTTAATTTTAATATTAGGTTCCGAAAAAGGATATACAAGCTATTTCAAGTTAAGAGACTAGATGAGAATGTATGATTGACTACTTATTTTAATGCTTTTGACAATAAAATGGCCTATATACTAAGGGTAGGGATCCTAAAATATTGAGAAATTATTTTAGAGTAGCTGTGAACATTGAAAATAATAGAAGAGGTTAAGGAAAGTTAGGGAGAAGATATGATCCAAACATTTTTAATCCTCAGAGTAATAAGAAGGAAGGTGACAAGATTTTTTCTAATAAGAAAATGGAGGAGGAAAAAATGGATTAGATGTTAAATTAATTGAAGAAAATGAAGCCTCTAATTGGAGGTGATAGTAGGACACATATTGGTGACAAGCCTCAATTCAATAATTATATCACTAGGTAGAATAGATTGTCGAACTTTACTTATAACATGAAATGGAGGGATGGAAAATCTATAAATAATCCTAAAAAAGGTGCTAATGAAAAAAATACACCAAATCCATTACAAAGGAGTTTTTTAAACATTATAGAAGAGTTGCCTTAGTGTATGACCTTCCAATCTCCTCATTCTCCTAACCACTATGTAGTGTCTCAATCAATCTCATTGTCCCAAAAATAAGAACCAAGATAGACTATTGATGAAGAAAGTTATGATGATGTGGCTTAAAATATGGAAATTTCTTGTTATAATTATAGAAATAAATCAAATTTGGAAGAATCAGAATGGGATACAAATAATAAAAGAAATCTATATGGAAGTTATCATCAACAAATCTTTTTAGATGATGAAGAAGAAGTGGACAATAGAGCATGTAATATGACATCAGATGTAGGCCATTTAAATTTTAGGAAAAAATCTAGAGAATAAATTGACAAGATAACTATTGAAATGGTTTCTTAGGTTCATAGTAGTTATAATTTGAGAAACGGGACAACAAATGACAATGTTGGTAAATCATAAGGTATTTTGATCAAAGATGTAACTTAAAAAATAACTGAGGTTCATAAGGAAAAAGACCCACTGGTTTTCAATGAAAAACAAATTAAAACCAAGAAATGGGAGCCTAAGAGAAATATGTATAGCCAAGATAAAGACAAGAAGAAAGAGGTTGTAGAAGTCAATAAGTTTGAGCCAAATGCCAGTAAGAAATTTGAGGATATTAATGATAAACTGCAAGAAAATAAAGGTATTCTTTTTGAAGTTTCTCCTTAAACTCCTATTGATATGAAGTTTATGTTATCGTAGATTACTGTAATAATGCCAATAGGTTATAACTTCATTAAACACAAAGGCCTCTCTAATTCACTTCTTTGGCATTTTGTCAAAAACTTTGCAAGCAAGAGATATATTGCATATCTAAATTCTAATTGCTTTCTAAATGGTAAACTTTAATAAATATGCTTTCAAAGAACACACCAAACTTCTAACAATGAAGCTGTAATTTTTTTTAATATCACTAATTACAAATAGGAAAACATGCATCTACATCAATAAGACATTAGGGCAACAAATTCTAATATAAAACATTGATATGAATCAGATTACAACAAATTTTACAAACCCTACCAATGCCCTAAATATCTACTCTTAAAAAATGCAAAATGTAGTAGATAAAAACCTAGAATTGCTCCTAAAACATGAATGTTTTTGTAGTAAATTCCAACTTATTCCTTACTCCACAATGCTTGCCCTAGGCCATAAATTTGGCACAATGAAAAGACTGATTTGTCTTCTCTAATAGTCACATACCTTTAGAAGATATTTCACCACCTCTGTTATGCAAATCAATGGGAATGTTTGTTCCCAACAATCAATATAACAACTGTAGAAACCCTTGGCTCCACAAGCTATCCAAAAGAGTAGATGAAAACACATTCGATGCTAAAAAATGAGGTTGCCCTCCCTATTTATTCTTTTCCTTCACCCACTAGAAGGAAATAAAATATTATTTAATTGAAATCACTAGAAGCTTCCCCTTTTCTAAGGCAATAATTAGTTGTACTTATAGAAAATGCACTCACTAGAAGCTTCCCCCTTTCCAATACAATAATTAGTTGTGCTTCTAGAATATTAAATTAATTAAATATAAAGTCACCTTTTAATTTAAATTTATTTAATGACTTTATAAGAAATTAATTTAATCAATTTCTCCTTATTTATCCACTTAGCCTTCAGAGAACATAAAGGCTAAGAACTCCACTGAGATGCTAAAAAGATGGGAACATTATAGTCTGCCCCTCTTGAAATTACTTGTCCCCAAGCAATCTCAACTTTGAATGCTACAAAATTTCTTCATTCTCCCAAGTGGCATCCTCCATTGGCAGGTACTTCTACTTCACCAAGTACTCTCTGATAATACGTCTCCTCAAATTCCTCTCCCTGAACTCAATGATAGCCCCTAGCATTAAAACCAATTTCCTCTCATTGTCCAAGGATGGAAGCACTATACAGAGAACAATCTGGTGTCCTAATTCCTTTTTGAGACATGACACATGAAAAATATTATGGACTCTTTTCTCTGCCAGTAAATGAAACTTGTAAGCCACCTCTCCAACTCTCATGATCACCCTAAAAGGCCCATAATAACATGGCTTCATTTTTAGCACCACTCTTCTTGAGAGTGGATTGATGGTAAGGCTGCAACATCAAATATACCATATAACCTAACTCAAAAGTTTGCTTAGTCCTCTTTTGATCAGCATACTACTTCTATTGATTCTGTACCTTTGTGATATTATCCTTAAGAGCCTTCACAATATCTTGACTCTCCTATAATAATTCTCCAACACTAGGCACTTTACTATCTAATAGCAACAAATCTATGAAATAGGGTGCCTCATATCCATATAATGCCATGAATGGTAACATCTAGATAGACATGTGATAAGTGGAATTATAACAATATTCACATAGATATATCCACTTAACCAAAGCCTTTTGTTTCCCTACTATGTAATTCTTGAGGTATCCCTCCACCTAGTTATTCACTATCTCTGTCTAACCATCTATGTAGGGGTGGTAGCTAGTACTCAAAGTGAGTTCTATCCCACAAAATCTATACAACTCTTGCCAAAAGTGACTCATAAACCTACTATTCCTATCATTGACAATGCTCTGAGGTAAACCATGAAACCTAAATACCTCTCTGAAGAATAAATTTTCCACCTCTGTAGTAGTGTATGTAGTGTTGATTGGGAAGAAGTGGACACAATTTTCAACTTGATCAACAAAAACATATATACGGTCTCTACCCTAAGCTCTCAATAGTCCTGTGAGGAAGTCCATTGATAAATAATCCCACTTCTTGTCAAGAATTAGAAGTGGCTTAAGTAAGCCAACTAGGTAAGAGTTATCCTATTTATTCTACTAGTAAGTAAGACATTCTCTAACATATTGCCACACCTCATCTTTGAGCCCTTTCCATGAAAAATGCTCTTGAATCCACTGGTAGGTTTTGTAAAAATATGGATTTCCTACCATAGGTGAGTCATGATAAACTCTTAAAACCATCCTCTTCACCTTTGACTTTGGCACCAAATAAATGCACCATTTGTAAATGATGATCTCAATCACAAGGGTGAAATCACTATTCTAGAACAATCCATCTATGAATCCCAATGCCTATGTCTTCTTTTCATACTCTGCAAGGATCAAATATCTTGAATCCTCTGATATATTTATCATCAAGCTCAAGTGGGGTTTTTGTGACAAGGCATTTTCTACTACATTCTATGTCCCCTTGGAATAGATAATATTAGAATCATATGCCTATAATTTACTTACCCATTTTTTTTCTTTTCATTAAGATCTTGCTACCCAAGGAAATGTTTCAGGCTATTGTAGTCGATTTTTATGCTAAATTTGCTACCCACTAAATACTGCCTAAATTTGGTCAAAGAATGCATTATGGCCAAAATTTCCTTATCATAAATGTTGAAGCTCCTCTCAAGTCCCCTAAGCTTCCTACTTTTATAATAAATCAGGTGCTTCTCCTACATAAGCACAACTCCAACACCTTCACCAGATGCATCACAATGCAATTCAAAAGGTTTTCTAAAATTTGGTAATGCTAGCACTGGACAAGAAATCATCAACTCCTTGAATTTATCAAAACACTTATATGCCTCAAAAGTCCATAAGCAAACCCCCTTTCTCATCAAGTCCATCAAGAGTGTTGCATGCTTGGAATATCCACTAACAAACCTCCTGTAGAAGCCACAAAACCCCAAAAATCCTCTCAACTATGTTAGGTTCATTGGAGTAGGCCACTCAATAATAGCATGAATCTTTTTAGGATCCATGCGTACTCCTTGAGCACTAATAATGTGATGTAGATATAATAACTTTGATAATCCCAAATCACATTTGGACTCCTTTGCATACAAGGACACCTTGCTCAAAATGCTCAACATAGTGTCTAAGTGCTGCGTATGCTCATCCCATGTCCTACTATACACCAGGATGTCATCAAAGAAGACTAGCACAAATTTCCTCAAATGATGTTGAAAAACCCTATTCATTGTGTATTGAAAAAGCAACTAGAGCATTAGTTAGCCCAAATGACATAACTACAAACTCAAAATGGCCATAATGACATTTAAATGTCATCTTCTCTATATCTTATTCTCTAACTCAAATTTGATGATATCTTGATCTCAAATCAATTTTGGAGAAGAAACATGCTCCATTTAGCTCATCAATCTGTGGGATGGGGTACCTATTTTTTATAGTCTTCTTATTCAAGACCTTGTAATATATGCACATCCTAAGAGTTCCATCCTTCTTCTATACTAAAACCATAGAAGAAGTGAAAGGAAACTTACTTGGTCTAATGTGCCCCATAGCAAGTAGTTCCTTGATGGTTTTCTTGATGTCATCCTTCAATCTCTTTGAATGACTATAGGGTGTGATCATGATGGATTTAGTACCCTCCTCTAACTCAATAATATGCTCAATACCTCTATCTAGAGGTCTACCTTGTGGTATTTCACTGAATCAGTTCTTGAATGTCTGGGTGACATTCTATTTTTTTCTGCCTTTGTGATGGCATTAAAGTGCAACAAGCTATGCAATCATCTTGGTCATGTCTAAACAAGCTCTCTATGCATTTTCAAGACATCATCCTAAACTCACTATCATGAATGGCCTTAAGTATATGGGTCTTCCCCTTTGACTGAAACCTCATCTTCATATCTCTCAAATTGAGAGTGAACTCCCCCATGTCATGTAACCAAGTCATATGCAAGACCAAATCTATATCACCCATGTTAACAACATAAAAATCTACTTTGAAATAAAAATTGTTGATCTTTAGGGGAAAACCTATAATCTTCCTATCACATTTGAGGATGTAGCCATTAGCTACCCTCACTCGTAGACCCTCAAATTGATCTAGCTATATCCCATGCCTCTTAATCAATCTAGAATCAATAAAATTGTGAGTAGCACCTATATCGAGAAAAGTAATAACTCACTGACAAAAAAATACCCCTCTCATCTGGAATGATCCCTCTTATTGTACACTAGTGAGATGATCCTCCTTAAGTCTACCCTTAGTCTTCTCATCACCTATATCTTTTGTTCCTTCCTTTTCTTCAATTGATTCCTCATTTTCAGATTTCTAGTCTAAATTTTTAGAATCAAAATCCTTATAATATGCCCACATAACCTTGTTTTCTTTCCCCTTTGGCCTCAAGGGATAGTCATGGTTCATGTCATAGGGCCCTTTGCAATGAAAAAAAAGTTTTTTCTTCCTTAAATAATTCAATGTCTCTCTATCCAAAGGAGCAAATGATTTATCTTTATTTTCAGCTTTTCTTTCATTCCTATTAGGTTTCTTGAGGAGTGGTTTGTCTTTGCTAGATAATGCTCCCTTTGACTAAAATTTATTTACTAGGGCTGCTAGTTCCATACTTCTAGCCTTCTTAATCACTTCTTGTAAATTGAATGGATCAAAGGCTTTTACCCAACTCTTCAATGGTTCAGATAATCCCCCAGTGAAATCCACCTATCTGTTTCAACTATTCCAACTCCTTGAAGTAGACTTTTGGATCCTTATTATCAAACCTCTCTACCAACCTATCCACGATGTCCTGATATGAAGTCACTTGGTTATGCTAAAGGGTAACCATCCCATGGTACCACCAATCATGTGCAACTCCCTCTAAATGTAGTGTGACATATTTTATTACCTCCACTTCTATCACAAGTCTTAGTGCTAAGAAGGTATCAAGCTTGTGAATCCAAGCTTGCATTGTCATTCTGCTACTCCCATCAAACGTAGTTAAGGAAAGCTTCCCTATAGCCTACTTTAATTCATTATCCTTACCTCGAGGTCTCCTATTCCATCTGACTGCATGATAGTGTTCTCTTCTTTGGTTCACAATCCTCTCAAAAGTCATTCTCTCCCATACCTATGGTGTTATTAATTCCTATTCATTATTAGCAACCATAAGGATATTTGCAAATTTCCTATCCTTAGCTTCCTCTACTAGCTCCTATATTGGTTCCTCTCTAACAAAGGTTATTTTGGAAAGAGTTCTATGAGCTCTAGGTGATCCCACTACACTCCTCTTATCCCCTTGTTCCTTATTCTATCTATCTTGTGGGTTCATGCACTCAACCATAGTGGTGAGTGCCTGCAAAGGCTGAGCCATCCGTTCTTGTCCTATAACCACTGCTCTAAGAAATTCCCTTGTTTCCTTATCCTCATTCCTATTGTCTCTTGGTGGGCTATGCTCTTGCTTGTCACCCATGGTATCTCATTGTCTATCAAAATCTTTTTCCCTATCAAACAAAGCTTTCCTATGAGTGGAAAATTTGTGAGAGCCAACCCCAGGAGGCTACATGTGATTGTTAGAGCCTCAAGATGGTAGGATTTAGCTTTGATACCAATATAATAACCCCAATAGGTTATAACTTTGTTAAACACAAAGTCCTCTCTAATCCAATTATTTGAAATTTTGTCAAACACTTTGCAAGAAAGAGGTATATTGCATATCTAAATTATGATTGCTTTCTAAATGCAAAACTTTAATAAATATGCTTGCAAAGAACACACCAAACTTCTAACAATGAAGATACAATTATTTTTGAATAACACTAATTAAAAATAGGAAAATATGCATCTACATGAATAAGACATTAGGGAAAAAAATTCTAATGTAAAACTCTAATATAAATCAAATTACAAAAAATTATACAAACCCTACCAATGCCCTAAATATCTACTCTCAAATAATGCAAAATGTAGTAGATAAAAACCTAGAATTTCTCCAAAAACATGAATTTTCCTATAGCAAATCACTATAGAAAATTCCAACTTATTCCTTACTCCACAAAGCTGGCCCTAGGCCACAAATTTGGCACAATGAAAAGACTTTTTTTTCTTCTCCAACAGTCACAACCCTTGAGAACATATTTCACCACCTTAGTTATGCAAATCAATGTGAGTGTTTGTTCCAAATGATCAATATAACAACTACAAAAACCCTTGGCTCCTCAAGCTATCCAGAAGAGTAGATGGAAACACATTTGCTACTCAATAATGAGGCTGCCCTCCCTATTTATTCTTTTCCTCCACCTTTCTAGAAGGAAATAGAATATTATTTAATTGCACTCTCTACAAGCTTCCCCCTATCCAAGGCAATAATTAGTTGTACTTCTAGAAAATGCACTCTCTAGAAGCTTCTGCTTTCCAATACAATAATTAGTTGTGCTTCTAGAAAATTAAATTAATTAAATATAAAGTCACCTTTTAATTTTAATTTATTTAATGACTTTATAAGAAATTAATTTAATCAATTTCTCCTTATTTCTTTGCTTAGCCTTCAGAGAACATAAAGGCTAAGAACTCCACTAAGATGTTAAAATGATGGGAATATTAAAACCACTATGAAATTTCCTTTATCTAATATGTTTAGAATAGAGGAACATAAGAAAAAAGACTTAACATGGCTAGAAGGAATTGAAAAGGATAATACTGTTATGAATAACTTATCAGTAGGAGAAAAGAAACAAGTCCTACTTAAAGAAAAGGAGGATAAAGAAGGAGTAGTATCCTATATTCCACCCATGTATCTTAATAATTTTGCATCATCTTATATTGAGAATATTGGCCCTTTCTTCCTAAGTTTGATTATAGATGCTAAACTATAAAAAAATGAATGATAGATTCTGGTGCTTTAAATACTATTATGCCTTTTAAAATTGTGGAATCTCTTAGTTTAAAGGTAGATACACAAAATGGAAGATGTCTTGCCTTAGATTCTTGAGAAGTTCTAGTTATAGGAATTATCAGTGCATTACCACACAAGTTGGCTACATATCTTGATAGTGATCTTATCATGAGTGTTCTGGTAGTGGATATTCCTCCACAATATGATATGTTATTATCAAGAAAGTGGAGTGCTTCCATGGGGGGAAGTTTTTAGTGTGATTTATCCTTTTCTAATTTTTGTATTGGTGATAAGGCTATAAAGGTCAACAAAGAGCCTAGGGCCACTCATTTTATTGAAGAAAATATAGATAATGATGCTACATTAAATTCTTTTAGAGCCGAGGTGATTATTCTAGAGAAAAAAAAGGCACCTACATTGATATTACAAGAAGTAGAAAGGTGTTTGAATGATGGTGAGCTATGGACTATGTATTTTTTGATGGTGCCAACCCAAATAAGGGAGCTGGTGCTAGAGTGGTGTTAATTTCACTAGAGAAATAATCTTTTAGGTATTCCTTTAGTTTGAGTTTCACATGTACAAATAATATTTCTAAATATGAAGCACTTATTTTGGGTCTAATTGGCTACCAAGATACATGGTATAAATAATTTATATGTGATAGGTGATTCAAAGTTAGTTTTACAAAAGATGAGACAATATTATGCATTAAAGAATAAGAGGTTGAAGAAATACATGAGTGATGTTTGGGATGAAATTGAAGCTTTTGATGCATTTTGAATAACATGGATGGATAGGACTGAAAATAAGATTTCATATCTATTTGAAAACATGGAAATCAACCTAGATGATATTACTTTTGTAGGGGCTTCAAAAGTTGAGGTGCAAGTTAGGCCATCCATCTCTGATAACATAGAAAACTAGCAAGTTTTTGAAGATGATTTACATATTTTGAAGTTTTAAAATTGTGAAGACAAATACCATGACAATAAATGGAAGTTTTAGATTGTATTACTTTTGTTGAAATTGTATATAGAAATGATACTTTTTTTGGAGAGGGAATCCTACAACTTAGGAAAAATAAGGTGCCAAAAGGCTTGGTTGTGTTGGAGAGTCTTTGTGACAAAAAACATAGAGTTAAACCGAATATCAAGGAAAAGAAACTAGAGAGATGGAGGAGGTAAATCCTAAAACTATTGAATCCACCAAAAAGGTGTACATAGGTAGGAAGTTATCCCATAATATAAGAAGAGCCTAAATTGAGTTATTAATAAAATTAAAATATATTTTTTGCTTAGTCATATGATGACCTAAAAGCTTATAGAGAGGATCTTTTTAAACATGTGATTCCTTTGAAGGAAAATGTGTATCCTTTTAGACAAAAATAGAGGCCTATCTATTAGAAATGCTTTAGAATAACTAAGAGGGGGGGGGGGGGGGGGGGGGGGGGTGAATTAGTTATTCAAGGTCCAAATGTCCTATTCAAAGTTTTTACTAAATAAAGTGAGCCTATTCAACCATTTATTCATCCAAGCTTTAACTTTTTTAACTAGCAAGTTATTGTAAATCAACATGCAAGCATAACACATAAGAAATCAACACATGACACAATGATTTATATGGAAACCCAATTTGGGAAAAACCACCAGTAACATGCTACTCAATTGTCACTCTTCTGAAGTGATGCCTTGTGAAAGGCCCACCCTATTAAAGACTTACAACACACTATTAAATGTGACCTTGTTAGAGGATTTAACCACCCTATTAGAAGTGGGCCTAGTTAGAGGACTTTAGAAAATTCACTTGGAATGCCACCCTATTAAAGGATTTACAAATGGCTATTAAATCAACCTAAGTCCATGGGATTTTTAGATCTAATACAATTGCTAGAGAGTATTAGAAAATCTTGACCTGACTACAACATACAACTTAACTTGCAAATCTCAGATCACGTCTCAGCTCATACCCTTGCTTGGCCTTCAATCTCTACAATTCTAACAGCTTGCCTATCTTTCAAGCTTAGTCTCCTTGAGTCTCCTTGCTCAATGTACCAGTGAAATCATCTCTTCATGACCACTTGTAGAAGTAGAGCCTCTGTGCTCTTCCTTCTCCTAGATGTCTCCCCCTTGACACTCTTCCAACTACTTAGTAGATTTGGCTCTTCAGTAGAAACAATATTAGTAACTCTTTACTTCTTGGTCTATAACTCCTTAAATAAAGGTCTTGGAGTTCTTTTCTCGCTTGATTCTTCCATTCTTTAATTTCAATTCATATGAATTAGGAAGGATTCATTTCATCTAACCCATATTTTGTTTCCTCTAGAAATTTCTTGAATAATCCTTTAGAATTTTTTCGAAAATGGTTTACATAGAATTCTATGCCACCAGCTCATCATCCTTATCTTCCAACTCATTCAAAAAATTCAAGGTAACCACTTTGTAGGCTTAGGTTTGGTAAATCTTCATTATTTGAAATGATGTAGCAACTCAACACTATTGAAATATTGGTCCTCAGCATATACTGTGTTACTCAGCATCAACTGTGTTTTTCCTGATGCTTGTCACCTGAAGATCACTCAACACAAACTAAGAATTTTTTTTTATGCTTGACACCTGATCTTCACTTGGAATTTGAAGATCACTTGGCACACACTAGAATTTTCTATTACGTGGCTCCAACTAACTTGCTCAGCTTCAACTAACTTACTCGGCTTCAACTGACTTGCTCGGCACCCACTAAAGATCATAGCTTAATATTTGTAGTCAACCTTGTTACAACTTCTTCCTCCAATATTTCTAAGTGTGACCAACCTCTATAGCTTTGAGTATGCAATCAATACATTATTTAACCATTGTCTTAACTGATCCTTGCACTTCATTACAACATCATAACTCAACCTTTCCCTTAGGTACTCTTGTTACATCTTGTTGATCAAATCATCTTCATCAATCAACTGAGTGATAATACTTGGATCTCATAAGAAAATATCATTCCTACAACTAGCCAGTTTGACATCAATGAAAAAACAATGATTGAAAGCATTCTTTTAACAACAATCTTCTTTCTTTGCAACAATCTCCCTCTTTAATCTTCAACAATGAGCTTTTCAATTAGATTTCCAACAATCTCCCTCTTTGGCATTGATGGCAAACCAAACTGATTAACCATCAGACTAAACTATTCAACCACAAACTTACTAGGTTAGAATAGTAAGTCAAATGCCAAAAAGTAATTGCATTACCAATAGATTTCACATCTCCTTGTACTATTCTGATTGCTTCATTTTTGCTTCTCCTTGTTTGTGGTTGCCTCCTTGTTCTTTATTTCTCTCCCTCTATATTACTTATCTTCTTCTATTCTGATCAACCTTTGATTACTTTAGTCAACTTCTCCCTCTATCTTTGCATTCTTTATCTTCAACAATTGTTGATCAATTTTTTGCTATTTCTCCCTCTTTGACAACAATGCCAAAGATATATTAGTATCTTGGTATGCAAGTGTAGCTTTTTTAGGTATAATCTATTTCTCCCTTTATCATCATGCTCATGACTAATTTGGAACTTCAGCACATCAACTACTTTAGGCATGGATCCCAAGGTAAACATCCTCTACATCAATGTGTAAAATCTTCAACATTCAGCTCATTTGATGTAGGGCTTTCTTGCTTTTGATTTAAGTAGCTTTTACTAGGGGTATCACCCCTAATTTACCTCTAAGATACTCAAAAGAATCTTTAGGTAGTTCCTTCGTGAAGATGTTAGCAATCTATTCCTTGTAGCTAACATATTCCATCTTCACTTGTTTGTCTTCCACCAACTCTCTTGCATAGTGATGATTGCAATGTGCTTAGTTTTAGCATGCATTACAAGGTTCTTTGATATGTTGATAGCACTTGTGTTATCATAATAAAGTATCATAGGCTCAGTTTCCTCTTCCTTCATACTTTGCAACAAATGCTTGATTCATACAATATTGGTGTAGTTTATAGCAGCTACCACATATTTAGCTTTAGCAGTGGACTGTGAGGTGCAACTTTACTTTTTACTAGTCCATGTAATCGACCTTTTTCCTAAGAAAAGTGCTCCTCCATTAGTGTTTTTTCTATCATCAATGTTACCTCCCCAATCTACATTAGTGTAGGCTTTTAGTTAAAACTTTTCACTCCTCTTGTAGTACAAACCAAAATCATCAATTCCTTTTAGGTACCTTAGTATTCTCTTTATGGCCATTAAGTTATTTTCTCTTGGATTTGTAGAAAATCTTGCCACTATTCTAATAGCTAATGCAATGTCTAGTCTAGTATGTACAACATATTACAGCTTTCTAATCATTGAACTATACAATGTTTGATTTACTTTGGCTGACTCATCATTCTTGGATAGCTTATGTCCAGTTGCCATTGGTGTGCTAACTAGTTTTGACTCTTCTAACCCAAATGTTTTGAGTATCTCCTTGATGTATTTGGATTGGGTCACAAATATGCCATGCTTCAATTGATGTACTTATAATCCAACAAAGAATTTGATTTTTCCAAACATTGACATCTCAAATTGATGCTTCATTTGATTAGTAAAATCTTTGCATAGAACAACTTTTCCTCCAAATATTATATCATCAACAAAGATTTTTGATATCAAAATGTCTTTACCTTTTTTAGCTTTGATGTATAGGTTGCTATTTTCATATGTTCTATCAAATCCTATCTTCACAAGATATTTGTGTAGCCTCTCATACCATGCTCTAGGTGCTTGCTTCAATCCATAACGTGCTTTGTTCAGTTTGCAGGCCATGTCCTTATTTTTCTCATCAAAAAATCCCTCTGGTTGTTCTATGTAGACTTCCTCTTCTAGTATACCATTCAGAAAAGTAGACTTTACATCCATTTGGTAGACTTTGAAACCTTTATATGCAGCATATGCAAGTAATGTTCTTACTCCTTCCATTCTTGCAATAGGGGCAAATGTCTCTCCATAATATAGTTGTTCTTCTTGTGCATAGCCTTTGCAAACTAATCTGGCTTTGTTTCTTTTTGTCTCACCATTTTCATCAAGGTTGTTTCTAAACACCCATTTGGTACCAATCACATTCTTATCAGCTAGTCTGGAAACTAGGGTCCATATTTTATTCTTCTCAATCTAATCTATCTTTTCTTCCATGGCTTTATACTAGTCATCATCTTGTAGTGCATCTTTCACTATTTTAGGTTCAACCTTGCTCAGCAGACATGATCCATTCCTCAGTCTATTCCTTATCATTGGTCTAGCATCCTTGTCACCAATGATTTGATCTATAGGGTGATGTTTTCTCACATACTTGGTTAATATTGGTTCTATCCTTCTTTCCATGTTTGATCCTTCAACTTCAGAGTCATTTTATTCTTCTTCATTTGACACTTCATCATTCCTTTCATGTATACTATTTTCAGAACCAGAATATGCATTTTCTACATTCTAAAGCCCAACTTCTAAATGCAGCTTGACATTCATAGGCTGAGCCTCTGTAGATACTAAATTTTTTTGTTGATTCCTAACTTGATTTGCAACCTTATCTTCAACAATCATTCCTTCATAGAAGTATACAAAGGATCTATAATCCTCTGATTGCTTGGACTCATCAACTTGAACTTTTGCATACTCATCAAAACTTACATTTGTACTCTCCAAAATCTTGTTAATTTTTAGTATTCAAACACTTATATGCCTTACTTCTAGTGGATTATCCAAAGAATATGCCTTCATCACTTTTATCATCAAACTTTCCATTTCCAGTATCTTTAAGAATGTAGCATTTACAACCAAATAATTTGTAATGTTTAACATTAGGTGAGTGGCCATACTATAATTCAAAAGGTGTTGTATTTTTACCTTTCTTGACTTGAACTCTATTTAGTGTGTAGACTGTAGTAATTATAGCTTCTCTCCAGTACTTTAGTGCAACATCTTTCTCCATCATTAAGGTTCTAGCACAGTCAATCACTAACCTATTCATTTTTTCAGCAATACCATTTTGTGGTGGAGTTCTTGGTGCTAATGTTTTCCTTTTGATGCCTTTGTCATTATAAAATATTTCAAATTCTTTTGATGTGAACTCACCTCCTCTATCTAACCTTAGGCATTTCAGATTCTTTCTTGTTTCCTTCTCAACTCTAGCCAAATACCACTTGAACATTTGGAATGCATCATATTTTTGCTTTAAAAACATAGCAGTCATCATCTTAGAATAATCATCTACAAATAGCATTATGTATCTATCTCCTAGGTAGCTTTGCACTTCTATTGGTCCGCACAAGTCTGTATGGACTAACTCTAGTACTTCTTCAAAAGTGTAGGTTTTCCTTTTGAAACTAGACTTAGTCATATTCCCTAGTTGACATTGTTTGCACATTGTGTTTTCAAGTTTCTTCAATTTGGGCAACCCTTTGACCTTCTTCTTCTTGTTGATGCTAATCAGATTATCAAAGTCAACATGACATAGTCTTTTATGCCATAACCATACATCATCAAGTCTAACAATAAGACATGTTACATCTTCCATATCTAGGTAAAATAGATTATTCCTATTTTGTTCACCTTTTCCTATTAGCTTTCCATTAGTATCATAGATCTTGGCAATTTTGTTTCCAAATTCAACTTTGCAACCTGTGTTGCCTAATTGTGATACACTCAACAAGTTGTATTTTAATCCTTCAACATGGTATGCATTATCACATGAAATTTTCTCTGTGAGCATAATAGAGACTTTTCTTTTGATTTGACATGGAGAATCATTACCAAATCTAACATTATTTCCATCATATTGAGTAAAGGTAATGAACTTACTTTTATCTCCTATCATGTGATGTGAGCATCCACTATCTATGATCCACTTGTCATTCTTGTTCACATAGGTAACCAATGTTGTTGCTTCATCTTCTTCTTTATCTAATTCATCTATCATGGCTACATAGACTACTTAATTATCATTCTCATCAAAATCTTCTTCAACAATGTAGCATCTTTTGCCTTTCTCCTTGTAGTCTTTGCTATCATCTTCTCTCTTGTTCCTATACTTTTTTCCTTCTTTTTAGTTCTTCTTTTGTGTACATCTTGCAGCAATATGACCTACTTCATTGCAATTGAAACATATGATAGGGAGCTTACCTTTGAATTTACCTTTGCCTCTATGGAATCTCCTAGTCAGTAGTGCTTCTAGCTGTTCCACATCTTCCTCATCTATGTTACTATCACTGGATGCATATTTTTCTTTTCTTCTCTTCTTGTTTGATGTCTCCTCCTTAGTGTCTTTTATTGTCATCTTGGCCTTGAAGGAAGATTCAAGGTTCTCAGGTCTATAGTTATCAAAATTGGATAACTCAAATGCAGTCAATCTTCCCACTATTCCTTCAAAGGTTAGTGTGTTTCCTTGCACACATCTCAGCTCTTGAATGGCTAAAACTCTAATAGCATAGATAGGGAGCAAGGTTCTTAAGTATTTTCTGATAGTAGTTTCTTCTTCCAATTGACCACCTAGACTTCTTATTGCACTTACCACTTCTTTCATTCTTGCAGCATACTGAGTCACATTTTCTCCTTCCTCCATTTTCATGTCATCAAAATTTCCTCTTAGGCTTTCTCTCTTTGCTCTCTGAACATTCTAATCTCCTCCATAGATATTTGATAGGGCTTTCCACATCTTGAATACAGTGTCACAATCTTTGATGTCATCATATTATGCATAGTTAAGTGTAGAGGCAATCTCCAAAATTGCTTGATTGTGCTCCTTCTTTTCATTCAAATCATTTGCAGTAAGAGGTCTTGTTGGATTCACATGTTCTATTCCTATTAAGGTTTGTGCATGGTCACCTATTGATCCAAAGTGCAATTTCATCAAACTCTACCATACAGCAAAGTTGTCTTTGTTGAGCTTGGGCACTTCTCTTTTGGACATCTTGATCTTCCTGCTTCTAGTACCTTGAAACTAAATTAGTAGATGGCTCTAATACCAATTGTTAGAAATACTTTAGAATAATTGAAGAGGCGGGGGGTGAATTAGTTATTCAAGGTCCAAATGTTCTATTCAAACTTTTCACTAAATATAGTGAGTCTATTCAACCATTCATTCATCCAAGCTTTAACTTTTCTAACTAGAGAGTTAATGTAAATCAACATACAAGCATAACACATAAGAAATCAAAACATGACATAGTGATTTATGTGGAAATCCAATTTGGAAAAAACCACCAGTAACATGCTACTCAATTGTCACTCTTCTGAAGTGATGCCCTGTTAAATGCTTACAACACACTATTAAATATGACCTTGTTAGAGGATTTAACCACCATGTTAGAAGTGGGCCTGGTTAGAAGATTTAGAACATTCACTTGGAATGCCACCCTATTAAAGGATTTACAAATGGCTATTAAACTAACCTAATTCCATAGGATTTTTAGATCTAATAAAATTGCTAGAGAGTATTATAAAATCTTGACCTAACTATAACATACAACTTAACTTGTAGATCTCAGATCACTTCTTAGCTCATATCCTTGCCTGGTCTTCAATCTCTACAATTTTGATAGCTTGACTATCTTTCATGCTTAGTCACCTTAAGTCATCATGCTCAATGTACCAATGCAATCATCTCTTCATGACCACTCATAGAAGTAGAGCCTCTGTGCTCTTCCTTCTCCTAAATGTCTCCCCCTTGACACCCTTCCAACTACTTCACAAATTTGGCTCTTCAGTGGCAACAATATCAGTAGCTCTTTAATTCTTGGTCTATAACTCCTTAAATAGAAGTCTTGGAGTTCTTTTCTTGCTTGATTCTTCCATTCTTTAATTTAAACTCATATGAATTAGGTAGGATTCATTGCATCTAACCCATATTTTGTTTCCTTTAGAAACTTCTTGAATAATTCTTTAGAATTCACCCAAAAATGGTTTACATAAAATTTTGTGCCACTAGCTCATGATCCTTATCTTCCAACTCATTCACAAAATTCAGGGTAACCACTTTGTCAGCTTAGATTTGGTAAATCTTCATCATTTGAAATAATGTAGTAGTTCGACACTATTGAAATATTGGTGCTCAGCACATACTGTGTTACTCGGCATCAATTATGTTTTTTTTGATGCTCAGCACCTGAAGATCACTTGACACCAACTAATAATTTTTTGATGCTTAGCACCTGATCTTCACTCGACACTTGAAGATCACTAGGCACACACTAGAATTTTCTATCACTTGACTCCAACTAACTTGCTCAGCTACAACTAACTTGCTTGACACCCACTAAAGATCTTAGTTTAAGCTTTGCAGTCAACCTTGTTACAATTTCTTCCTCCAATATTTCCAAGCATGACCAACCTTTGTATCTTTGAATATATAATCAATACATTATTTAATCATTTTCTTAACTGATCCTTGCACTTCATTACAACATCATAACTCAAACTTTCCCTTAGGTGCTCTTGTTTCATCTTGTTGATCAAATCCTCTTCATCAATCAACTAAGTGATAGTACTTCGATCTTCTAAGAAAATATCATTCCTAAAACTAGCAGGTTTGACATGAATGACAAAAAAATGATTGAAAACATTCTTTTAACAAAAATCTTCTTTCTTTGCAACAATCTCCCTCTTTGATATTCAACAATGAGCTTTTCAATCAGATTTCCAATGCTATCAATTCTACATTAGCCCCAAAAATACAAGAGGAGTTGATGAAACATAGAGATGGGGGCTTTGTAAAGCCCATTAGATATTCCACATGGATCTTAAACTTGGTTCCTATTAGAGAGAAAAATGGAAGTAGTTTAAATTTCGATCCTTTGAAGGAAAACTATGGACTTCCAAACATGAACACTATGTTACAACAAGTGACTACTTCAAAACTAATGTCTATGATGGATGGTTTCTTAGGTTATAACTAGGTGTTACTGGATGAAGTTGAGCAATATAAGAATTCATTTATATCACCTTGGGGTACATATATATATGTGAAGATTCCCTTTGGGCTTATCAATGCTAGGGTAACTTTTTAGAGAGCTATGGATTGGCCTTTGCTAAATTCATAGATAAATTCAACATAGTATATCATGATGATTTGAATACTTACTCCAAGAATGTAGAGTATCATTATAAATATCTAAAAAATATTTTTATAAAAGCTCTAGAGTATTGGGTTTACCTTAACCCAAGAAAGTGTACATTTGGGTTAACTGAGGGAAAGCTTATAGGTCACATAGTGTCTAAGGAAGGGGTTAGAATAGATCTAGAAAGAGTTACTACTATAGAGAAGGTTCTTAAACACAAGAATGTAAAGGGAATTCAATCATTATTTGGTCAAGTAAATTTCTTGAGGAGATTTGTCACTTACTTTGATGAGATCAATAGACCATTTTCTAAAATGCTCAAGAAAGGAGCAAAAATCAAGTGGGATGGGGAACCTTTACTTGCATTTGAGAATGAAGAATATAAGTTGAATTATTTTGGAGTAATATAATTTGAATTTTGTTGTAGGGTTATAGATTATGGATTCAACCTATAACTTACAAAGGGTTATGATCTTGCAAGAACCTATTGGTAAAGAGGGTTCAAGGCATAGGAAATTATGACACTGCTATTATGGATATGTTGAGACAAATTGCAGCCAAATTAGATTCCATTGAGATAGCTCAAAGGAGATGAGCACATCTTGATGATGTGAGTGATGATTAAGCAATAGCACCAAACCCTAATCCAAAACTTGAAGAAGATCAAGATGAGGAAGGATTTTTGAGAGTATTTTCCATAGTACATTCAAAGCCTACTATAGAAGTTGTTCTTTATGATGTAAAATTGGACACCAATGATGTATTCTATTAGATATCTAATATGGATAAGTTCTTTGAGTTTGAAAAAATCCTAATAATAGGAAGGTGAAAATTACAGTCACTAGGTTGAAAGGTCATGCCCCATTATGGTGGAAACATTTTCAAATAAATAGACAAAGGAGAGGAAATGAGAATACGAGGACTTGGCTGAAAATGAAGAACAAAGTAAAGAAGAAGTTCATTCCTACTGATTACAAAGTTAGCTTGTTGAAAAATATGTAAAATCGAGATAAAAGAACATGACTGTAAAAGAGTATACCAAGGAATTTTATAGATGGGACATCAGATCTAGACATGTGGATGATAAGGTTGAGAAAATTGAAAGGTATCTAAATAGATTGAGATCTAGAAATCAAGATGGAATAGGTTTTGTGAAATTGGAAAGTGTGGAAGAAGAATACCAATATGCCTTGAAAGTTGAGGTGATCTTGAAAAAGAAGCATGAACACAGATAAAGAGGTAGAGATGGTAGATTCTAGAGAGGTAGTGGTGGATCTTATGGAGAAGGTGGTAGATCTAATAATTGTGTGCAAGATAAGAGAAAATATCAATGGAATAATGATGATAAAGGCAAGATTGAATGGAAAAGTGCTAGTTCTTATCTACGAGGCACTAGTTCTTATCGAGGAAGAGGAAATTCTTATTATAGAGGTGGTTTTTGTGGTAATTGTTTTAGATGTGGCAAAGAAGGGCATAGATCCTTTGGTGAGAATGTACAAGGTAAAAAAAATCCTATGATTCAAGGAGACATTGAGGGTTCACCAAGTGGACTTGAGGCTAGAGAAAATATGATGGTGAGAAAAACTTTGTGTAATAAAGGAATTGATGAGGAACCTATTCTAAGGAGAAGTCTTTTCAAGACTAGATGTAAGATGGATGGAAAGTGTTGCAAGGTGATTATTGATAGTTGAAGTTCAAAAAATTTAGCGTCATAGGAGTTGGTTACAAAGTTACAGTTGCATAGGCTCAAGTATCCTAAACGCTATCATGTTTCATGGATCAAGGATGACCATAAGATACTAGTAAGTGAACAATGTGTTGTGAAAATAAAGAATCAACATTACTTTGATGAAGTTCTATGTGATGTTATTCTTTTGGATTGTTATCATATTTTTTTGGATAGATCTTGGAGATATGATAGATATTCTATACATGATGGAAGATTGAATCAATATACTCTTTGGGTGAATGGGAGAAAGCAAGTATTGTTTCCTTTGATTGAAATTCCATATGAGGTTAATTGTACTACTATGAGAATTCACATTGTCAATGAGAAATATTTTGAAAAGGAAATGAAGAAAAATCAAAACTATTTCTCCATAATTCTTAGAAGATTGAGTTGTGCCAGTAATAACAAAGTGATAGAGATTAGTAGTAACTAAGAGACAAATAATAGTGATGACCGAGTCACAAATAGTGGCAATAGAGTAAAATTAAAAGTTGGTAGTATTGACCAATGCCAATAGAAATTTCAAGTTTTCTATTGTTTTAGAGGATATAATAGATGGGTTGCCACTAGTAAGAAGTATAATTCATTATATGGACCTTATTCTTGTAGTTAGTTTTCCAAACAAAGCACCATATAGATTGACACCTACAAAGAATGGAGAACTTAATAGAAAAGTGCATGAGTTGTTACATAAAGATTTGATAAGAGAAATTTTGAGTCCATGTGCTATACTTGATGTATTAGCACCTAAGAAGAATGGAGAATGAAGGATGTGTACTAATTTTAGAGCTATTAACAAGATCATAGTGAAATATAGGTTTCCTATGCTAAGGATGGATGACATAATGGATTATTTGAGGGGAGAGAAGTATTTTACCAAGATTGATTTGAAGAGTGGTTATCATTAGATTAGAATCAGAGAAGGTGATGAATTGAAGACTTCTTTCAAGACAAAAGATGGTTTGGATGAATGGTTGGTAATGACTTTTGGTTTGACTAATGCAACTATTACTTTCATGAGGTTGATGAATGAAGTTCTGAAAAGATTTTTAGGAAATTTTTTGATTGTTTATTTGGATGATATTTTGATATTCTATAAGACTAAGGAAGAACATATTGAGCATGTTAGACAAGTATTGTAGAGATTGAAAGTGGAGGAGTTGATAATTAACTTGAAAAAATATTCTTTATGCAAGAGGAGATTGTATATTTGGGATTTGTGATTTCAGCTGATGGTTTAGGAATGGATTCTAAGAAGGTTAAAGAAATTTTGGAATGGCCTACACCTAAGAATGTGGGTGAGGTAAGATATTTTCATGGTTTGGTTAGTTTCTATAGGAAGTTTATAAAGAATTTAAGCTCCATTTGTAATGCTATGACTGAGACAATGAGCTGAGATAAAAATGATTTTAAGTGGACATGTAGAGTTGATAAAAGTTTTGAGACTTTGAAATAAAAGGCTACCGAGTTACCTGTATTGGCTTTGCTTGATTTCAATATGGTATTTCAAGTAGAATGTGATGAGAGTGGTAGTGCAATAGGAGCTATGTTGAGTCAAGAAGGTAAACCTATTACTTTCTTTAGTGAGAAGTTGAATGATGCTAAAAGGATGTATTCTATGTATGGTCAAGAGTTTTATGCTATTGTTAAAGCCCTGAAAAAGTGGAGACATTATTTTATTCCTAAGGAGTTTGTGTTGTATACTGATCATAAAAATTTATGGTACTTGGAAGTCAACATAAATTGAATCAGAGATATATGAAGTAGGTTGAGTACTTGCAAAGTTTCACATTTGTGATGAAGCATAAAAGTTTCACATTTGTGACCAAGATGAAGGTTGAAGTTCTTGGTTTTGATGAAATGAAGGAATCATCTGATATTGACCTTGATTTTTTTAAGTTGTGAACAGAGTGTAGAGTACCAAACCTATCATATCACATGAGTAAGTATGATGCATATTTAATTTAAGAAGGTATTTTGTTCAAAGGAATTCAGTTGTGTATACCAATAAGTTCTATGAGAGTTAATTTGATTAAGGAAAAACATTGTGGTGGATTGTTGGACATTTTGGAATTGATAAGACATTGATTTTATTGAAAGACACGTATTATTGGCCACAGATGTATAAGGATGTTTAGAAGTTTGTAAGGAGTTGTGGAGTTTGTCAAATTTTAAAAGAAGTAAGTCAAAATAATAGTATTTATAAACTTATTTCTATTCCTAAGAAATCTTGGAGTGACATTAGTATGAATTTTGTTCTTGGACTGCTTAAGACAACAGGAGGATATGATTCCATATTTGTTGTTGTGGATAGATTCTCTAAGATGACACATTTCATACCATGTCAGAAGACATAAGATGTTGTCCATGTTGTTGAGATTTTCTTCAAAGAAATTGTTAAATTGCATGGATTATGAAAAAGTATTATTTTTCATAGAGATAGTAAGTATGTTGGTTATTTTTGGAGGACTTAGTGGAAGAAGATGGATACTAAGTTGAGATTTAGTTCTACATTTTATCCATAGATAGAAAGATAGATAGAGGATGTGAATAGAATTTTGGGTAATTTGTTGAGATATTTAGTTGGAGATAAGACAAGTAATTATGAGTGGGTATTGGCAAAAGCCGAGTTTGTATATAATAATTTTGTGAGCATGAATACATGGAAAACACCTTTTGAGATTGTTACTAAAATGAAACCTAGAGAAATATTATATTTGAGGGATGTTTCTGATGAAGGGAGGAGAAGTGTTGAAGGGGAATAATTTCCTTATTTTATGAAGTCTTTGCATGAGGAAGTGAAGTTGAAGTTGGAACAAAGTAATAACAAGTATAAGGAGAATGTTGATAAGTCTAGAAGGAATCATGTTTTTGAAGTTGATAATGAGGTGATGGTTCATTTGAATAAAGGTAGATTTCCTATTGGAACACATAGTAAGATGAAGATGAATAAGTTTGGACCTTGTAAGATCTTGAGGAATTTTGACAGTGGTAATTCTTATGAAGTTGAGTTACTTGGGGACATGGATATATCTCCTATATTCAATGGTTCCAATTTCTATAAGTATCATGAGCTAGATGATGAAGTTTTTGTATCAGATGATTATATGGTGCAAGAGCACCACCTCCATTCTCAAATTTAATATTTTATGTCACCTTAGAATCCCATTAAAATCATTAAAATTGTAATGGATGATTATTTATCTATCCTTGGGAATACCCTAAATATTGAATTGTATTAAATATAAAAAGGTAGATTATCTAAATCTTTTTCTTTACATATTAAAATGTAATTGGTTGGATAGGAAGTTTGATACATACCCAAGAAACCTGTGCCTTAAATAGGCACCATTGTAATTGATGCATAAAAAAGAAGGATCGAGGGAAGTTTGGAAATAGTTATATTTCTTGGTGTGCAAGAAAGTGGAGAAGATTTGGCTCTGTGGCCTTTAGCCAGAGAGCCATGCATATTATGTAAACATTTTGAGTCAAATATTGTTTTTAATAAAGTTAGTTTTTGATTTTCAAAATTGTTCCCTTATCTTTGTGCATCCATAGTTTTGGAACTATGAATGCACAAAGATAAGGGAACAATTTTGAAAATTGACAACTAACTTTATTAAAAAGAACATTTGACTCAAAATGTTTACATAATATGCATGGCTATCTGGCTAAAGGCTAGAGAGTTGAATCTTCTCCACTTTCTTGCTGAATCTTCTCCACTTTCTTACACGCCAAGAAAGATAACTATTTCCAAACTTCCCTCTATCCTTCTTTTTTATGCATCAATTACAATGGTGCCTATTTAAAGCATAAGTTTCTTGGGTAGTTATAAAACTTCCTATCCAACTAATTACATTTTAATATATAATCCAAAAGATTTAGATATCTACCTTTTTATATTTAATATAATTCAATCTTTAGGGTATTCCAAAGGATAGATAAATAATCCACCATTATAATTTTAATGATTTTAAGGGGTATAGATGCTCAAAAATGGTTTGCATCAATGGTTTCATCACACTTTCATATGAGTTTGTCCCATTTTATCATTCCACTAATTCTGATCTTTTGGCCAACTTGATCATATCTCAATAGTGTCTTTCATCATTTGTATCCTCCTTCACTTCAATTTCATATAATTTTGAAATCATTTCATATCAACTCAAAACCATTTCATATCAACTCAAAATCACCCCAAATCAACTCAGAATCACCCAAAATTAGTCCTAATCATCACAAAATGTATCAAACATCCCAAATCAATCATCATTTGTCCAATCCTAAGCATTATTATGGCTTTTAGTGCCTTGGAAACCTATCAGTCTATCAAATCTTATCAATCTAACCTTAGTACTGTCATGGCTCTTAGTGCTAGGTCAAACTATCATTCTTGTCATTTGATCATGGACATTGTCGAATCCCTTAGTTTCAGATCATGACATCATCAAATCACTTTAATAATATTGACTACATCCATTGATATTATTATGATCAACCTTATCAATCAATCTTGATCCTATAGTATTTATGATATTGGTTAAATGTTATGTATCTTTAATTCATGTCATGTGTCCTTTGCATGTTAATTAATCAATCAGTTTGACCATGGCTTTGGTCTACCTATCATCATCCTATTCAATTCATATCAATCATCACATTTTCATTGAAGGAAATTGTCACACTTATTTAATCAATTTGGCCAATCATTTACTAATTTTCTCTATAGGATTAAATAACCCATAATTTAATCCTATCATTCTTACTAATTATTCTTCCTAATTTTCATCCTCAAGTAATTAATTTTATTAATTAATTGGTTCATCATCCACAAATCATGGAAATTCTTAATTTATTAAGTCATATTTTCCACCATTAATTTCATATTTTCACTAATTTCTATTTTGTGGAATAAAGGATTTTTAATTCAAATATTCCACAAAATATTGACATCATCATGACACTTGGATATGACACCTCATTGATTCTCCATTGACATTTGTCCAAGATATGTCATAATCTAAGATTCTTATTCTCTTACACACATCCATATTTGGCTTCATTTGTCATAGATTCTTGGCTTTAAGTGGGCTTGAGATGTCATATGACGCATCATAGATTCTCAACCATATTTAGCCTTGTTGACTTCCAAGCATCATATAATATTACACTTGGAATCTTGTGTCATATGTGTCATGGATTCTCCAAGGAATCTCTTGTCATGTCACATATCCAAGGTGACAATTCCAATGCTCTCACCTTGTGTGTTGATTATAAAATGAGTATTCTTTCTCTTATTTTTGGTCCCTAGTTTTCTCACATTTTTCACTCCATTTCTCACACTAAAATCACAACTTCAAGTATTCTCATAGAACCATCATTATCATAGAGTTTTGCTTCAACATTGTGTGCATTATAGGAAATTTGGAGCTACATCATATGGAGAAGAAAGAAGGACATGGGAGCTACAAGTGAAAGAGGGAGTTTTAGATTTTCTTTCTTATTTTGATTCATTTGTCTTTAATGGTAGACTAGAGGGTGTTAATATATTATTATTGGGTTTGTGATTTTCTCATAGCATGTTAGACATTAGCCTATTTTCTAGTCCTACAATTGGTGAACCTGATGTGAACATGCTTAGCTAACTTGGGTTTCTTGTTTTGTGCTTATAGGTGTAAGGAAGGAGCTCACTTGGAAGGCTATAATGACTATCTGCACTTCCTTATCACACCTAGATTAATTATAGGGCCTAGTAACATGTGTGTATGCTCTTGTTTCATGCATTTTGTTAGCTTTCTACCCTACAGTGCACTTTTCTCTGTTAGGGCACACTTAGAACCCCTAGGATGTAGTTTTAGGGTCTTGGGAGACACCATAACCCCTGTTTGCTATTCTCAACTAACCAAATACACCCAAAAACTACCAAATATGTCCTTCTAAGCCCCAACTACACCATGGGCACATTATACACTATCTAGGCACACTTGGTAGTCTAGGTGTCAAAATTTTCAGTTTTTGGGTCTTGATTAGGTACCATTTCCCCACAACTTGCCACTGACCTCCCAACTATGCCGAGAAACTACCAACTGTACCCTTCTAACCCCTAAGTGCACCATGGGTGTAGATAGCACTATTTGAGCACACTTGGGGCCATTCTAAGTCATTCTAGCCTTCTAGGGTGCAGTCTGCTCTGTTAGAGTGCACTTGGTTCACAAAAAGCACCTATTTCAATTGGAATTTGCACTTATGGTTTCTATTTGCTTCTAGGACCTAGATTAGAGGTTTTTGTGTTACTGATGGTTTTTTTGTAGCATGTGGTAATCATTAGATGAAGACTAATCATTGAAAACTACTAATGTTTTTTTGCAGGACATTGTCAAAGACCTTATGTTAGTTGTCAAAACCATTTGTGTGGATTTCCTAGATTAGATAACACTTCATTTGGTTCTTAAAATAAACTTTTTATTTTCTACTTGGTGTGTCTATAGTGTTTAAATCCTTAGGGGTTACATGAACATATACTCTCCCCTCGCCATTTGTGGATCTTGGTTGTAAGAGAAATCTATGTGACTTCTATAGGAAGCCTGCCTTGGACCAAGATACTCGATATTGGGTATGCCAAGGGATGACTTCAAAGCAGTAATGGGCCAAAAGTCAAGTCAATGTTCTAGCCACTATATAAAACTTGATTATGGTAAAAGTTGTGTCGACGATATTGTTGAGTGATAGCTCTCCTCTAGTACCCTTGTGGTGTGTCAACCCTTGGTTCTCAGGGCTAGGAGAGCTTTTGAGGAAGTTAATCATTCACTTGATGAATGGAATGCCCTTACTAAAAACTATGTTTTAGTGGCCAAAAAAACTTCTATCCACTGGCTCAAGGGGTCACCCATGCCCATGAAGACATCCTACATTCTTGCAGTTCTTAGTAGAGACAACAGTCCCTTGGGAGGTCATGCCCCTTGGAAAGTGGATCTTGGTAGCCCTGAGAAGTGAGTGTGCTATAAGGAGGAGCCTGTGGTGCCAAGATCCTAGGTTTTTTGCTCTAGATAAGTGTGAGTAAACTTTCATTCAAGTAGGAATTTAGTGGATATAGTCCTAAAGCCTAGGTTGTGGTGTGCTTGTCCACTTTTAACAATAACTATTCTTGTCTTAATGTGTCTTGCGTGTGTGTAAAACATTAATCAAGATAAAAGACAACATTTAGATTTACACCTTGAACCTTGTCAAAACATTACGCATTGTCAAAATGTTACAACCTTTGTGAAAACTTTGCAAATTTTGGTCCAATACATTCAAGACTTGGAAAACATGGCGACTTGTGATTCTAAATGTGCTTGGGATAACATAGGTTTCAACCTTGCATAGAGCCACTTGTATTCACCATAGTTTAGGCCTCATACTCACATCATATAGGCTTCATTTTGCATCTTTTATTCCTAACTTAGTATTCCTCATCTTTCATATTGCATTCATTAGGATTTATTTTGCCTCCCTTAGTTTTTGCATTTCAATCTTAAAATCTAAACTTTGTATCTCCCATCTTACATCTTTTCATATCAAACCTTCTTCTTGCACACTTTGACCATCATTATAAGTGTCATAAACATCATTTTAAGTCTCCATTCTAGTCTTAACATTGTCCTCTATTGTTTACCTCACTGTGGCATCAATCTAGAAACCCTAGCACCTAAAATTGCCTTAGTTTTAGCCTAGCTTCCCAACTGCACTCAAACTAGCCCCAACTACACCATAGGAACATTTGGTACTTTTTGGGTGCACTTGGTAGTCTAAGGACCTATTTTGGGCTTCCAAACAACATTTTGAGACTTCAATAGTGTCCTTAGGTACCTGGATCGACCCCCCTATCTCAACATGCCCTGATTTGCATTCTACATCTTGTAACCTTCATTTCCTTCACTTAGGACATCATTCCTTAAGTCATAACCTCTAGTCTACATCTCCTAACCCATAATAACATCAACTCTTACATCCTAGCTTCCTGGCATAGCAACTTGACAACCACCTTGCTCAAATTCAACAAACATTCAACTTGGCTTCCCAACTGCACCATGAAACTACCAACTATGCCCAAAATAGCCCCAATTGCACCATAGGTTCAGTTGGTACTATTGGAGTACACTCGGTGCTGTCAAGGTGTAGTTGGGCAACTGTATGACCATTTTAGGCCCTAAAACTACATTTTAGGACCCCAAAACTACATTTAGGAGCCTCTATACCTCCTCATGCTGCATTTGACCCAAAACCACATGTAGCACCCAAAATATTATTTTTTATCTTAAGACATGTCCATATTGCATATCCAATCAGCCTAACCACCATTTTGAGTCCCCTAAATGTCATTTTGAACCCCAAAACCTTTGAACTTAGTCAAAAATTTGAACAAAGTATGAGTCTTAGAGTATTTCCTAGTGTTGATAGATGATGGATCTTGACTAGTCTTTTTATCTATTCTTATCATTTTCTTTAGTGAAAATTTTTCTATGTCTTGATAGATTTGACCTTGTCATCTTTATCATTTTTTATCATTTTTTTCTTTTATCACTATTTGGTCAAGATCCAACATCCATTATCACAAGGTTAAACTCCTCAACAAAATACTTTCTAAAGATTTTACCTAAGTTCAAAACCTTGCATATACCTTTTTCATAAGTATAATCACATTCCCAGTGTTCCTAAACATCATTTTGACTTACCCTAGTCGTATATTCCCCTCATCTTGCATTTTTCAAAAGCTTAGCATCATTTCCTCTATCAAACCAAATTGACTTCTTGATCACTTATCCTCATTTTTCATATCCCAAGCAACAATATCAACCATAGAAAACCATCTCTTGCATAGTCCACCTTGCATACATCAACCTCTACCACTATTACCAAGTCTAAAATTGAACCTTAACCTTCATTTTTAATACTATAGGGTCGTTTTCATCTCCTCTAGTCAACCTCCAAAATGTCACTTTGTATTTGCATTTGCATAGTTTCCTTAAGAAATTTTCACCTTGAATATCAAAACCATACTTTATTTGGCATTTTCCTAGGTTGCATAACATCCTTAAACACTTAAAAATCCAAAAAACACTCATATCTTGCATACCCACATCCTCATTATCAAGTTTTGACCTGTTTTACCAACTGTACCCCTGTTTTACCAACTGCATACTTCAGGTGCGTAGTTGGTAGTTTCAGAGTGCACTTGGTAGTTTTAGGGTCCACTTGGTAATTGGCGATTTCATTCTAGGTTCTAGAACTCTAGTCTACATTTCCATAGGCTTCATTACATCCCAAAACCTTGCAAAACACTCTAAAACACTCAAATCATTCACATCTTGCTTTTTAGGCACCCTAACACCTTTTTTTACCCATTGCATACCTCCTACTTACCAACTACTTACCTTTAGGGCCCCAAGTGCACCAAGGGAACACTTGGTACTATCTAAGCATAGTTGGTAGTTTAGGTGTGCACTTGGGAGGCAAAAAGTCCATTTAGGTTTTCCTCCACTTCATCTTCATCCTTAGGTATTATGCCATGACTCACTAGGACACAATCAGCCCAGAGACCCAAAGAACTTTATCAACCCTTATTTTTTGAGGCACCAACACAACCAAAAACTCATCCAAGATAGAAGAAGAGCAAGAAATCCCAACAAACCTTTGACAAAGACACAATTGAGGCATCATAACCTTTACTTGCAGACCCCTTGAACATGTATCCACAAGGTCACCATAACCAAGAGACGATGCAACAAACCCTAAACAATACACCTACCATGAGGTTTCCTTCAAACACTTCCCCTACACATGGGATGGTTCAATGGTGTCCTGACTTTGAACCTATATTTGTGTCAATACCACTCAGAGGTGGAAGTGTACCAACCACACCTAAGGATGAAAAAATGCACTCCTTTGAATTCAGCAAA